>JAWNKY010000683.1:0-10114 GCA_035041765.1 Drosophila algonquin | reverse complement strand
AGCCCTTTTGTTTAATTAGTTAATATGTAATTTTACCCTTACAGTTTAACTGTACATTGTTAAACTTTAAACAAAAATAAACAATAAACAATATATATAGGAATGTAGAGGACAGATGTAAAATACATATGTAAACAAAAATGGAAACAGTTAACATCTTACGAGTATATAAAAAAATCTCCCAAAAGGTTAGATTAAAAGCTTTAGAGCTCTTACATTCTAGTTTGCGGATGAACCTTCTTGCAAGGCAAAAGAATTTGCTGGGCTGAACGGTGTTTGCCAGAAGTAATCATCTGGAAATTTGACACCGCGTATTGCTGGAATCTGTGCGTACATACAAAAATTCATGAATTCAATTCATCCTAAACCAAAAGTCCGATTATCTTGAAAATTCATTTTTTTTTACTTTTGCTACCTCTTTGCATCTGATGCGCCACTGTGTGTCGTCTAGAGTTCTCCTGGGCTTTTTGGGCACAGAACAGTTTCCACAGGGTCACTGGCTATTCATAGCAGCACATACAACGATGCGCTAATATATTTGGAGTATGCCTTTTGCAGCTCTTTCGCAGTTATTTTGGGAGCTAGAGCGATCGACGAAAGGTCACCGAACCACTCGTAACGCTATTATACCGTGGTTTTTGTTAAGCTCTCGTCGGGCCGCGAAGTGCAGTTAAGCCCAGCATGTAGTTAGTATATAAGTTCAAGAACCACATCGGCTGCAATGAGCGACAAGCCGACGTTGAAGTCTGCTAGTGACAGTCCAATGAAACAGAACACATCCTATATTATTAACCTGAAGTGAATAAATGTTACTCAATCATTTAACCCGCGTGTACATCTATTTTCTGGGCCCAACAATTTGCCACCTTGAGGAACGTCCGCTGTCGCAACAGGTGTACTACCACTCTGTGTGCCGCATCATTTGAATTAGCAGATTGAGGTTCAGTCGAGCTTCTATCCAACATGTCCATATCATCAATAGGGACCATTTTACGGCGTGAGCTGGACAAGTGTTCTCAGCCCACGTATTATATCAATTTTCAAGTGAATCCAAATAAATCGGAATCTCTTAGGTACATTTACAATCGATTGTGTTCGCTTCAGATGCAGCTGCTTAAACGAATCCGAGCCTATTAAGATTGGACCAAAGTAGAGAGATATTTGGCCTGGCGCTTTAGGATTCATCGATTGGCACTCTGCCGGGGTTTGTGTAAGTAGTGCATAAGTAAGTTATGCCAAGCATAAGTAGCTTATGAACTCCCATCCCTACACACCATCTACCCACATTCTGCGACGCCAACGTTCACCACACTCAATGGGAGAGCTCGGACAAAAATGTAAGGGATGAATTACTTTTCAGCTTCATTCTAAACTCTAATGTAATGATCTGCAACCGGGGAAATGACCCTATATTTAAAATAAAAAATCGGAAAGAGGTTATTGACCATAACTTAGTGTCTCACAAACTGTCAGACATAGTCAAGAGCTGGAAAGTCCTAAAGGACCATTCCATCTCTGACCACAGATGTATCGAGACCCTACTTTTTCTCGAGAGCCCGAAACGCACTGACTTCGTATCCCAGCAAAGCCAATTGGGAACAGTAATGGTGGGACTACTCCTGAAGCACCAATATGCCCGATATTATCTGCGACTTAATGACCGCGAGACTGTCAGGATGGACAGAATCGCGAGGAATGGGAGTTAATTCCTCAAAAACGAAACCTGTGCTATTTACAAATAAATACGAGTTCCGCTTCTCAACCCTTCGACATTAAACCGATGCAGGCTTTCTTTTAACGACACTGCCATTTATTTAGGATTGGTAATTGACAAGAAGCATAACTGGAACCTGAACATTAAAGATAAAGTAAAGAAAAAAAAGTGGGGCTTAAAGTATTGGCTTAAACTGGGGCATGAACCCAAGCACAGTCCAATGGATATATCTAGCGATAGTCAGACCAATCATACTCTACGGGGTTACAGTTTGGTGGCCGGCCTTATCAAAAAAGGCGACCACCAAACAACTTTATAAAGTTCAAAGAACTGCCGCCCTACTCAAAATGTTGCGCTAAATGCCTTTCTATGCCTTGCCCTGCCCTCGCCGGAAAGGAGCGGGCAGAAATAGCAGCAATACGTCTGAGAGACTCCGACCAATGGGCACTAAGGCACACGAACTCGGCCACCGTGGTAGACTGCCGCACACCTCTTCACGAGATGGCTCAGCAATTTGCTATCAGCCTTATATGGGTCCCGGGCCACCGGGACATCGAGGGCAATTTTATTGCAGACGAGCTGGCCAGACTTGGCACTACAATCCCCCTTCTCCAAGACAAGGAGGATACTCGTATGCCGATGGTCACATGTAGGCTCATAATAAAGGAGCAATATAAGCGACTAATAGACAACAAGTAGCAATCAGTACCACGATGTCGAATATATCGAAGGCTACTTTTATGCGTTAATTGTCTACGTAAGGGCCATCTAAAAGAAAGTGCATTGAAAGATTCTAAATCAGATCCCTACCACACTTGCTAATCAATGCACCACATACTTTTGAATTTCGTTTGTCCAGCAGAGACAGTCTAATCTACATATGTCTATAAATGAAGACTCACAAGCACAAACAATTCATGCCATGGTTGCATAATCGCCCTCCTTGCCGAAAGCCTTCTTATATCAAAGTCCGTCTGCTGATGTGCTATTAGCTACTGTGGCACTATTAGCGCTAGCTACTAATTAATAGATGTCAACGCCACCGAGCCAAAGATCAGCTTACCGGTCAATCAGTGGAAGCCAAACGAGCCAGTCAATAAAGTAAAATAAAGAAAAGCATTAGTTACAGAAATAACACTAGTCGACACGACTTTTCCGCTGTCTCAAAAATGGCTTTTTCTGATACATTTGGATGTTTAAAAATTTGTAAAGAATGTTTTTTTTTTCATGGAGTAGCTTTTTTGTAAAGAATTTTTAAAAAATCTGGTATTTTTTGTCATAGGTAGTGCTTCTATTTTTCACATAACTTAAGTTTCCTACAACTGGTTGTGTTGAACTTTGCATTAAAAAAAAGCATACAAATGCAGCTATAAATCCGACTCAGACACTTTGTGGCTGCAACTTAACGTCTGGAAGATATTAAGCTTCCAAATTGAAATTTCATCATTTTTTCAGTATTTTTTCCCCGAAATTTTGACTTTAAAACCTCAGGAAAAGTCGAAAAAAAATATATGAATGTCTTGATTTTTGGTTTTAGATAGACACATTAATTAAGCGTCGTTTAAGGTATTGCTTATAAAAACATAAAAATAAACGGCTAAGTTATAACCGTTTGACCAAAACTTCAAAACCGAATTACGCCGATAAATTCCGTTAGCCGACGAATAACCGTTTTTTTTCCTACAAAAATACCAAAAATCTGTGTTTGTAACAGTTTTTAACGGTAAAATGGCATTTGGGATATTTTTGAGGAATTGGCGGGTCGTTACATTGGTGACGAGGTAAACTTAGAACGAGGGGAAACGTTGTGAGCCGCTGCTCTACTTAATACTCAGTCAGAATATATATATTATATTACGATCTATGTAATCTATTATATGTTCGTAAAAGAAACAAATCTCAAAAACTTAAATCGAACCACTTGGGAGATTTTTATATATAATATAATATATTTTATATTTTTATACATGTTATCCGTTTCCAACTTTTGTTATATATGGTTTTTACATCTGTCTTCTACATTTCTACATCTACATATGTATATATCTACGTCTCGTAGAAGTGTGTGAGAGCAAAAAAAGGAATGAGTAAATGTAATTTGTTTTTCTTGGCTATAATAATCATCCGACCTGATCCAGATTCAGAAATATGATAGACACGGTCATTCTACATGATTCTGCGTTTTTGGTTTTCTCGTATGCTAAAAATTGTAAATTTCACAGATTTTCGTTCCTTGTGCGTGGCAAAATTTTGAAATACACTTGTGTTGAATTGATATCAGAGAACTCTCTGAAAAAAGATGAACGCGCAAAGCAGACGGGGTGGCGTGTGAGAGAGAGCGAAAGGAAACGATGACTTTTGAATTGGTTTACTTCATTGTGGCTATATTAATGATGCGATCTGATCCAGATTTAACACTCTGATATAACTATTCTCTATGCTTCTGCGTTTTTATTTTTCTCATATCTTTATAATTGTGCATGCCACAGGTTTTTGTCCTAAGTGGGGGCGGAAGGGGGCGGGGCGAAATTTTGAAATACACTAATAGTAGTGTGATATCATAAAAGTCTGCATACAAATATAGTTTCTCTAGCTTTTATAGTCTCTGAAATCTAGGAGCTCATGAAGACGGACGGTCGGATGGACGGACAGACAGACAGACATGGCTATATCGACTCGACTATTAATGCTGATCAAAAAATAAATATTTAATAGGGTGGGAAACACTTCCTTTTGGGTGCTACACACACCACTATCACCATAAATCAAATATACCCCTATATACTCAAATATCGTTCGTTCTCTCTGTAGAGAACGAATTCGTTTCTGATGCGTTTCTGTTACCTGTTTGCTTAAATTCTATCCGTAAGCGTGAGTGCCTACGCCTTTTGACTATGCTTAAATATAATTTTTTTTTTTTGTAATTATAATCGATTATAATCGGTGTGTTTTTGCTGTTGTTCTTCGTAAGTATAGACAACACTATGTATAGCCTCTCTCATCTAGTAGATTTGTTGTTATACTATTCTCTCAAAATTACCCAAACTTAAATAACTGTTTTACCTCTCTCGCTTTTAATACTTTCATAGTTTATTTGTCATAGATTTTTTTTTTGCATGCGGCGCTTTTCAGCCCTTATTTACCATTTATCCTGCCATCTTACAACATTTTAAATACCAGTCCAGAAACATCACGCATGCCCCATTTCTTAAAGTTATCTTTTAAATAGGTTAGGATTTAAGGCGGATAAGTTACTGAAATTTAAATAAATAAATATATATTATATTTATTATTTATATATAGTACATATACGTCCATAAATATTTATTAATTTATTTGGGCATAATGGTGTCATAAGGCTACCAAAAAATGTATACAAAGCCCGACGGGCGTTACTACAGGCACCCAGTTGTGAGGCATGCCGTCTGGTTGAGAAGAATATGAGAGTATTTATTAAGCGAACCGGATGCACTTAAAAGAGCTGACCCTGGACTTTAAACAGCAATACGATCGGCTCCTAGCCATGGAGTCTCTGTTTAGTGGTTTACAACTACTGACTGAGTCTTCCAGGCACAAAAGGGTCATTTTGCGGGAAGTGTAAGTGCCAACTGCCCCTCAGCCAGCCGATGCGGAAAAACTAACTCCGACCACTCCAAATGTGCAGCAGTTGATATCGTTCGCCACTCCAAAGGCAACGTCAACTGCTGGTGATGAAAATTCGGTATCCGAATTTATCACCTCGGAGAGTATGCAGCCATAGTCGTCTGTGGCGTTCGTGTCCGTAATGTCCGCAAAGTCTTTTGTCCATTCAATTACGACCCCATCAGCG
Organism: Drosophila algonquin; assembly: GCA_035041765.1. Lineage (NCBI taxonomy): Eukaryota > Metazoa > Arthropoda > Insecta > Diptera > Drosophilidae > Drosophila > Drosophila algonquin. The sequence goes on along the minus strand of JAWNKY010000683.1, from coordinate 4,571 downwards.
AATATACGTCCTCGACGACCGGGTATTACCATCACAGGTGATAGGCCTATGGTGTTCAGACTGGTGGGGATCCCGCCAAATAGACAAGTGTTTGTCTCACGGCTAGTCACCGACTCCACAACTAAGGATGTGACTGCTTATATTCAAAGCAAAATAAAATCCGTGGATTTAAAGGTGGAGAAGTTTAACTTTTCTTATGCCAGGTAGATAGCTTCATTCAAAATAAGCTATCCAAAACCTCTGCCAACAAATTAGACCATTGCTCCATTGTCATCTTCCCGCTCTACCTCCACCCGTCCAAAAAACTAACAAACTATCTTTAAGTGACTTATCAGAATGTTCGAGGCTTACGTAGTAAGCTCAGTATTCTTTTCCAGGAAGGTGTCTTGTGACTTTATAAAGAATTTCAATAAGTTGGCTCTCCTTTTTCTCTTTCTCGCTATGTTATGACGTGGTGAAGCTCTTCAGTTCTTAACGCTCAGTGCTATAAGAACAACCTATCTCGATGCAGGATACGTTTTGCTCAGGCCCTAAACAGTTTTACAGCTTCGCAAATAGTAAGCGTAGAACGGCATTTTCAGTCCTTTGATTAATGAAAGCTCATTCCTTCATGATCTACGAATAGTTAAGCCGGTGTTTTCACCGGGTCCTGACGGAGTTCCGGCTGTGTACTCAGGTACTGTGCCGAGTCTCTGTGTGGGCCGTTGCTTAAGCCCGATATATTTCCTCTCCATAAGAAAGGTAGCAAGCCTGACGCAAAGTTATCCGCAATTCCTAAAGTGTTTGAAAAAATGTTAACTCCGCACCTGCAACACCTCTGCAGATAACTTATATCTCCAGCTAAACATGGCTTTATAAGGCGAAGATCAGTCTTCACCAATTAAGATTACTTCAAACGTACCACAGGGGAGCCATCTAGGCCCCTTACTCTTTACACTCTTCATAAATGACCTGCCTTCTGTATTAACATACTCTCGATTACTTATGTATGCGGATGATGTTAAGCTCTGTGTCCAGTATAAGGACATTTCTTTCCAATCCAGGTTGCAATCCGATCTCGATAGATTTCAGTCTTGGTGATATCCAAATTTATTAAACCTTAACGCTTCAAAATGTAAAGTAATGACTTTTCATCGCTCTTGCGCCTTTCTGGTTCCTTACACCCTTTGTGGTGGTTCTCTTGAGAGAATTACCCGGGTTGATGATCTTGGTGTTCTATTAGATCCCAAGTTAAAGTTTTCAAAACACATTTCTACCATGGTGAATAAGGCCATGGGCGTGCTTGGGTTTATAAATAGGTGGTCAAAGGAATTTAACGTCATCTACATAAAAAAAACTATCTACATCTCTCTAGTTCGTTCGATTTTAGAATACGGCTCTTGTGTGGGAGGCCTTCAGTACAAAGTACACCAGAACTATATAGAATCAGTTAAGAAAAACTTTTTATTTTTTGCTCTGCGCGGCCTCAACTGGGATGCAAGTGTGAGATTGCCGTCGTACCATAACAGATTTTAAGAAACCTTTCAACTTTAGATAATCATAGATTTTCCTTAGCGTGATTTTTTTGCACAATTTGATCCAATTTGAGGTACATAGCCCTGACTAGTTGAGCCGCATAAATTTCGCGATTCCTATTAGAAATAATAGAAACTATACTAAACTACCGTTCTTCATTCCGCTTTGTAGATCGAATTATTCCTTTCATGAACCATTTACTTATCGACTAGTTTACTTAACAAACTCAATAACTCTATAACCGTAGTATGAAAAAGCTATGAAACAGTGCGACTAAGAACATAAAACATGCTTGATCACTCTGATGAATCAGCTGTGTTCTGTAAAAAGCGCTACTTTTTTTAAATAAACTAAAATTAAAAAGGGAAATAAATAAAAACTGACCATGAAGTGATATCGTGGGTATATACATATTGGGGGTGGGTATATATTGTTACCAAAAAAAAAGAGAAATTACAGCGTAAACAATGGCGACAAAATATCAAAAAATATTCAAATGCTTCTTTTCCGTGATCCGCCAAAGACATGGTCTTGCCTCAGCTGCTCTTATTAAAATAATATTTTCCTCGCGTTGAAAATTTGCATATCTCTTAATTGTTTTGGGCAAAGTTTTTTTCTTCATCTTTGATTTTTCACTTAAGGAATAATTGTCAACCATATATTCCCTAGCTGTGTATCAGCAGTCTATGCCAAGACAGGAAAAGATTCCTGTCACATTCTTCTTAAATGAAGTTTGCCCGGCTTTAATACTGTTATTAGACTGTGCGGCAAAATTGTAATTTTGCAATGTACCAGGCACGAGACAAACACTAAGTTTTAGGCCTGGATGAATCTACTCATCCTTGAATTTTGCAATATACCCCTAAAATTATTTTTTCATAACTCCCAAACCTCAATTTGGTGAATTTTCGCACTTTTCTAATTTTTACTCCGCATCTGCAGCATCGAAATCCGCAAAAGCAGATACGTATTCATAAAGTGGATAAACCTAAGAAAATAGCAACCTTTAGTGTAAGTTTTGTACATTTTTTTTTAATAAATAAAAAGAATCAAATGTAGTTTTAAACATTTTAAATTTGTATTTGTGTAAGCTTTTTTTTGCAATGGCAGATCTGAATATAAGTATCTGCAGATAAAAGTAGTAGAAAATTAAAATTAAATTAAGCAATACCCAATTCTCATTAATAGAGCTGTTGTGTTGTTCCCCTTAATATTGACGACGCTTCGATCTGTTGTATGCTATATTGTCAAATCGCGACTCGTTAACCGAACCGATCGCGGACATGCAGGAAAGATATCGCTGAAACTTTCTGGAGAGCTGATGTTCACATGCGCAAATCTATATCTGAAGTAAATTGTTATGGAATAAATTGGGAAGGCTATGACGAAGACAAAACTATCTTCTAAAAAAGATAAAACATAGTATTGTACATAACAATTTTATTTGGATTGTAATTAACAACTATCCATACCCTTCTTGGCATAGTTTTATTAAAATAATTTATTATTGTAAAAAATGCTTCCTCTTCGAATTCACTTATTTTTGGAACGCTCCATACATTTTTGTAATATCATTTGTTGCCGTAGGGAGAAACCACGTGCTGGGATGTCAGCCCAAACGTCGGTGAAGTGCGTGACTGTTACCACTGGCGGGCTCGGAGAGGAGCAATCTTAATTACGTTGATGTGCAATGACTGCACCATCAAGTGGCCAAAGCGACACCAGCCGATAGCTGTTCCGCGGATCCCAGGCAAGAAAGCAGCCCACCTCCCGCCCAACCGAGGGGCGCCCAACCGAGGGGCGCTGCCACATAACGCGCGACTCGTTAACCGAACCGATCGCGGACATGCAGGAAAGATAGGTGTTAGACTATTGTTCGAGGAAAAGTAGAACTAATATAACTAAAGAAATTAAGTAATTACTAATTACGGGAAAGATGTGAGAGTATCAGTAATTTAAGACTAGGAAGGGAGTTAGTGGTAGATATAATATAATAGAGGGAATTATAATCCGAGCATAGGACCCTAAATGGTTCATGCAAGGAGTAATTTGACTTACAAAGCGGAAGAAACAAGGGTGTATAATTCCTAGTGCTTCTAATAGGAATCGTGAAGTCTATGCGCCACAACAGGTCAGGGCTATCTTCGTCACCCTTGATCAAGATGTGCACGAAAATCACACAAAGCATTTCCTACGATAAGCTAAAGTTAAAAGCAATCTATTAGAGTAAGATGGCAGTCTCACACTTGCATCCCAGTTGAGGCCGCGAAGAGCAAAAAGTAAAAATTTTTGATTTAATCGGACAGGAAAGTGGGACACAAGAGACAAAAAGTGAGTCCAGTGCATCCATCCAGTAACATCACTGCACAAATATAAAGCACAAACAAGTTATGAAAACTGAGAAAGCGGGTAGAATCAGTTTTACACACAGAAATTCCAGTTCCTGCTGGATCTGGACTGTGAAAAGTTCCGACGTGAAGTTTGAGTCAACAACAATCAGAACCCCTCCTGCACGTCGACGAACGATCATTTCTATAAGTTGTGTACCGACCTGCCAAAACTTCGGAACTAAGAATGTCCGGCTTTAACCAGGTTTCGGTAAACACAATAACGTGGGATGCAAATGCGACACTATCCAGGAAAAGAATGCTGAGCTTACTACGCAAGTCTCGAACATTCTGATAGGTCACTAAAAGAGAGTTTGTTAGTTTTTTGGACGGGTGGAGGTGGAGCGGGAAGATGGCGAAGGAGCACTGGTCTGATTAGTTGGCAGAGTTATTGGGGGCCTAGTCTTCTTTTTTGCCTTAAACTCCTTCAGCACCAAATGCTCTGGCCAAAATTTGGCAGAACAGATGGTGTTAAAATGAGTTTGGGAGACACTTATTTTAAATGAGGATATCTTCCTGGCATAAGAAAAGTTGAACTTTTCCACCTTGAAATCAGCGGTTTTTATTTCGCTTTGGATATAAGCCGTCACATCATTAATTGTGGAATCAGGTGGTAGCCGCGAGACAAAAACTTGTCTCTTTGGTGGGATCCCGACCAATCTTGGCACC
>JAWNKY010000679.1:0-66397 GCA_035041765.1 Drosophila algonquin | reverse complement strand
AATCCCTTCGTTCTTCCCTCGCTTTTCTCCAGTCATCTTGGTCCTCGTCTTTCCTGGTCTGCCACTCCTCACTCGCCTTTTTCTGAATTTTTTTTCCTTACGCATTTTTTAATCTCGCAAGAAAAATCCCCGGCTCCCGCGCGCACGACACTTCCGCCTCACGTCCCGCGATCTTCCTCTTCTTTTGAAGAGATCTCTTTTCTGATCCGTGATGGCGACCTGGTTGCTGTGACACTCGGTGTTGCTGGCCCCCCCTCTCCTTACCATGACCATCTATGGAAATTGGCTCCATGCCGTATAATTATTCTTGAATTACAAACTACCTTATCCTAAAACTTCAATAATATTCCATTTAAAATTCCATGTAATGACATCTGTAAAAATTCCATTGCTCCAGTCTGCCATTGGCGTACACTTGGCCGATGTCCGTCGTCCGCCGTCTCCTGTCCTGCCCTTGTGTTGTAAGGGACTACCTCTGAGCTCCCTTCACTATAAGTCATTGATACCCATAATCATGGATGACATAAATCATTTTTTCTATTTTCTCTATTATATATATGTGACCATATATATTATTATTTAATAGGATATACCATACAATTAAATATACATTTTTAAATACATAGTACATATTGTATAATATTTATGTTTATATAAATATATATGTACTCTTATATTAAATTAAAATTATTCCAATGTAAGTCATATATAATATATATTATGCGTATTTACACATATACATCCTCTCATTATATAAGTATATTCTTTATTAAAAAAAAAGCAATCAAGCGTCGTTTGGCATGCCCCACAGAGCCGAATGGATCGAGAATGCACTCGAAGTATGTGGGTTGTAAATACCTGCTGTTTCGCTGCGGACAGCGACATGTATGAACTGGCGCAGCTATATACTAGGTAATGTTTGGATAGTCGGTATGGTTTTAACCCATTATGCCCTGGAGAAAAAACTGATGCCCCAACTAAACTCAGCTCAGTTATAATTTTATTATGGTATATTTAATATGGATTAATGTGTGTTTGAACTTTGCTATGCAATGACTGCACCTTCAAGTGGCATTATCAAGTGCACCATCAAATGGCTTAATGTTCGAGGAATATTATAACTTATCAGACTAAAAGAACTAAGCATTCGAGCAAAATATCATAACAATTACAGTTTCAGGAAATTAGTGGTAAATATGATATGTGTTGATCCACTGAGCTTCTTCAGCAACGTATTTTCGAGAAATTTAATTAAAACGCAAATGACTTGATTTGAATGTAATATATTCGTGTATGTTCGATTTATTTTTCTTACACTTTTTAATGCGAGAGATGCAACAATAACACATAGGTCACAGTGATAACGAAACGAAATTAACGAAACGACGTCTTCTCACGAAGACGATCAATTCTGCAGTGTCTTCTGGTCTGCTGATGAGCCTCCCTCACAGTTTCTAGTTTCTAGTGGTTCTAATAGGAATAGTGAAGTTTATGCGGCTCAATAAGACAGGGCTATCAACTCCAAATTGGATTAAATTGTGCACAAAAATCACACCATACTAACAACGATTGAAAGGTTTATTAAGAGCAGTCTACAAGAGTAAGATGACAATCTCATACCCTCATCCCAGCTAAGGCCGCGCAGAAAAAATTAAAATCTTTTTCTGGACTGATTCAATACGGTGCTGGTGTACTTTGTACTGAGGGCACCATACACAAGAGCCGTATTATAAAATCGGACGAACTAGAGAGATGTAGAGAGTCTTTGTTATATAGGGGTCGTTAAATTCCTTTGACCACCTCTGTAAGCTCGAGAGAATGTTAATAGAGTGTGTTAATACCGAAGTCAGGTCATAAATTAAGAGTGTAAAGAGTTAACGGCCTAGATGGCACTGTGCGAAAGTGATTTTGTACTTTGCATGGAACAAAAATTATGTTGTAAGCCTGGAAGCGATCGCGCTTTTTCATACTTGGAACTTGAAATAAACCCCCAAAAATCTTTTTTAAAAATCAAAAATTTCGCTTTAGTGACTTAACATCACTTTTATCATTTTTGCTCCGCATCCTCAGCACTCGATTGTATAACTGTATTTTATATATATGGCCAATATACTTATGCCATTTTAATGTTAAAAACTGTTACAAACACTGATTTTTGGTACTTTTTGTAAGAAAAAAAAAAACGGTTATATGTCGGCTAACAGAATTTATCGGAAAAATTCGTCATAAGAATATTTTTATTTTCGATATTTCCTGAGTTTTCAAGATCAAAATTTCTTGAAAAAATACCGCAAAAAATTATGAAATTTGAATTTGAAATCTTAATATCTTCCAGACGTTAAGTTGCATCTACACAATTTCTGGGTTGGATTTATAGCTGAACTTATCAGCTTTTCAGAACTGCAAAATTACAACCAGTTAAAAGAAACTTAATTTATTTGAAAAATTAAAATACTAGCTTGGAAAAAAATTCCAGAATTTTCAAAAATTCTTACAAAAAAAACTAAACCATACAAAAAAACATACATCTTTACTAAATTGTAAATGAATGAATGAATATATGAGTGAAGAAAGACACGAAGCTGTCGCCTGAGAGACGGTCTGAGAGAGCTGATAGCAAGAGAGAAAGATCAGTCGATACTCAGCTCTCTATTCTACCCCGAATCAGACGTACAGGCACATAATTAAACATAAACGTAATTGTCACAAATGTAAAACTTGGAGCTACTATTAAGATATTCAATAAATAATATACATTGCCATCAAGCAATATAAAAACTACCACAAATTGGTTGCTGTGCGGAATTGAAGCGGAGTCTGGCCTACAAGTGCAAGAGAGACAAAACAGCGGTTATCAAAAAAGAAGCATAAGTGTGGGCAAATATTTAAAGGCACGAGAAGTGTCGACTATGCTGGAACTACAAGGAGACAAACGGCACAGAGATTCTTCAGCGTGAACTTTATTGAGTTGCTCGATGGTGCAGACTTAACTCGCTCCTTCTCAAAATAAGGAAATGTTACTTTCTTTCCTACCGCAAATGCGCATTAAATGTTCAGGAGTTATATTTGATAGATGACCATGCCCTCTCAAAGTAGACGGAGTTACTTGACTAAGTGGTCTTGTTCGATTCCAAATTTATTTTTATCGAACATTTAAATTTCGTTTTGCCAAAAGCCTATGCAATGTTCGGGTTTGTTAGGCGCGACCTTAAGTATATTTACTCCCAGTGGGATCGTTCAAATTTTCAGTATCGAAAGGTTATAAAGGAAGTTTTTAAAGTTTCCACTTTTCCACTTAGCCTCGTGCATCTCTCTTCTCTTGAGGAGCGGAGAACCATTGCAGCTCAGATCTACCAGTGGGTAAACTTGTTTGCCCAGACCTACTCCGTAGAATCGGCTGTAGCTGCAGCTAAGCTCCACCGGACCAACTAGTGTTATGACAAGCATATTTTAAGACTCGTCGCCAGCATAAAGCGCTGCAAGCTGGGATGGGATTTGACTTTTGCCAGGTAAAAAGAGTTGTCAGATGGTAGCTCGCTTTTCATATTCTTTCTCTGGGTGTAGAAACAAGTTTCGAGAGAGCATGGTCCCAAGCGTCCAGACATTTTATGCAGTCACTTTTTGTTGGTTTGACGCCTTTATGTATTGTTTTTTATTGCTAGTAGTTTTTTCTTAGAAACTGATGACACTAATAGTCTTTTCCCACACAGCACATTTACGGGGAACAGCGGAATTTTTTGAAAAATATGAAACCTCGATTCCTATCATCCACCATCCATCATCCATAGAAAACACAGTTGACAACAACAAACAAAAAATTAGTGATCTTAATTTTGTCAAAATGTAACAAAAAATATGGACAATGTATTACATTTTTTGACTGTGGTTCAACGGCAACAAGGTTAGGTTAAGTTAACCCAGAAGGCCCCCATGGGGGCCTCCCATAGGCCAGTATGGCCGTTAGTTATCCGGATAGTTCTGGACCCTTAAGCGGGTGCTGGTGAGGCTTTTTTTTTTTTATACCCGGTACTCGAAGAGTAAAAGGGTATATTAGATTTGTGGGGATAACGGTTGTGTGTAACGCACAGAAGGAAGCGTTTCCGACCCCATAAAGTATATATATTCTTGATCAGCATCAATAGCCGAGTCGATATAGCCATGTCTGTCTGTCCGTCTGTCCGTCCGTCCGTCTTCATTAGCGCCTATATCTCAGAGACTATTAAAGCTAGAGCAACCAAATTTTGTATCCAGTCTCCTGTGTGATCACACTACTCCAAATGTGTTGCAAAGTTTCGCCCCGCCCCTTTCCGCCCGCACAAAGGACGAAAGTCTGTGGCGTACACAATGTTGAAGATACGAGAAAACTAAAAACGCAGAATCATATAGAATGACCATTTCTATCAGAGTGTTGAATCTGGATCAGATAGGATCATTATTATAGCTACAATGAAGGAAACCATTTCGAAAGTCATCATTCCCTCTCGCTCTCTCTCACACGCGACCCCATCCGCTTTGCCCATTCGTATTTTGTGTCGCCTAGTTCTCAGAGACTATCAGAGCTAGAGCAACCAAACTTTCTATCCAAGCTCCTGTGATACCAAACCTGAACAAGTTTGTTTTAAAATTTTGCCACGCCCCCTTCCGCCCCCACAAATGACGAAAATCTGTGGAATCCACAATTTTTAAGATAAATGAAAACCAAAAACGCAGAATCATGGAAAATTACCATATCTACCAGATTACCGAATCTGGATCAGATCGGATCAATATTATGGCCAGAAGAAACAAATTAAATTTCAGTGGCTACGCAACGCCTGCCAAGCGCTGACTCATGCCCCCTCCCTCTCTCGCTCTGTCCTAAACACTTGTACGTCTCAAATATGTAGTTATACATGTCATGTAGAAATGTAGGCGCAGATATACAAAGCATATGTAAACAAAAATGGAAACATGTATAAAAATTCCAAAAAATTCATTTTTTTAATTTAAATATTATTTTCGTCCCTTTTGAGAACATATAATAAATATCATAAATCGTAGGCTCATATATGTATGTATATATATACTGACTGAGTACCGGGTATAAGGTAGAGCCGCGGCCTTTGCCGCGGCTCACAACGTTCCCTCTCGTTTTCTTTAGGACGTTGATATGCAATGACTGCATCATCAAGTGGCCCAGCGAAATCAGTCGATTACTGTTACGCGCGGATCACAGGCAAGAACGCAGCCCTCCTCCCACCCAACTGAACGAGAGGCGCTGCCGCATAGCGCGCGACTCGTTAACCGAACCGATCGCGGACATGCAGGAAAGATAGGTGTTAGACTAGTGTCCGAGGAAAATTAGAACTAATCTAAAAAATGAAAGGCTGGCAAAAATCCTCTAGCTGAACCCTCCACGAGGGTGCCGGCTGGGCAATGGACACTGCACTATCCCGGACGAGGGTAATGCATTGTCGTTTGCCCCGTCCGAGGCAATGCAGTGTCTAGCTAAGGCAATGACCTAGCGTCTTATCGACCTCGAGTCGGGGAGCTGGGTTAGGGCCATGGCTAGAGGTGCCTGGCGGCCAGGCATAAAACGCTAGGGGGTGGTCCCCCCGAAAAATATCAACCATTATGGACCTACGGGCCAAACATAGAAGTCGAGAAGGAGCAAACAAGGACTGGGATGTCAGTCCAAACGTCGGTGGAATGCGTGACTGCTACCACCGGCGGGCACGGGGAGGAGAAATCCTCTCTGCGTGTCGCCAGCGGTCACACCTCGGACGTGGCTGGAGCAGGCCACGTCAGTTGTACAGCGACTACCAAAAAAAACCCTCACTCCAAGCTGAATCGCTCGGATGCCGCTGTCGAAGCAGACACGGATCTGGAGAGCGTGATTTCGATCAGCAACACGGAGGAAGAGAGTTTTCTCCGCTCACCGGAACCAGGCACCAGCTCCCCACGTAGGGAAGGGCCAAAGCGCTCCAGGGAGGGGATGAAAGCTCTCTCGCAATTCAAATCCTAAAAATCCTGAGCCGGCTCCAGGGTAAATCCGACATCACCCAGGAGGAGAAAGCCAGGCTAACCTGGGCCGAGCCGCGGGTGGAGGAGGGCAGAAGGCACTTCACGCAAATGCAGGCATCTCTTGGGGAGTACGCCAACAAGGTGGAGGAGATGCTGGCCAGCAAGAGGCAACGCTCCGTTGAGAGTGCCAGAAAGGACACTCCGGCGAGCAAGCGGCAACGCGGGCCGAAGGGCGCAGCCCCCCCACAGAAAGTGGCGATCCCACCTACTCAACACCCGAAGTCAAAGACGGCGAGTGATGCGGCCAGACGACACCTGATCGTGGCGGTAATAGACCGTAGCGACGAGAACGGAAAGATGACGGCAGCGCAATGGAAGCTAGTGCACGCGCGGCTCGTTGACGCACTGTTTGCACGGATGGAGGAGGATCCCGCAGCCCCCATGCCCACCTTTGATGGTGCTGAGTGGCTGAATGGGGCTAAGATCCTCAAGTGCAATGATGACCTAACGCGTAGGTGGCTAACGCAAACTGTCGGCCAACTGGACGCGATGTGGGATGGTGCCAAGCTGGAGGTCGTAGACAGGGAGCTAATCCCGTCTATACCGAAGGTGAAGGTAGTCTTCCCAATCGCGATCCAATAAGACAGGGCGCTGAGGCTCCTGCAGCGTCAGAACCCGGAGATTCCAACGGGGAATTGGAAGGTGCTGCACACTGGCAGTCCGTTACCCAATGAGGGAGGCCAGTGTGCGATTCTGCAAATCAACAAAGAGGCGGAGGACCTCTTGTACCCCAGATTTGAGAAGATGGCGTGGGGCATGGGCAGCGTCTACCTGGGCCTAAAAAAGCGCCACCCCGGGGACAAAGACGCGCACACCCTTCAGGCAGGCGAGGTAGCAAAGGACCTAGGTCTGGAAACTATCGCGGAGGCCACCCAGGGGCTTGCGCTGGACGAGTCGGAGGAGGAAGAGGACAGACACCCATGCCACTGAGTGTGCTGCAGCTCAACTTGCATAAAAGTAAAATGGCATCGGCGGAGCTCCTCATAGCCATGGAGCAAGGGCCCGTCGACATAGCTCTAGTCCAGGAGCCATGGATTGCATCAGACAATTCTGTGGCCGGACTAAAGTCCTCTAATTACAACTCATTATACACAACACCGGTAAGCAGAAACAGAACCATCGTACTTGTACGAAAGGGAATCCACGCTCACCTTATGTCTAATTACAGCACAGACGACCTAACAGTAGTGATGCTAGAAAGCGAGGAGAAGCGCCTCTTGGTAGCCTCCTGCTACATGGCACACGGCTGACCTGCGCCACCCGAAGAGCTAAGGAGTCTGGTAGAAGAAACCGGATCCAAGGACTACCAACTACTCATTGCTACGGACGCTAATGCTAACGCTACCAATGACCGAGGTGAGTCTCTTCTAGAATTTATACTTTCCACTAACATAGAAGTAGCAAACGTGGGGGCGGACTACACATACGTGGGTCCAACCTCATCAAATGTGCTAGACCTTACACTCGTAACGGGAAGGAGCGCCGCGGTGACTGGGTGGAGGGTCCTCGAAAGACCTTCCTTCTCAGATCACAGGTATATCCAGTTTAAATACGAATTTAAACACACCTCGAAGGTAGCCGTCTATAGGAACCCCCGGAAGACAAACTGGGAAAAGTTCAGAAAGACGGTTACCTCGAAGCTCGCGAATCCGCGGTCGGTAAAATCGGCGGACGACATAGAGAAGTCTCTTGAGACTCTACTTAGGGAGCTACTGGATGGCTACCGCGCAGCATGCCCACCCTCAAGTATGAAAAAGAAGAACAAGCCACTGATGGCAGGGACATGATCAGTAATACTGACTACATGACCCCTCGAACGTGCCTCGACATCAACACGAACGCATTTCTGAGCCCGGAAGAGTGGAAAAAAGGCCAGATTCAACATCTCAATATATATACAGACGGCTCCAAGATTGAAGGAGGAGTAGGAGCTGGCATATACTGCACAGACCCCGAAATAGGGCTGTCATACAAGCTACCAGACCACTGCAGCATAATCCAGGCGGAAGTCTTTGCCATCAGTCGTCCACGGTCAGTTCCAGAAGTGTCCTGGCGAGCAGGGAGGCATTGGACCCACTATGCACGACCAAGTCAGTGCGGATCTACTGGGTTCCCAGCCATCAGGGCATTGAAGGAAAGGCAGGCGTCGGGCTGGCGAGAGAAAAAGCAGAAAACGTTCCAGTCTCACTCAGAACGCTACAGAGCGATCTAGAAAAGCTGGCTAGACTAGAAAACGAGAGCAGGTGGAGGAGCACGACCAACTGCAGAGTCTCGAAAATCATGTGCAAAAAACGCAGCGAGAAACTCAGCCACTATCTGCTGCACCTTCCACGGAAAGATTGCAGACTGCTGGTGGGAATACTAACAGGTCACTGCCTGGCCGCATCTCACGCAGCCAAACTAAACATCACCGACAGGAACATCTGCAGGAAATGCGATGACCCTGGGGCTATCGAAACCCTAGAGCATCTAATCTGCAGCTGCCCGGCTCTCTCACGGGCCAGGATAAGGTACCTGAGCGCACCGACGCTGACATCGCTAGAAGATGCCTCCAAGAGGTCGCCAAAGGAACTGCTAGCCTTCGACAAAAACACCTCAATATTGGGTGATATAAAACCCTCAATAGCACCCGCGTAAACCTAACTTAGCCTAACCTAAAAAAAGAAAGCAATTTCTAACTACGAGAAAGATATAAGAGTATCAGTAATTTAAGACTAGGAAGGGAGTTAGTAGTAGATATAATATGATAGAGGGAACTATAATCCGAGCATAGGACATAGGATAGGTTCATGCAAGGAATAATTCGATCTACAAAGCTGAAGAAACAACGGTGTATAATTCCTAGCGCTTCTAATAGGAATTGTGAAGTTTATGCGGCTCAAAAGGTCAGGGCTATCTACGTCACCCTTGATCAAGTTGTGCACAAAAATCACACCAAGCATTTTCCTACGATTAGCTTAGGTTAGAAGGTTTATTAAAAGCAATCTATTAGGGTAAGACGGCAGTCTCACACCTGCATCCCAGCTGAGGCCGCGTAGAGCAAAAAGTAAAAAGTTTTTCTGAACTGATTATATACGGTCCTGGTGTATGTTGTATTGAGGGCACCATACACAAGAGCCTTATTCTAAAATCGGACGAACCAGAGAGGTGTAGAGAGTCTTTGTTATATAGGGGTCGTCAAATTCCTTTGACCACCTCTTTATAAACCCAAGCACGCCCATGGCCTTATTCACCATGGTAGAAATGTGTTCTGAAAACTTTAACTTGGGATCTAATAGAACACCAAGATCATCAACCCGGGTAATTCTCTCAAGAGAACCACCACAAAGGGTGTAAGGAACCAGAAAGGCGCTGGACCGATGAAAAGTCATTACTTTACATTTTGAAGCGTTAAGGTTTAATAAATTTGCACAACACCAAGACTGAAATCTATCGAGATCGGATTGCAACCTGGATTGGAAAGAAATGTCCTTATACTGGACACAGAGCTTAACATCATCCGCATACATAAGTACTCGAGAGTATGTTAATAAAGAAGGCAGGTCATTTATAAAGAGTGTAAAGAGTAAGGGGCCTAGATGGCTGCCCTGAGGTTCACCCGAAGTCACCATAACTGGTGAGGACAGGGAGTTTTTGAAAAGGACTCTTTGAGAACTAGAACAAAGGTAGCTAGAGATCCATCTCAGGAGAAATGGTTTCCTTCATTGTAGCTATAATAATGATCCGATCTGATTCAGATTCAACACTCTGATAGAAATAGTCTTTCTCTATGATTCTGCGTATTTAGTTTTCTTGTATCTTCAAAATTTTGTGTGCCACAGACTTTCGTTCTTTGTGGGGGCGGAAAGGGGCGGGGCGAAATTTTGAAATACATTTGGAGTAGTGTGATCACATAGGAGACTGGATACAGAACTTGGTTGCTCTAGCTTTAATAGTCTCTGAGATATAGGCGCAAATGAAGACGGACGGACAGACGGAACGACGGACGGACGGACGGACGGACGGACGGACGGACGGACGAGACAGACATGGCTATATCGACTCGGCTATTGATGCTGATCAAGAATATATATACTTTATGGGGTCGGAAATGCTTCCTTCTGGGCGTTACACACAACCGTTATCCCCACAAATCTAATATACCCTTAAACTCTTCGAGTACCGGGTATAAAAATCTTCCGCTCAAAAACTCAGTTTTTGTTATTGTCATCAGCTGTTAGACGGTAAACGGTAGACGGTGCCAGTGTGAATCGGAGTTTCACCGTCTGTCGAAAATCCCAACGTTCCCCCTTGACGGACTCAGTGTGCAGAGGGTATAAACGGGATCCACGAATTTTTATCGATAGTATCGATATCCACACGAATGTGGACTGTGAGAACAGCTGATAGGGGTGCCAGTAATACCCTCTGCACACTGAGTCCGTCAAGGCGGAACGTTGGGATTTTTGACAGACAGTGAAACTCCGATTCACACTGGCACCGTCTACCGTTTACCGTCTAACAGCTGATGACAATAACAAAAACTGAGTTTATGAGCGGAAGATTTTTTTATTTTTGTTTGGAAAAAAATGGATATGGAAGATTTTGCAATTGTTTTAACTATGGTTCAACAGCAAAATATTTTCTTGCAACAACTAATCATGTTGCTGGACGAAAAAGATAAAGATAGCGATTACAGCGGAATAATAATGTGCTGTTGCATACTGCACAATATGTTTAATAAGCACAATAGCGCAATAAACTATAGTTGGGAGCTTCTACCAGCATAGTCTTCCAAATTTATTCCATTTCAATTTACTTCAGGTATAGATTTGCGTATGTGAACATCGGATCTCCAGAAAATTACAACGATTCGACAATATATCTT
Source organism: Drosophila algonquin (assembly GCA_035041765.1). Lineage (NCBI taxonomy): Eukaryota > Metazoa > Arthropoda > Insecta > Diptera > Drosophilidae > Drosophila > Drosophila algonquin. Next base: position 55,467 of record JAWNKY010000679.1, on the reverse strand, counting down.
AGTTTGAGCCTTGCACAACAGATCGAAGCGTCGCCAATATTGAAGGAAAAACACAACAGCTCTATTAATGAGAATTGGATTCTGCCTAATTAAAGTGAGCAACATGAGCTGCGGGATCAGAATTTATCTGCAGACATATTCAGATCTGCCATTGCAAACAAATATAAAATTTTAAAACTTCATTTGATTCATTTTATTTATTTGCATTCTTCTCGCAAAGGAATCATAGCATCTCTAACTGAAAATTTTACAAATGTTGTTGAAAAACCACCTGGCTCCTTGCCATTTTCTGGAGAATATCAGTTATTTTTGTCAGTCATTGCTTACATATTCGCAGTGAATGCCATTTTTTTGTTGTGAATGCACATTTTCCAGAGTCGCATTTGAAAACCATCGGCTAAATATCGCATAGAAACGTGCGGCTTAGGAACATTCAAAATAGACGGTGGAACTAACTGGGAAATTTTCGGAACGACAAAACCTTACGCACCGTCTAGGAAATAGACGGTAAACGGTAAACGGTGCTCAGTGTGAATAGGCTATAAAATATATGTGCCTATTTCTACTGAAGTCAAAGTTAAAGGTGGGGGTAAAATTTGTGCGCAAAACCAAAAAGAGATATGCAAATGTTTAAAGTGATGAGAGGATTGCTTTAATAAAAGCAATTAAGGCAATATCATGTCCTTAGCGGATCACGGAAAATGAGCATTTTGATAATTTGGACATTTTGGCGCCTCCAACTGTGCTGTACTTCATCTTACAACCATATGTGCCGCTACCAACACAATCACTTCATCGTCAGAATTACTTTTTTCCTGTTTTTAATTTTAGTTTAATTTTCAAAATTGGCGCTGTTTACAAAACACAGCTGATTCATAAGAGTGGCAAATCACTTTTTAGGTTCTTGGTCACACTACATTAGTTGAGTTCCACACATGCGAAATAATGAGCAGTTTCCTTTCAGTAAAATTTCGCGGTGCTGGATACAGGCCTTAAAGTTAAATTTATATACAACGAGGCTAGAGGAGCTGTTTGATGTTGAGTTTGGAGGTGACATAATCTCAAACGATTACATCCGTAGCCGATTCCAAAAGACGCGAGACAAAGATAACACTGGGCAAACTAGGAGTAACCTTTTTTATGTAAGGAGACTCATTAATAATTTTGAGGTTTTTAAATTGAGCTTCCATTGAGGTTAACTTATTCTGTAATTTCCGTAATTCCGAGTGGACAGCCGCGAATTCGTTTTGAGTCTGTATCATAAAGATTCTCGTATCAGCTTCAACTGCCCTGCAATACAAACAACGCTAGTTGAGACTGCACCGAGTCGTGATCAGATGGACAATGCGACTACCAATATGTTCAAGACCCACGCAGCTGGCGTGTGCCGTATTATCACTAAACTAGCAGAATATAAATGTTTGTCGTGTAGTTACCGAATGGTTAACGTCACAGCATTGAGCACAAGAGGAGCTCACTGTTAAATATTAAAAACAATATATATGAAAAATCAGAAAAGGAAATATAGAAAGGTAGTGACTTTAGGCATATGTTACACAATTGCGCGCGCAAGCACGAACAAAACAGTCACAATAACAGCAAGTGAACGGAGAGATACAGAGAGACAAGCACAGAGCGGCGGCAAACGCAGTGCGTGTGTGTTGGAATGAAAACAGATAAGCTGAGGGTAGACAAAAACAGAGAGCGGTTCAGAGAGAGCAAGCGCACCGCACTAGAGTTGGCAACAACAAAACCGCTGCGATTAAGAATGTGTAGAGAAGTTAGGAATGCACAATAGGAATTGAAAATTGCAAATAAATACACAAAAATAAGCTTGATGCGTATGCACTTATATCGAACAGGTTGCAGGATCGGTTAGGAACACCAGAAATAAGTAAAAAACACAATCACTTTCCTTAAACAACATATTGAAACCGAATGGTGCACTTATAAAAGCCCGATCACGTCGGGGTCCCCAAATGTTGAAATAACGGTCTTTTTCGATGACTATAGATTAAAGAATTACACAAAAAAAGTTTCGATATAAATGTAATACAACTTTATTATATGCGATGCAAAGAGGCGAGTTAAATAAAGGAGGCAAGCGACCACACCAATAACAGTTGGAGACAAAAAGGTCTGTGCTCCCTCTGTAGCAAGCGGTAACTGATTTCAGATCTAGCAGACGCAGCTGCCGTAGGCTCAGTGAAGCCGTGTGAAAGCTTAGATAAAATAATAACTGAGAGTATGGTGCTGAGCGAGTGAGAGTAAGAGAGTAACCCAGTAAGAGTAAGGAAACAAAATGGTCCAAAAAGCAATTAAAAATATAAAACTAAGATAATTGCACTCGGGCCTCGCCCGAACAGTATTTACATATGTACATATATTTTTGATCAGCATCAATACCCGAGTTATAGCAGGCTATTATGACTGTCTGATGAGCGCCTAGATTGTTCGAAAAATTGTTTTGTCTAGCTCCTATGATTTCACCCAGTTACAAGTATATCTCACACTTGCGCACCGCCTCCAAAAATGATTGTAAGGATATTAGACATTTAACAGTCTGCATTATCAACAAGAAATCGCATTCGAATTATCCTTGCAGAAAATTAATTTAATGAATTCGAATGCTCCGTCGATAGAGTACGAATGAGTGATAGTGATGATCTCATGCAAATGAGATTCTAGAACAAGCTATGAAAAAGCAGACTTGTCAGCAAACTCCTTTCAATTGTTGGTTTACCTGGCTCCTGGCTATCTAGAAATGTTCTTCAAAAGCCAGAGAGAGAGAGAGAGCGCACTGGCCGATGAGATTTATGAGAACCCGGTTCTCATATATTTTGGGCCTGCCTGATAAAATAAGCACACATAACTACTTTTAGGTTAAAGGAAATAAATGCATGAGTGCGTAGAAAAAAAATCGAATAATTGGAATGTATGACGCCTATCCGTCGTGTTCGTTTCGTTTTGCACATTTATTTATTCTAGCTGACAACTACGAAGCCCAAACGAACTTCTATCCGTTTTAGTATATACGTTGTGTGCGTCACATTCATTCAATTCGAATGAATTCTATTGGAATTTTTTTTTGAATGGAGCCATGCTGATCTTTAACGACCGTCAACTCATCGATGTTATTAATTGTAGGTATGTTTTTTGCGATTTCTAATTCAAAATCTTCGCGCGCATTCTCCTTGTTTGGAGTTCCTACAGAACTAGGTTAAGTCTAGGTTTTGTTCAATGTTTACATTGACATTCTGTACATATTTGCAACTAAAATTGCAATATGTAATTTTGTTTTTGCTACGTGAACGTTGTGAGCCTTGGCAAAGGCCGCGGCTCTACCTTATACCCGGTACTCAGTCAGTATATATAGTATACAGTCAGTCAGTATATATAGTCAGTATACATACATATATGAGCTTGCGCTTTATGCAATTTATTATATGTTCGCAAAAGGGACGAATTAACTTTTGGACAAAAAAAAATATTTCAAAAAATGAAGTCAAATCATTTTTGGAATATTATACATGTTTCCAATTTTTTTTGCATATGCTTTTTACATCTGCTTCTACATTTCTACATGTATAACTACATATTTGAGACGTACAAGTGTTTGCGACAGAGAGAGAGCCACCGAAATTTAATTTGTTTCTTCTGGCCATAATAATGATCCGAACTGATCCATATTCGGCAATCTAGTAGATACGGTAATTCTCCATGATTCTGATAATTCTTCATTTATCTTAAAAATTGTGGATTCCACAGATTTTCGTCCTGTGTGGGGGCGGATTGGGGCGCGGCAAAAATTTAAAAAAACTCGTCCTGGTTTGATATCACAGGAGTTTGGATAGAAAGTTTGGTTGCTCTAGCTCTTATAGTCTCTGAGATCTAGGCGTCAAAAAATTCGAATGGGCAAAGCGGATGGGGTCGCGTGTGAGAGAGAGCGAGAGGGAACGATGACTTTCGAATTGGTTTTCTTCATTGTAGCTATAAAAATGATCCGATCTGATCCAGATTCAACACTCTGATAGAAATGGACATTTTCTATGATTCTGCGTTTTTAGTTTCTCGTATTTTCAAAATTGTGTATGCCACAGACTTTAGTCCTTTGTGGGGGCGGAAGGGGCGGGGCGAAATTTTGAAATACACTTTGAGTAGTGTGATAACACAGGAGACTGAATACAAAACTTGGTTACTCTAGCTTTAATAGTCTTTGAGATATAGGCGCTAATGAAGACGGACGGACGGACAGACAGACATGGCTATATCGACTCGGCTATTGATGCTGATCAAGAAAATATATAGTTTATGGGGTCGGAAACGCTTCCTTCTGGGCGTTACACACAACCGTTATCCCCACAAATCTAATATACCCCTATACTCTTCGAGTACCGGGTATAAAAATGGTGCTCACACAACATTCCGCGTCAACAAGCAAGCATGCACTGACGCTAAGGGACATAAACGCGCTAACATCGGCTATTAGAACTATTTAAAGGGATGGGATATAATATATAAGAACTGCTATCAAAGTCGTTTGATGAGGCTAGGATAGAGGGAAGGTTAATAGAAGGGACAGAGTAGCAATTTTGCAAAAAGGAAGCGAACGGGTCAGCAATATCACAATCGTTATCAGCATAACTACCATTTAAGTGTGGATATGAAGGAAATTGAGAAATTTTACGTGTAGAGTTAACAAACCTGTTTATTTGTTTTGGATTTCGTTTAAAGTTAATCGTGCATTTGGTCAACTATCTATGGTAGCACAATCTATTAAATATGGAAAATTTTGATTTTACAATTGAGTACTTAGAAAAGTCTGATTGCAAACCGGATTTTTTAAATATCTTGAACAAAAAGGGGTTTACAATTCCTCAGGTTTATTAATATCGGGGTGAACCAGATTGGACCAGAAATATTTCTGGAGGGGGTAAAGGAAAAGACGTGGGAAAGATGGAAAAAATAGTGCTATGGAATTCATGAGTGGCAGACTCATTTTCCTGGAAATCTTCTTTGAATGGCCAATCGATCTGAGATAGGGCAATATTCAAGGAGAGAAAAGCAGCCTCCTTAAAACAAAAGATATTCGAAGGCTTAATGAACGACTTTATAGGACCTGAAGAAGGCAACAGGAAATCAATAGCAAGTGTGGGATGGTATAGGTGTTCATGAAACGATAGAGGTGATCCCCGACTTACCACGGTGCTCGAAACGTCGGTAGTAAAGACGAGATCTAGGATATTACACATGTTGTTACGTATACCATTTACTTTAGCATTTTTAGAGTTGATACTTTACAATATCAAAGGAACTGTTATAGCATTTTTTCCACACATCACACTTACGGGGAACGTAGGAATTTTTGGAAATACATATGTGAAACCTCGATTCCCATAGGCCACCGTCTACCATCCATGAAAAACAAAAATGACAATAAAAAGCAAAAAATTTGTGATCCGAATTTTTTTGCAAATTAAACAACAAATATGGCAAATTTTATTATTGTTTCGACCGTGATTCAACAGCAACAAATGTGTTTGCCAAAACTAATGGTAGCGTTCGACAAAAGAATAATGATTACGAATTTTTTGCATGATGAATTATTTAAATGAAAGTATGTCAAGAAGGGTGTGGATGGTTTTACGTAAATTTCAATCTTAGTAAAATTGTATGTACAAGAATGTGTTTAATCTGTTTTAGAAGCGGTACGGCACATTTTAGGGGAAGGATGTTCTTCAAAAAAAAACTTTAGGATGGAGCAGTCCATTAATTTAACCTAATGTTTATTTATCAGTTTTATTAATTTTATCATATCGAAACAATTGGTTATAAAACAAATTTTTTAATCAAAGTGGTACGTGTTTAATTTATAGAAATCAATTTTTTGTTCCAATACTGTTTCGAGATTTGATTAACTTTTAAATATTTGTTCCTATAGATATGCGATTACGACCTTAATGTCCTTTGTGTAGATGTTTCGAAACCTGGAGCAACTCTTGACTCCTGCGTTTGCGTTCAGAGCGAAACCAGGGCTTTTTTCAAGAAGAATTTGAGGTAGTTCCCGTGGTAATTTTCTCCTTGAGGACTAGGGCTACCTTTTGGAGTCCTTTCTGCTTACGCCTTAAATAAATCCAACAGTAAGGTCCAACCAACATACTTTTAACCTTCGTCATGCTTCTGCAAGGTACTTGGGAAAACTTTTTGAGTTATTAAAAGCCGATTCACTAATCCAAGAGATCCTTTTGTATAATCCCCTAAAGGGTATTCATAATTTATGCCGCGAGAATAAGGATCAGGAGTTTCGTGTTGTCGAAGTTGACGAAGGACGCGAAGAAGTTGGCTGTTTACCAAGTTCTGATCACGCCCTCGCGAGCTAACATCTTGTTGCGAGGAGGGGGCTTAGTAAGCGTAAGGAACCTAAGAGCCATACCGGCGGTAGCGCATGCTACCAGAAGGGTCAACCAAGCCGGGCAGGACAAGGGGGGCGCTTAAGCTAAACGAAGCTCTCCCCCTCCTGGCGGAAGGGCAAAAATCAAATTAAGGTGCAGGGAGTCGGAGACCCAAAATATCGATATCCAGTGACTGCAAAATTCCAAGGTAGCAGTGGACTGCTAGCTCGCGTAATGAGATGTTGAAGGAACTGGAGCCGGGAACCACAGGCGGAAGCTTCGTCTTCACAGGTTCCTCAGAATCTAGGCAGAGTTGGCGCTAATGCCTTCTCTCGTCTTGGACACAATGAGGAATCCCAGAAAGCGATGGCTGAAGTTACGGATCCAGTACCCCAGGGCTCTCCGGCCCTCACAGATGCGGCGAAAGCAAAAAACGAGGCGATGAGCCAACGTAAACAGCTAGCGGGATATAAGGCGTCCGCCAAGTATCTTAGGCGATTTGGACTACTAACTCCCGACTCGCTGACCGCGAGGGATCGAAGACTCATGAGGAAGTACAAGTACAACGTGCGGAGGTACGAGCGGTTACACGAAGCCGATCGGGCCAGTGGGGAAGAAACCCCCCAAAGCGCATCCGTCACGGCTGCGGCGAGGGACCAACCGTCAACCTCAACGCCAACAGTAGCTGGCACGAGCTCGTATGGGAACTATTGGCACCGGATAAGATTACATGGGCTAGATAAGATCAGACCAGCCATGCTGCAGATGTTATGCTCACACCTACTGCCACGGTTGAACAAAATCTTTAAAGGATGCCTTCTAACTGGGTACATCCTCAAGAATGAAGGGAGGTAAGAGTGATCTTCATCGCAAAGGCTGGGAAGATAAACCACATCTCACCCAAGGACTACAGACCCATCAGCATCTCCTCGTTTTTATTCAAAAGCTCTAAGCTCTATCTAAGCTCAACGAACGAACTTTCAGCAGAGCTGAACACGCCTACCTTAAAGGTAGATCAGTAGAGTCCGCACTGCAAAACTTAGTAACCAGATGGCTGGATAGCGTTCTCAGGAGTAGAACGATAAACTCTAATTTAGGTCTCTCCTCTTCAAGGTAAGTGGTCACGAGGTGCACCCCACAGGGAGGAGTCATATCTCCACTCCCGTGGAAACTTTTTCTCAATGAACTTCTCCTGCAGCTGAAGAGCAGTAGGCACATAATTACGGCCTACGCGGACTACACTACTCGACAAATTTCAACTTTTTTTCCGCTGTCTCCAAAAATGACTTTTTCTAATAGATTGGGAGATTTACAATTTTTTTAAGAATTATGGTTTTTTTTTCATGGAGTAGTTTTTTTTTTAAGAATTTTTAAAAAATCTGGTATTTTTTGTCATAGGTAGTGCTTCTATTTTTCACATAACTCTCGTTTCATACAACTGGTTGTATTGAACTTTGCAGTTAAAAAATGCTGATAAATGCAGCTATAAATCCGACTCAGACTTTTTGTAGCAGAAACTTAACGTCTGGCAGATATTAAGCTTCCAAATTGAAATTTCATCATTTTTTTCGGTATTTTTTACACGAAATTTTGACTTTGAAACTTCATGAATGCCTGGATTTTTGGTTTTAGATAGACAATTACGCGTCGTTTAAGGTATCGCTTATAAAAATATAAAATCAAACGGCTAAGTTATAACCGTTTGACCAAAACGACCCAAAATGACTTTTACCTGAAAAAATACCGTCCGGTACGTTTTTGGTCCAACTTCCAAAATGGGATTGGATTTTGGTTTTTACCGAGTCTTAGGTATTGATATATATCGGATATATATCCTACCTGGTCATATTTATTTGGGGTGTAAGTGTTGTGGACAGTTTTATTCCTTATACCTAAGCCTTGGTGAGGATAAATATACATAAATACCTGTTAGGGTCAAATGTTGACCTTTTTCCTTCACAGGTGCTGGTCCCGCAGATATTTTACTGTTTTTTTTTTAGAAAACAATTTCGATTTGGAACTCCAATGCTATGGAGAAAACCAAAAAGTCACAGCACTGAATGTTTCTTTTGTTTATTCGAAAAAAAAGGGTTTGGGGTAGGTGAGAGATATAAATACCCGCAAGAGTCTCGTCAAGGCTTTACGCTTCCTGCTCCTCCTTTGAAGGAAATATCGCCATTAAAACGCAAAAAGAGGAGATGTCTTCTTCGTCGTATGGAACAACGGATTCAAGTAATGACCAATCAGGAGAATATAAATTTTGCATGCCATTATCACAGGAACAATTGAACGATTTGGTGAGGATCCTGAACTTCCTAAAAGTAAAGCTCAGATTCTTGGATCTATTTTAAAGGATGCCCGTTTATTGAAGGAAGATGTCAAAATAATTCATTTCCGGACGCGTCACTTGGTTCACGCACAGTTTTATATGACGAAGGATGACATGTGCGTTTGTCACGACATTTTCGGCCTCTTCAGGGAACAGGGTGAAGATTACGACCCAAACGATTGGAGGTTATTTGTTGACAGCAGTAAAGAAAGTTTAAAGGCTGTTTTGCTACACAATGGAAATCAAAAGCCGTCTATTCCCATCGCCCATGCTGTTAATATGAAAGAGTCCTATCAAACAATGACTAAATTGTTTGAAAATATTAAATATAAAGAACACCAGTGGAAGGTCGCGTGTGACTTAAAAGTTGTAGCCATGTTAACTGAATTGCAAGGCGGTTATACAAAATACTGTTGCTTCCTGTGCCTATGGGATAGCCGAGATAGAAAAGAGCATTACACAAGAAAGAACTGGGAAAAACGGAACGAAAATACTGTGGGACATCACAACGTACAAAATGCAGCTCTTGTGAAAGTCCAAGACATTATATTACCACCATTGCACATTAAGCTAGGACTGATAAAAAATGTTGTTAAAGCACTGGATTACGAAGGTGAATCGATGAATTACCTCAAAACGGTTTTTCCACGTCTGTCGCTGGCAAAAGTTAAAGAAGGCGTATTTGATGGCCCCCAAATTCGAAAACTACTAAAAGATGATGGATTTGAAAATATTTTATCTACGAATGAAAAAGCAGCCTGGAACTCATTCCGAATGGTTACAACAAATTTTCTTGGTAACAGAAAGAGTGATGATTACGTTAAAATCGTTCAAGACCTACTTAAGAATTATGAACAAATTGGAGCCAACATGTCACTCAAAATCCATTTCCTGCACTCCCACTTAGACTTTTTTCCGCCAAACCTTGGGGATGTTAGTGATGAACACGGAGAGAGATTTCACCAACAATTAAAAGCTATGGAACGACGGTATCAAGGTGTTTGGAATGAGAATATGTTGGGCGACTATGTGTGGACTCTCATAAAAGAATCTGACTTAAATGACAAAAGAAGACAGACAAACCATTTTTAAAATAGTAACAAGCAATAACAATAAAAATATTTAAGTATCATAACACTTAAATAAATTCAAGTATTTTTCGGTATTTTTTTCAGATAAAATGAGATTTGGGTCGTTTTGGTCAAACGGTTATAACTTAGCCGTTTGATTTTATATTTTTATAAGCGATACCTTAAACGACGCGTAATTAATGTGTCTATCTATTTATTTTTCCATTTATTTATTTTTTTTTTATTTTTCCTGAAGTTTCAAAGTCAAAATTTCGGGTAAAAAATACCGAAAAAAATGATGAAATTTCAATTTGGAAGCTTAATATCTGCCAGACGTTAAGTTTCTGCTACAAAAAGTCTGAGTCGGATTTATAGCTGCATTTATCAGCATTTTTTAACTGCAAAGTTCAATACAACCAGTTGTATGAAACGAGAGTTATGTGAAAAATAGAAGCACTACCTATGACAAAAAATACCAGATTTTTTAAGAACTCTTAAAAAAAAAACAACTCCATGAAAAAAAACCATAATTCTTAAAAAAATTGTAAATCTCCCAATCTATTAGAAAAAGTCATTTTTGGAGACAGTGGAAAAAAAAGTTGAAATTTGTCGAGTAGTGTAAGTGGAATTTCGTACTCTGAGAAGATCACGGAAACAGTGAAAGGATTCAAAGACACGGGAAGTTCTGCAAAAAATTAGATAAAAACCTTGATTTCAAAGAATCCAGAAGAAGCATAAAAAGGCTATTAGGTGTAAACGCCTCGCATAATTTTTCCGCACCTTCGACAATGTTGCGATAGTGAAAAAAGGCTATTAATGTCATTACATATGTAGGTACGTTTCCGGAGAACTTTCCTTTTTATACCCGGTACTCGAAGAGTATAGGGGTATATTAGATTTGTGGTGATAACGGATGTGTGTAACGCCCAGAAGGAAGCGACCCCATAAAGTGTATATATTCTTGATCAGCATCAATAGCCGAGTCGATATAGCCATGTCTGTCTGTCCGTCCGTCCAACTGTCTGTCCGTCCGTCCGTCCGTCCGTCTGTCTGTTCGTCCGTCTTCATTAGCGCCTATATCTCAGAGACTATTAAAGCTAGAACAACCAATTTTTGTATCCAGTCTTCTGTTATCACACTACTACGAGTGTATTTCAACATTTCACCCCTCCCCTTTCCGCTCATACAAATGATGAAAGTCGGTGGCATGCACAATTTTGATAATACAAGAAAATTAAAAACGCACAATCATAGAAAATTACCATTTCTATCAGAGTGTTGAATGTGGATCAGATCGGATTATTAATATAGTCACAATGAAGAAAACCATTTCGAAAGTCATCTGTCCCTCTCGCTCTCTCTCACACGCGACCTTATCAGCTTTGCCTATTCGTCCAAATGAGCGCCTAGATCTCAGAGACTATAGGAGCTAGAGCACCCAAACTTTCTATCCAAGATCCTGTGATATCACTTCAATACAAGTGTATTTCAAAATTTTGACGCGCCTCCTTCCGCCCCCACAAAGGACAAAAATCTATGGAATCCACAATTTCAAAGATACAAGAAAAAAAAAAAGCAGGTCGAACTACTATTATAGCCAGAAGGAACAAATTAAATTTCAGTGGCTACGCAACACCTTCCAAGCACTTACTCATTCCCTCTCTCTCTCTCGCACACACTTACACGTCTCGTATGAGTAGTTCTACATGTACATGTAAAAATTTAGAAGCTGATGTAAAAATTATATGTAAACAAAAATGGAAACAGATAACTTTTACTATATAAAAATCTAGCATAGGGTTCGACCTATTCCTTTGAAATTTTCCATTTGCGCAAAAATTTAATTCGTCCCTTTTGCCAACATATAATAAATTACATAAATCATAAGATCACATATATTATAAAGTAGAGCCGCGGTCTTTTCTGCGACTCACAACGTTCTTTCTCGTTTTTTTTTTATAAATTTACATTTTCATACAGATACATCTAGATGTAATTTATGGGATGCTCCGTCTTTGCTTTAAAAACATCTCACCAAAATATTGGTACGAATTTAATTAATATTTATAAATTAATAAAATCAATTGCTTACCTGCATATAAAAAATATATTATTCATTTTGAATTTCTGAAAAAAAAACTGGTTTTAGTGATTACATAAAAAACAAATGAAAAACAAGAGAGCAATTCGATAATATTTTTTATAAAACATTTTGTATTTAAAACATAACAGGCTTTTTACACCGGGCGCGTTTTCTATCGATATCGGAAAAGGCTTTTAAATTGGCAACCGCGCGTCTGCTGATCTTGAGAATAGCTGACGAGAGAAACACAATTAACCAGAGGAAAATAAAAGAAAGAAACTTGATAATTTTATCTGCGGTAACGTAAAATGAAGACAATGTTTTGAAATGCATGGAAGCGGCAGGCCTTTCTGCAGAAAAGTTAAAATTACTCTTGAAACTGCAACCTTATAAGTAAAGGGCAGATAATGTTCTCCTTTCAATTAAATAATGTATTATACATTGGAATAGCCACGATAATTTTCATTTTAGGATGAACAACATGAACAACTCCGTCGCCTTTTTAAGAGAAATTTTGTGCATAAGTACTTCCAACAATTTTTGGCACTGCTGCCTAATGTCCGAAAGCAGGACACGAATTTTCAGGAAATCCCTTCGTAAAGGATAGACATAGCGCTATATTGCCTGGGATCCTCTGCGGAATATCGTACAATAGGGAACCTATTCGGTGTGTCCAAAGCCATTATGTTTGGGTTATGAATGGAATTTTGTCGAGAAGTGACTGATAACCTCGCTAACGAGTACATGCCAGCCGAATTTCTTACCCAGGAGAAGATCAAGAAAACAGTTACAAGATTCGAAGGCATGGGATTTCTAGCAAAATATTATAATATTATTGTTAAAATGGTTGAGCTAATAATAAAATTATTTTAACGAATTTGTTTATGCATTACATGTATATTTACCGCTTTTTCCCTTAGTAAAATTTAGTACGCGACAACATTTAAATTTTGATCTGCTTGTTTTTGTTGTTGCTAGGGATGATAGTTTCACTAATAGGCAAAAAAAAGTACGAAAATGTGGTGTTAGATGAGAAGACGCACCTGCGTCCGAAAACTACGCAACTTTTTGCCACCAGTAAGCCCCTATGCTTAATCTATGTAAAAAGAGGGGGAACGTTGTGAGCCGCGGCAAAGGCCGCGGCTCTACCTTATACCCGGTACTCAGTCAGTATATACATATGTACATACATATATGAGCTTGCGATTTATGCAATTTATTATATGTTCGCAAAGGGGACAAATTAAAAAAATGGGCAAAAAATAATATTTCAAAAAATGAAGTCATTTTTGGAATATTATACATGTTTTCAATTTTGTTTGCATATGATTTTTACATCTGCTTCTAAATTTCTACATGACATGTATAACTACATATTTGAGACGTACAAGTGTTTAGGACAGAGAGAGAGAGGGAGGGGCATGAGTCAGCGCTTGGCAGGCGTTGCGTAGCCACTGAAATTTAATTTGTTTCTTCTGGCCATAATATTGATCCGATATGATCCAGATTCGGCAATCTGGTAGACACAGTATTTTTCCATGATTCTGCGTTTTTGGTTTTCTTGTATCTTCAAAATTGTGGGGACCACAGATTTTCGTCCTTTGTGGGTGTGAATTGGGGCGTGGCAAAATTTTGAAATACACTTGTGCAGGTTCGATATCACAGGAGTTTGGATGGAAAGTTCGGTTGCTCTAGCTCTGATAGTCTCTGAGAACTAGGCGTCAAAAATTCAAATGGGCAAAGCGGATGGGGTCGCGTGTGAGAGAGAGCGAGAGGGAACGATGACTTTCGAAATGGTTTTCTTCATTGTAGCTATAATAATGATCCGATCTGATCCAGATTCAACACTCTGATAGAAATGGTCATTCTCTATGGTTCTGCGTCTCTGGAAATACGTAAAGAATTAACACGCAGGCCCAGTGTATACGGCACATTAGACGCAACACCACTGCATTAATTTTTATACCCGGTACTCGAAGAGTATAGGGGTATATTAGATTTGTGGGGATAACGGTTGTGTGTAACGCCCAGAAGGAAGCGTTTCCGACCCCATAAAGTATATATATTCTTGATCAGCATCAATAGCCGAGTCGATATAGCTATGTCTGTCTGTCCGTCCGTCTGTCCGTCTGTCCGTCTTCATTTGCGCCTATATCTCAGAGACCATTTAAGATAGAGCAACCAAGTTTTGTACCCAGTCTCCTGTGTGATCACACTACTCAAAATGTGTTGCAAAATTTCGCCCCGCCCCTTTCCGCCCGCACAAAGGACGAAAGTCTGTGGCGTACACAATGTTGAAGATACGAGAAAACTAAAAACGCAGAATCATAGAGAATGACCATTTCTATCACAGTGTTGAATCTGGATCAGATTGAAACATTATTATAGCTACAATGAAGAAAACCATTTCGAAAGTCATCGTTCCCTCTCGCTCTCTCACACACGCGACCCCATCTGCTTTGCCCATTCGTATTTTTTGACGCCTAGTTCTCAGAGACTATAAGGGATAGAGCAACCAAACACGAGTTTGTTTTAAAATTTTGCCACGCCCCCTTCCGCCCCCACAAAAAACGAAAATCTGTGGAATCCACAATTTTTAAGATAAATGAAAACCAAAAACGCAGAATCATGAAAAATTACCATATCTACCAGATTACCGAATCTGGATCAGATCGGATCAATATTATGGCCAGAAGAAACAAATTAAATTTCAGTGGCTACGCAACGCTTGCCAAGCGCTGACTCATTCCCTCTCTCTCTGTCCTTAACACTTGTACGTCACAAATATGTAGTTATACATGTCATGTAGAAATGTAGGCGCAGATATACAAAGCATATGTAAACAAAAATGGAAACATGTATAAAAATTCCAAAAAATTCATTTTCGTCCCTTTTGAGAACATATAATAAATTTCATAAATCGTAGGCTCATAAATGTATGTATGTATATACTGACTGAGTACCGAGTATAAGGTAGAGCCGCGGCCTTTGACGCGGCTCACAACGTTCCCTCTCGTTTTATTATTATTTATTATTATTTGAGCTGTTATTTAGTATTATTTAAGCTGTTATTTAAAATAATTAGTGTTGTTATGCACAAAAATTGTCTTATGCCAGTTCCGATAAACGAATCGGGAAGCTTCAGCTGCTACCACGAATACGAAAAGTGTTCTTGGCCTAACCAATTTTTTTCGAAAAAAATTTGAGGTTTGTTTACAAAAAAATTACTTACTAAAACGTCGCAAGCTGAATTATCTTGTTAATGGTACCAAATGTATCTTAATTCTATTCTATTCTATTCTAATCTATTTTTTTCCTTTCGAAATTTTTTGTTTACTACAGTTTATTACAATTTTCAGTTTCTAAAGGCTTAAATCATTTCGAGAGTCTAATGGGTGTAGTCTTTTGAGCCTTCGCCTATTTGTATTTGTGGCTAGTCTTGTTGCAAGTTGGTTTGGATGAGTAGTAAGCCTCTCCCTGTATCTTGAGCTGTGTCGTCCAATTAGTTCAGCTATGGTAGGGATATTGAGATCATTATGCAAGACTTCGTTTCTAACAAACCATTCTGCTACAGTCCATCTTCTCAAGGCCTTGTTTTGCATCGTTTGCAGTCGTTTTATATGGGTCCACGCAGCAGTTCCCCAGAGCGGTATTGCGTATGTGAAGATTGGTGCTACAATAGCATTGTAAATTGTTATTTTGCTACGAAGCGACAATTTGCTGGAACTTTTCAGCATCCAGTCCAATTTTTTTAACTTTAATTTGCAGCTTTTGACTGTCTGAGTGATGTGTGGGCCGTGTGTCAGTCGTCTGTCAAATGTGACTCCCAGATATTTTACTTTGGTGGCTCTTGGTATCGGAGATCCAAGTGTGACCTCGGGGCAGTCCCCTCTTCTGGTGGCAAAGGTCATGTGCACTGATTTTAGTGTATAAATGGTTATACACCAGCGTTCCGTTCAGCTCTTGAACTCGTCTAAATATGCCTGTAGTAGTTCTGATGCTTCAAGCTCAGATGGACTGCTGCTCAGTATTGCCGTATCGTCTGCGTATGTTGCTATTAGCAATCCATTGTTAGGTGAGGGCAGCGGCATGTCTGCCGTGTACAAGGTATATAGTGTGGGGCTGAGAACACTTCCTTGTGGCACACCTGCTCTTACTTGACGAATCGTTGATAGCTTGTCCTTTTGCGACTTCAAAGACGCGATCAAAGGCCTGTTTGACATCTAGAAAGGCTGCTGAACAGTATTCCCTTTTTTCAAAAGAACCCAATATGTGATGGGCAACTCTGTTTATTTGTTCCGGGGTTTCATGCTGACTCCTAAATCCAAATTGGTGGTCTGGTATTGACCCTCTTAGATCCAGCTGTCCAAGCACTCGTCTCAAAACTATTCTTTCAAATACTTTGGATAGTACTGATAACAAGCTAATTGGTCTGTACGAGGCAATTTCTCCAGGAGTTTGCCTGGCTTTGGAATCATCACAATCATAGCATGTTTCCAGCAGACTGGGAAGTGTTGGATGCGAAGAATGGCAGTGCTCTGAGGATTGTGCCATCTATTTTTTCGTGTCCCGGGGTTTTTTTAGCTTTTATATTTTTAATTAATTCCAGGACCTCATCCTTGGTGCATGCTCTGATCGTGGTGCCTCTCTTGGTGAGATCTTGTTCTCCTCAATTTGCTCGATGTTTAGCGATTCGGCTGTCAACAGTGGACTGAATTGTTCCTGGAGGTAATCTGCAAAAGCTTCAGCCTGCGCTTCCTTTTGAAATTAAGATTCGTTTTGTTGTGTAAAAACTATTTACTGAACCCTCCACGAGGGTACCGGCTGGGCAATGGGCACTGCATTATCCCGGCCAATGGTTATGCATTGTCCCTTACTCTGTCCGAGGCAATGCAGTACCTAGCTAAGACAATGGCCCAGCTTCTTCTCGAACTAAAGTCGGGGGAGCGGGGTCAGGGCCATGGCTAGAGGTGACTGATGGGTAGGCCTAAAACGCTAGAGGGTGGTTCCCCCGAAAAACATATGTTAGTATGGACCTTCAGGCCAAGTATGGAGCAGAAGGATGATCTAACAAGGGTTGGGATGTCAACCCAAACGTCGGTGGGAAGCGTGGCTGCTACTACCGGCGGGCACGGGGAGGAGCAATCCTCTCTGCGTGTCGCCAGTGGCCACACCTCGGACGTGACGGGAGCAGGTCACGTCAGTTGTTATACTCCTACTGCCACAGCTCCCCGCTGTAGGGTGATCCGCGCAGGTGCCGTTGTGGAGCGCGTGCTAATCATCAGCAAAACCTAAGAAGACAGCCTTCTCCGCTCGGCAGAACAAGGCACCAGCTCCCTGCGTAGGGAAGGGCCGAAGTGTTCGAGGGAGAGAATGAAGGCTTAAGCCCGGCCCTTAAGGTAGTAGGCATGCTGCAAGGCAAGGCGGATATCTCCCAGGAGAAGAAATCCAAGCAAGCTTGGGCCAAGCTGAAGGTAGAGGGAGGCCGTAGGTGCCCTCCTACGCTCAGGTGCCCCAGATGACGACATCGCCGAGCGAACACGCCAACAAGGTGGAAGAGTTGCTTGCTACCAATATGCAGCGCTTGACCGACAATGTCGTCACTCCAGCGAGCAAGCGGCAACGCGGGCCCCCCACGCGGTGCGGTATATCCACCTAAATTGCCAAAGCAGGGGTCAAGCGAGAGGGTCAGCGATGTGTCCAAGAGACACCTGATCGTAACTCTCATCGACCGAAGTGATGAGAGTGGGAGGATGACAGCGGCGCAGTGGATATTGGTCCACGCGCGGCTGGTAGACTCCCTATTTACACGAATGGAAGAGAACCCCACAGCTCCCATGCCCACTTTCGATGGTGCTGGGTGGCTGATTGGGGTCAAAATTCTGAAGTGTAATGATGACCCAACGATGAAGTGGCTGACGCAAACGGTCTGCCAATTGGATGCGATGTGGGAGGGGGCTAAGCTGGTGATGGTGATGGACAGGCAGCTAATCCCGTCAATACCAAAGGCGAAGGAACTCTTCCCCATCGCCATCCATGGGGACCGTGCGTTGAAGCTTTTTCAACGGCAGAACCCTGAAGTACCGACTGCCGACTGGAAGGTATTGCATACTGGTGATCCTCCAGATCAACAAAGCAGCAGAGGACATTCTTTACTCCAGATACGGGAAAATGGCGTGGGGCATAGGTATTGTATACCTGCGACACAAAAGGAGCCAGCCCGGGGATAAAGACACCCACACCCTGCAGGCAGGCGAGGTGGAGAATGATCTCGATATGGACACCATTGTAGAGGCCGCCCAGAGTTTGGCATTCGATGACTCGTGAGAAGAAGAAGACGGTGATCTGACCTAAGTAGTCAACCCGACGAGTGAAGGGGAGCCAGCCGCTCATGACACAGAGTGTGATGCAGCTTAACTTGCATAAAAGCAAATTAGCATCAGTGGAGCTCCACATGGCCATGGAGCAAGGGCCCGCTGACAAAGCTTTGGTGCAGGAGCCCTGGATTGCGTAAAGCAAAGTTCATTCCTCGCAACACCGGTAAGCAGAAATAGAACTGTCGTACAAGTACGAAAAGGAATCCACGCTGACCTTATGTCTCATTACAGCACGGACGACCTGACAGTAGTTAAGTTGGAAAGTGAGGAGAAGCGCCTTTTGGTAGCCTTCTGCTACATGGCACACCGCAGGTCTGCACCACCGAAGAACTAATGAGACTGGTGGAAGATGCCGACTAGAAAGACTTCCAACTGATCATTGGTACGGTGCCCACCACAGTGTGTGGGGAGGCCCCGACATCAACGACCAAGGTGAGTCCCTCCTAGACACTATATTATCAACAAACATAGTAGCAAACGTGGGAGAGGAATACAACTACGTGGGTCCTACCTCGTCAAACGTGCTAGATCTAACTCTCGTAACTGGAAAAAGTACCTATATATCTGGATAAACGGTCCTCGAAAGACCATCCATCTCAGATCATATTATACTCAATTTAAGTGTGAATTCGAATACACTCCGAAAGTGAAAGTCTATAGAAACCCCCGGAATGCAAACTGGGAGAAGTTAAGAAAGACAGTGAAATCCGCGGAGGACATAGAGAAGTCCCTAGAGACCCTGTCTACGGAACTGCTGGAGGCCTACCACGCAGCATGTCCAATCTCTAGAACAAGAAAGAAGTACAAACCACTCTGGTGGAATCGGGACCTCTATCTACAAAGAAATAACCTCAAGGAATTTTTCAAGCTCGCTTATCTAGCGAACGATGAGATCATCAACGAGGAATACAAAACGCTACTAAGAAACTACAAGAAGGAAATACGTAGGAACCTCAGCTCCTCAGCTGGCTCACTCAGATGGAGTAAGACTCCTCATCCTCTTCACCAAGAGGTACAACGTACCAGCATGGATCCCCCGAAAATCAACCAGACAAGGCTAACCCCTAAAGTACAGGTCAAATACTTCAGCAAAGTACTGGATAGCAAACTGGCATGGAGACCCAACGTAGTGAAGCTGGTGAAAAAGGCCACCACTGCACTGTATGCGTCCAAAAATATGCTTAGTAGCACACGGGGCCTGTCACCTGCTCTGATGCATTGGATCTACATCTTGGTGGTGCTACTAACTGTATGGAGGCCTAGTGTGGAGGCAAGCTACTGAAAAGAAGACGTACCACAATCTCATGGAACGAACCCAGCGATAGGCTCTGCTCTGTATCACAGGAGCGCTGAGGTCATCGCCAGTTAAAGCATTCGAAACCATACTCGGAATCGACCCCCTCGATATCTACGCTACAGTTAAATTTGCATGGACATGATAAGTGTCACTGACTACACGATCCCCTTAACGTGCCCCGAAGTAAAAACAAACTTTTTTATGGGACCAGAAGACTGGATAACGGGACGGGACCAGAATCCACATCTCAAAATATATACTGACGGCTCCGAGATGAACGAAGGAGTAGGAACCCGCCTATACTGCAGGAACCCTGAAATAAGGGTGTCTAATAAGCTACCCGACCGATGCAGCATATTCCTGGCGGAAGTTTTCGCCATCAAGAAGGCGGCGGAGTTCGCTCAGTTCGCAGAGCGACCACACAATGCGGTTAACATAATCGTTGACAGCCAAGCGGCGATAAAATCCATGCAGTCATCTGCGGTCAGTTCCAGAAGTATCCTGGCAAGCAGAAGGTACTAGACTACTAAGCACGACCAAGTCAGTGGGGATATACCACCCACCAGGGCATAGAAGGAAACGAAACGGCGGACGTTCGGGCTGGTGAACGAAGTAACCGAAAGCGTGCCCGTGTTCCTTAGAACGCTACAAAGCGACATGGAGAAGAAGGCCAAAATGATGGTGGAAGAACACCACCACCTGCAGAATCTCGAAAATCATGTGCAAAGATCGCAATGATAAACTTCGCCACTATCTGCTGTACCTTCAACGGAAGGATTGCGACATCTGCGACTTTTGAGTTGTCGAGAAGAGTCAGTAGTATCTATCGACAGCACACTAGAAATATTTTGGCCACTGAAGGATTTCCCGTCTACTTGTGTTCTCCTTAACACAAGTTAGGTGAAGAGCATTTCAAAAGAACTACTCGTGTCTTGATTTAAGGTCGGTCTGAAGTAAAACTGACGTTTAAATTAGATCGTAGTATATTTTTGGCAACTCCTTTAAAGTGCCTAAACGGCGGTTTTTGTCGCTTGAAAAAGATTGTCTCGGGACCCTGACTTACATAAGATGTACTTGGAGTTCATGGAGGTGTACCTCTCCTTGGGCCACAGTCTCCCACAGACGACACAATCCCTAAAACTCCACATTTATGAGCGACACAGATTGTCAAACCAACCGAGTTCCAACTGAGTTGGTTTGCTAGGTACAACAGCCTGCTGTCTCGGTTGTTTTTAAAATCTCTCGTACTATGACAAAAGATTTGGTTAAATTCACAACAGAACAACACTTTATTCATAGAATAATATTCAAGTAAAAATCTAGAACACTTGTTTTTCTAACAATATAATTTTTTTCGGACTGCTACTCTAAATTGGTTCTAAATTAAAAAAAAATAAATAATAACTTAATAGGCTTTTTACACTGGGTGCGTTACCTATCGATATCGGAAAAGACGCAGAGAAGCAGTAGAGGCGTTTACACCATAGCGTCTTTGAAAGAGGAAGACAAATTTTGTAAACAAAGTAAATAATGTACGAAAATAAACGAAATATATCAGAAAAAGAGTTGATTCTTTTATCTGCGGTGGCGCAAAATGAAGAGAATCTTTTGAAGTGCATGGAAGCGGCGGGGTTATCCTCAGAAAAATTGCAATTCGTCTTGCAACTACAACGTTCTCCTCACGTTTTGACTCTTGTAAGAAAAGAGTAGATAGTGTTATCTTTTCAATTAAATAATATATTCAAAATTACAATAACCGATATGGTTCATTTCGGGAGGAAGATGTTGTAAATAACTCCGACGCATTCTTTAAAGACAATGAGGAAGATTACGTTCGACATAGAGACAATAGGGAACTTATTCGGTATCTCCAAAGCCATTGTGTGTAGGATTTTAATGGAATTTTGTCAGGAAGTGAAAACTGAACTCGCTGATAAGTACATGCCAGCAGAATTTCTTACCCTGAGAAGATCACGGAAACAGTGACAGGATTTAAATACATGGGATTTGTAGCAAAAAATTTGAAATAAACCACATTGTAGAAATGCTTCATTTAATAATAAAATTAGTCTAAACAATTTTTTCTAAGCAATAATTTTTGCCCCTTTTTACTCAGTTAAACATTTCATGTGGCGAAATTTAAATTTTAATCTGTTGTTTTCTGTTGTTATTATTGTTTATTGTTGTTTAAAGTTTAACAATGTACAGTTAAACTGTAGGGGTAAAATTACATGTCATCTAATTAATCGAAGTGACCACGACAAATACACTGACTCGGTGGGGCTGATTACACTAGTCGACACGACTTTTCCGCTGTCTCCAAAAATGACATTTTCTGATAGGTTTGGATGTTTAAAAATTTTGAAGGATGTTTTTTTTTTTCCATGGAGTAGTTTTTTTTTAAAGAATTTTTTAAAAATCTGGTATTTTTTGTCATAGGTAGTGCTTCTATTTTTCACATAACTCACATTTCATACAACTGGTTGTACTGAACTTTGCAGTTAAAACGAGAGGGAACGTTGTGAGCCGCGGCAAAGGCCGCGGCTCTACCTTATACCCGGTACTCAGTCAGTATATACATACATACATTTATGAGCCTACGATTTATGTAATTTATTATATGTTCTCAAAAGGGACGAAAATAATATTTAAAATTAAAAAATTGTTTGGAATTTTTATACTTGTTTCCATTTTTGTTTACATATGCTTTGTATATCTGCGCCTACATTTCTACATGACATGTATAACTACATACTTGAGACGTACAAGTGTTTAGGACACAGAGAGAGAGGGAGGGGGCATGAGTCAGCGCTTGGCAGGCGTTGCGTAGCCACTGAAATTTAATTTGTTTCTTCTGGCCATAATATTGATCCGATCTGATCCAGATTCGGTAATCTGGTAGATATGGTAATTTTTCATGATTCTGCGTTTTTGGTTTTCATTTATCTTAAAAATTGTGGATTCCACAGATTTTCGTCTTTTGTGGGGGCGGAAAGGGGCGTGGCAAAATTTTAAAACAAACTCGTGCTGGTTCGGTATCACAGGAGCTTGGATAGAAAGTTTGGTTGCTCTAGCTCTGATAGTCTCTGAGAACTAGACGTCAAAAAATACGAATGGGCAAAGCGGTTGGGGTCGCGTGTGAGAGAGAGCGAGAGGGAATGATGACTTTCGAAATGGTTTTCTTCATTGTAGCTATAATAATGATCCGATCTGATCCAGATTCAACACTGTGATAGAAATGGCCATTCTCTATGATTCTGCGTTTTTAGTTTTCGCTTATCTTCAAAATTGTGTACGCCACAGACTTTTGTCCTTTGTGCGGGCGGAAAGGGGCGGGGCGAAATTTTGCAACACATTTGGAGTAGTGTGATCACACAGGAGACTGGATACAAAACTTGGTTGCTCTATCTTAAATGGTCTCTGAGATATAGGCGCAAATGAAGACGGACAGACGGACAGACGGACAGACGGACGGACGGACGGACAGACAGACATGGCTATATCGACTCGGCTATTGATGCTGATCAAGAATATATATACTTTATGGGGTCGGAAACGCTTCCTTCTGTGCGTTACACACAACCGTTATCCGCACAAATCTAATATACCCTTTTACTCTTCGAGTACCGGGTATAAAAAGCTGATAAATGCAGCTATAAATCCGACTCAGACACTTTGTAGCAGAAACTTAACGTCTGGCAGATATTAAGCTTTCAAATTGAAATTTCATCATTTTTTGCGGTATTTTTTTCCCGAAATTTAGACTTTGAAACTTCAGGAAAATCGAAAAAAAAATAAATGAATGCCTGGATTTTTGGTTTTAGATAAACACATTAATTACGCGTCGTTTAAGGTATCGCTTATAAAAATATAAAATCAAACGGCTAAGTTATAACCGTTTGACCAAAACGACCCAAATCTCATTTTATCTACCGAAATACCGAAAAATACTTGAATTTATTTAAGTGTTATGATACTTAAATATTTTTATTGTTATTGCTTGTTACTATTTTTAAAATGGTTTGTCTGTCTTCTTTTGTCATTTGAGTCAGATTCTTTTATGAGAGTCCACACATAGTCGCCCAACATATTCTCATTCCAAACACCTTGATACCGTCGTAAAATAATATAATGTCTTGGACTTTCTCAAAAGCTGCATTTTGTACGTTGTGATGTCCCAAAGTATTTTCGTTCCGTTTTTCCCAGTTCTTTCATGCTCTTTTCTATCTCGGTTATCCCATAGGCACAGGAAGCAACAGTATTTTGTATAACCGAACTGCAATCCAGTTAACATGGCTACAACTTTTAAGTCACTCGCGACCTTCCACTGGTGTTCCTTATATTTAATATTTTCAAACAATTAAGTCATTGTTTGATAGGACTCTTTCATATTAACAGCATGGGCGATGGGAATAGACGGCTTTTGATTTCCATTGTGTAGCAAAACAGCCTTTAAAATTTCTTTACTGCTGTCAACAAATAACCTAAAATCGTTTGGGTTGTAATCTTCACACAGTTCCCTGAAGAGGCCGAAAATGTCGTGACAAACGCACATGTCATCCTTCGTCATATAAAACTGTGCGTGAACCAAGTGACGCGTCCGGAAATGAGTTATTTTGACATCTTCCTTCAATAAACGGGCATCCTTTAAAATAGATCCAAGAATCTGAGCTTTACTTTTAGGAAGTTCCAGGATCCTCACCAAATCGTTCAATTGTTCCTGTGATAATGGCTTGCAAAATTTATATTCTCCTGATTGGTCATTACTTGAATCCGTTGTTCCATACGACGAAGAAGACATCTCCTCTTTTTTGCGTTTTAATGGCGATATTTCCTTCAAAGGAGGAGCAGGAAGCGTAAAGCCTTGACGAGACTCTTGCAGGTATTTATATCTCTCACCTACCCCAAACCCTTTTTTTTCGAATAAACAAAAGAAACATTCAGTGCTGTGATTTTTTGGTTTTCTCCATAGCATTGGAGTTCCAAATCGAAATTGTTTTCTAAAAAAAAATGTGCAAGAAAAAAGTAATGCTTGGTATTTTTTGAACACTTCATAGCTTCTGATTTAGGGTAACTTACTTTTCCTCTTTATTAAATGCTGTTAAATTCAATTTTCACGTTTTGCATATACAGCTTGGAGCCCACTCTTCGCCAATACTTTTGGGCCACATCTTATAGTTTTCCTTATACTGTTCTTGGAATTTTCGGTAAAAACGTTTTTTTTTTTCTTTGCTGGTCATATACTTTCCACATATGTAGCAAAACGAGTCTGCTTGTCCATTTCAATTAGAAACAAGTGGTATTTTTCGAAAACACACGATCGTATTCTGCTCTAAGTCAGAACTACACTGAGGCAGGGATACTATAGGTACAGAGTTATATATCCTTTTTTATGAATAGCTTGAAGGAGAAAGGTCAAATATCTGCGGGACCAGCACCTGTGAAGGAAAAAGGTCAACATTTGACCCTAACAGGTATTCATGTATATTTATCCTCACCAAGGCTTAGGTATAAGGAATAAGGAATAAAACTGTCCACAACACTTACACCCCAAATAAATATGACCAGGTAGGATATATATCCGATATATATGAAT
This sequence comes from Drosophila algonquin, assembly GCA_035041765.1. Taxonomy (NCBI): domain Eukaryota; kingdom Metazoa; phylum Arthropoda; class Insecta; order Diptera; family Drosophilidae; genus Drosophila; species Drosophila algonquin. The sequence goes on along the minus strand of JAWNKY010000679.1, from coordinate 30,323 downwards.
ACCTAAGACTCGGTAAAACCAAAATTACAGGTCCTTTTTGTTTTTTGCAATCCCATTTTGGAAATTGGACCAAAAACGTACCGGACGGTATTTTTTCAGGTAAAAGTCATTTTGGGTCGTTTTGGTCAAACGGTTATAACTTAGCCGTTTGATTTTATATTTTTAAAGGCGATACCTTAAACGACGCGTAATTAATGTGTCTATCTAAAACCAAAAATCAAGGCATTCATTTATTTTTTTTCGTTTTTTCCTGAAGTTTCAAAATCAAAATTTCGAGTAAAAAATACCGAATAAAATTATGAACTTTCAATTTGGAAGCTTAATATCTGCCAGACGTTAACTTTCTGCTACAAAGTGTCTCAGTCGGATTTATAGCTGCATTTATCAGCTTTTTTAACTGCAAAGTTCAGTACAACCAGTTGTATGAAACGAGAGTTATGTGAAAAATAGAAGCACTACCTATGACAAAAAATACCAGATTTTTTAAAAATTCTTTAAAAAAAAACTACTCCGTGAAAAAAAAACCATAATTCTTAAAAAAATTTTAAATCTCCCAATCTATTAGAAAAAGTCATTTTTGGAGACAGCGGAAAAAAAAGTTGAAATTTGTCGAGTAGTGTTATTGACTCACTAGCCGATATGGTCCCACCAACAGCCAAATTTATTCCCAATTCCCAATTAAAGCTATTTAAATTTAGTTATTGATTAAGATAATTTTTACCTTATTAGAACTAGTATCGAAGTAAACCGGATGGAAAAATTTGTTATAGTTTCGGCAAAGGCTACGGAAAGATTTATAATCTGAGTACTTAGAAAGACAGAGTTGGAGATGAAGAGGAAAGTAATGCCTAGTCGGGCGGAAAGGAACAGCAATACTAATAAGGTTGGCAGGTTCTACGGGACTTAAGAGAGTGGAGGTAAATTAAACGAAACCTTCTTTCATAAGAAGGAAGATGGATCGAAGGGTCCCAATTGAGTCCCCGGAGGGCAAAGATGAGGAACTGTTTTTGTACTGATTCGAGCATGTCTTGAAATTTCTGGTAATGAGGAGACCAGACACAAGAACAATATACCAAGATAAGCCGGACCAGAGAAACATACAAAACTTTCGTGGTATACGGGTCAGTAAATTTCTTAGACCATCTATTGACAAAATCCTAGGACTCCTTTGGCTTTGTTAGACATAGTAAAAATATTAGAGTTAAAACATAGATTAACATCAAAGGTAATGCACAAATCGTTAACTTTTAAGAGGCGTTGTAAGATAATGTTATTGAATGAGTAATCAAAATGGTATGGCTTTTTGTGATGAAAATTCATGGTATTAAACGTTATGAACGTTAATTAAGCACAAATTGTGAAGTGTGTCAAGATTCGATTGCAGAGATAGCAGGGAGAAGGTGTCACTATAGCAAAAACATAGCTTTACATCATCAGCATTCATTAAGATACGGGAATGAGATAACACTTGGGGAGGTTAATAAACAGGTTAAATAAAAAGGGACCCAGATGCCTACCTTCAGGAACTCGCGATGAGACTATAACAGGTTTAGAAAGAGAGAGAGAGAGAGAAAATTTAAAGCAGAAACGTTGAGAATGATTACAAAGGTAAGAATTAGTCCAGTAAAGAAGCTTAGTCGGAAACCCTAGGAGAGATAATTTGTGGATAAGAATATTGTGATTAACAGAGTCGAAGGCTTTACTAAAGTCAGTAAAAACGACATCAGTTTGACCAAAGACAATATAAACACTAAGATGTGCCGCTCCATACAAAATGTTCAGTTCGATTTCTGACGGGCAGGAATTTAAAAGTTTTCCTGCTTGAAAAAGAGAGAGAGATAGACGGAGAGACAGAGAGCGCTCTAGTAGCAAACGTTCTGTACGTGAGCCTGAGCTTTAACTGTATGCGTGCACATATTGTAGGGCTGCTTGTTTGTATTGGTTGTTGACGAAGCTGCTGCCGAAGAAAACACCCATTACTTTAGAATTGAATGCAGATTATGATTTTCCGATGAGGCTATATATGCTAATTTTATTTAATGTACTATAAACGAATATAATGAACGAATGTAAATATGTACAAATGCAAAATATATATAAGATATAACATCAAATTATATTAACTGTCTATAGGGTACTAGTGAGTCGCGTCAATAAGTAACACTCGGCAAATAAATTTGTGGCTCAAGAAATCTTCTCAAAAGTAATTAGCTGGCAATTTCAGCAGCTCGGAACACGTACACACACATGTGTATTTACAGTTCTGTGCGTACGTATGCAAGCAAGCTCATTCTATTTTAAGATCTGCGAGCGCACTGTAGTTCGTGCGAGCGAGACTGCGCTCTTTGTAAAAACATCGCTGCCTACAAAACAGCATTGTACGAGCGTGAGACATCTTAGTGTTTATATTGTCTTTGGTTTGACACGGTTAAGCAAATCCAACAGTTAGAAATGTGCACAATTCAAGAAGGTTGGTAGATAATGAGCGACGTTTTACGAATCCATGCTGATATTCAGAGAATATGGAACTACAAAAATGTTGCAGCAGAGAAGTGATGATTTTTTCGAAAAGTTTAGGAATGGCAGATAAATTGGAATTGCAGCGGTAGTTAGAGACATCTGATTTAGATCCCTTTTTATGAAAGGGAACAATATAGAATTCTTTCCAGACGTTGAGAAAATCACCAGTCTCAGGAGACAAGTTGAAAAGTTTTAGGAGGGGCACACAAAGAGCTTCTGCACAAAGTTTTAGAACAGCGCTCGGAACCGAGTCTGGCCCAGTGGAGAACGAAAACTTGCACAACTTAAAATTAGTTAAGAGAATGAAGGGGGGACGATGAAGGGGGGACATATAAAACTGGAAGTACTTAATGGGATAGGATATAAGTAACTTCTACCAAAATCGTTTGATGAGGCTAGGATTGAGGGAAGGTTAATAGAAGGGACAGATTAGAAACGTTGGAAAAAGGAAGCGAACAGGTCTGCAATATCACCATCGTTATCAGAATAACTACCATTTAAGTGTAGAGATGAAGGAAATTGAGAAGATTTATGTTTCGAGTTAAGAAACCTGAAGAATTGTTTAAGATCACGTTTAAAGTTAAGCATGCATTTGGTCAAGTATTTATTGCAGCACAGTGTATTAAATAAGAAAAATTTCGATTTTGCAATTGAGTACTTAGAAAAGTCTGATTGCAAACCAGATTTTTTGAACTTCTTGTTCATACGGGACTTTAAATTTTTCAGATTTATTAATCTCGGGGAGAACCAGATAGGACCGGACAGATTTCTGGAGGGTGTGACTAAAGGCACATACGTGGGAAAGATGGAAAAACTAGTACTATAGAATGCGTTAGTGGCAGACTCAATCGTCTGAATATCGTCAAGGAATGACCAATCGATCTGAGATAGGGCAGTAGGAAAGTGTGGGATAGCATGGGAATTCAGGGAACGATAGAAGTGATCCTCGACTTACCAAGGTGCTCGAAACATCGGTAGTAAAGACGAAATCAAGGATCCTACACATGTTGTTGCGTATGCTATTTACCTGAAACAACCATTAAGTTAGAGTTTTCGGATGGAGACCAAGTGATATTTGGGAGATTTAAATCGCCAAGGACAATAAGACGATCAGAATCACTAAGCTGAAACGAAACGACCTGAAGATGGGCAGCGTGAAGCATATAAGTTGTAAATTCAGAAGACGGTGGGATGTAAGAGCATGATATGAATAAATTAAAAGAACACAGACGAATTTTAACTACGATAATTTCAATAGTGTTGAGCTCATCGATGGAAAAGAATTCGGAAGTTAAGTCGGAACGGAGAGCGATAGGGACGCCGCCACCTCGAGATGAATGATCAGATCTATATATGTTTAAATTGTTCTTAAAAATCTCGGAATGCGATATTGAGGCATTGAGACAGGTTTCAGAAAAGGCGATATTATCAGAAACCATATTTTGAGGAAAGGGTTGTGCTTGATTTCTTGAAATCTTTGAAAATTTCATTTTCTGCGGGTCCTGATAAAGTGCCTAGTTGCATTTTAAAACATTGTGCCCAGTCCCTATGCCAACCCTTAACCTTTCTATTCAATCTATCTTTGGAACAGTCTTGTCTCCCCGTAATCCAGATGCAACATAGAAAATTACCGAGGTATTGCAAAGCTCTCTGCTATTCCTAAGCTCCTTGAGTTCCTGGTTACCCGGCAATTGCAACATCTTTGTTATAGCTTGATATCTCCTTCACAACATGGTTTTTTTAAACATCGGTCAACAACTACCAATCTGCTCGAGTTTTCCTCCATAATCAACCGTGTATTTCAGAGCGGTTTGCAAACTGACGTTATTTTTACGGATTTTAGCAAGGCATTTGATTCGGTTAACCATACTCTATTAATTCAGAAGCTGTCCTTATTAGGTTTCCCTAGTAATCTTCTAAGTTGGATTTATTCGTATCTTTCTAATCGTACACAACGGGTCTTATTTACTAATAATTTATCAGTGATCGTTAACGTTACATCTGGTGTGCCACAAGGTAGTCATTTGGGTCCGCTCCTCTTCATTATACCCGGTACTCGAAGAGTATAGGGGTATATTAGATTTGTGGGGATAACGGTTGTGTGTAACGCACAGAAGGAAGCGTTTCCGACCCCATAAAGTATATATATTCTTGATCAGCATCAATAGCCGAGTCGATATAGCCATGTCTGTCTATCCGTCCGTGCGTCCGTCCGTCTGTCCGTCCGTCTTCATTTGCGCCTATATCTCATAGACATTAAAGCTAGAGTAACCAAGTTTTGAATTCGGTCTCCTGTGTTATCACACTACTCAAAGTGTATTTCAAAATTTCGACCCGCCCGTTTCCGCCCCCACAAAGGACGAAAGTCTGTGGCACACACAATTTTGAAGATACAAGAAAACTAAATACGCAGAATCATAGAGAAAGACCATTTCTATCAGAGTGTTGAATCTGGATCAAATCGGATCATTATTATAGCTACAATGAAGAAAACCATTTCGAAAGTCATCATTCCCTCTCGCTCTCTCTCACACGCGACCCCATCCGCTTTGCCCATTCGTATTTTGTGACGCCTAGTTCTCAGAGACTTATAGCTTATAGCTTATAGCTTTTATAAAGCTAGAGCAACCAAACTTTCTATCCAAGCTCCTGTGATACCAAACCTGCATAAGTGCATTTCAAAATTTTGCCACGCCCATTTCCGCCCCCACAAAGGACGAAAATCTGTGGAATCCACAATTTTTAAGATAAATGAAAACCAAAAACGCAGAATCATGGAAAATTACCATATCTACCAGATTGCCGAATATGGATCAGGTCGAATCAATATTATGGCCAGAAGAAACAATTTAAATTTCAGTGGCTACGCAACGCCTGCCAAGCGCTGACTCATGCCCTCTCTCTTTCGTACACACGTGTACGTGTAGTAGTTATACATGTCATGTAGAAATTTAGAAGCAGATGTAAAAATCATATGCAAACAAAATCGGAAAGATGTATAATATTCCAAAAATGTACTTCATTTTTTGAAATATTATTTTTTGGACATTTTTTTAATTTGTCCCTTTTGCGAACATATAAGAAATTGCATAAATCGCAAGCTCATACATATATGTAGTTATGTACATATGTATATACTGACTGAGTACCGGGTATAAGGTAGAGCCGCGGCCTTTGCCGCGGCTCACAACGTTTCCCCTCGTTTTATTTGTGAACGACCTACCCCAAGTTATAACATTCTCTCATACATTAATGTATGCGGATGACGTTAAAATCTGTCTGCCCTACTCCGACTGGTACTTGCACACACCTTCAGCTGGACCTAAACGAATTGCTATTGTGGTGCTCAAGAAATCTTCTATTTTTGAACCTCTCGAAATGCAAGCTTATGACATTCTACCGTCGTGCTCCACATTTTGTATCTTTTTCTCTTGGTAATCATGTATTGGATCGAGTTTCGAGTTCAAATGATCTTGGAGTATTATTTGATCGTAAACTGTGTTTTAATAGTCATATAGCTGCGACAGCTAATAAAGCTAAGGGTGTTCTAGCATTCATCAAGCGTTGGTCCAAGGAGTTTGACGACCCTTATGTGACCAAACAAGTGTACATTTCGCTAGTGCGCCCGATATTGGAGTATTGTTCCTGTGTGTGGAGCCCACAGTATAAGGAGCAGCAAGCTATTCTCAAATCAGTTCAGAAACAATTTTTAATTTTCGCCCTTCGTAATTTACACTGGGACTCTGGTAGAATCCTGCCACCTTACCGATCTAGGCTAAAACTTATTGACCTACCTTCGTTACACCATCGCCGAATATGCAATGGGGTAATGCTCGTGCACAAGCTCCTTCTCGGGATGGTGGACTCCCAAACGCTCTTGAGTCAGATTGACTTTACGGTTCCCTCTCGTTCTACTCGTTCTTTTAGACCTATCAGATTACCCTTATTTAGGTCAAACTATGCCCAGCATGAACCTTTCAGGGTTTATGCTATAATTATAATACGCTTTACCATATCATATCCCCTGAACTAACCCTTAAACATATAGCATTTAGCATTTACAACCACCTGAACTCTGCTAACCTGTAATTTTAATTTTTTTAAATTTTATTATAGTTTATCTTTAGTTCCCTCCCTAATTTATTCAGCATTATTAGCAGATAATTGTTAATTAATAAATAAATAAAAGTTCCACTATCAGTATGTAATTTGGTGAGCTTACTGCACAGGCCACGTACATTCTGATAAGTGATCTTAAAAGGTAGAGGAGAATTCAGTTTTTGACATAGAAGGTAAATCGTTAGGTGGTGTTAGAAGGATTCCTACACGATAAGCGGATTGCGAAGATCGAGATCGGTTATTGAAAATGTGACAAATAGTATGTACAGGCCAGAAAGAGGGTTCTACCACAGTCGTAACAAATTTTTCCGGGACAGTAATTTTAAAGGAAAAAATGATACGTTTTTCCTTAAAGTTAAATTTTAGTGGTGATAGTTGCGCTGATAGGCAGAAAAGTACGAAAATTGTAGTTGAAATTCGGTGTTGCAAAAAAAAATCAAAACCAATCGAATACATCGAATAAACAAACCTGCGTCGGAAAACGACGCAACATTTTGCCAACACTAGGGCCTCATGCTAAACCTATGTAAAAACGAGAGGGAACGTTGTGAGCCGCGGCAAAGGCCGCGGCTCTACCTTATACCCGGTACTCAGTCAGTATATACATACATACATTTATGAGCCTACGATTTATGAAATTTATTATATGTTCTCAAAAGGGACAAAAATAATATTTAAATTAAAAAAATGAATTTTTTGGAATTTTTATACATGTTTCCATTTTTTATTACATATGCTTTGTATATCTGCGCCTACATTTCTACATGACATGTATAACTACATACTTGAGACGTACAAGTGTTTAGGACACAGAGAGAGAGGGAGGGGCATGAGTCAGCGCTTGGCAGGCGTTGCGTAGCCACTGAAATTTAATTTGTTTCTTCTGGCCATAATATTGATCCGATCTGATCCAGATTCGGTAATCTGGTAGATATGGTAATTTTTCATGATTCTGCGTTTTTGGTTTTCATTTATCTTAAAAATTGTGGGTTCCACAGATTTTCGTTTTTTTTTTGGGGCGGAAAGGGGCGTGCCAAAATTTTGAAATACACTTGTTCAGGTTTGGTATCACAGGAGCTTGGATAGAAAGTTTGGTTGCTCTAGCTCTGATAGTCTCTGAGAACTAGGCGACACAAAATACGAATGGGCAAAGCGGATGGGGTCGCGTGTGAGAGAGAGCGAGAGGGAATGATGACTTTCGAAATGGTTTCCTTCATTGTAGCTATAATAATGATCCTATCTGATCCAGATTCAACACTCTGATAGAAATGGGCATTCTCTATGACTCTGCGTTTTTAGTTTTCTCGTATCTTCAACATTGTGTACGCCACAGACTTTTGTCCTTTGTGTGGGCGGAAAGGGGCGGGGCGAAATTTTAAATTACATTTGGAGTAGTGTGATCACACAGGAGACTGGATACAAAACTTGGTTGCTCTATCTTTAATAGTCTCTGAGATATAGGCGCAAATGAAGACGGACGGACAGACGGACGGACAGACAGACATGGCTATATCGACTCGGCTATTGATGCTGATCAAGAATATATATACTTTATGGGGTCGGAAACGCTTCCTTCTGTGCGTTACACACAACCGTTATCCGCACAAATCTAATATACCCCTATACTCTTCGAGTACCGGGTATAAATACTGCGTTTCTGGGAAGACGCAAAGAATCAAGACGCAGCTTCAGTGTAAACGGCACATAAGTTTACATAAATTAAATTACAATCCGTGGAAAAGGAATGTGTAATTAATAAAAATAATATTTTCAACTAAGTGGCAACGTCCTATGTGTTTTCCCGTGTTCACGTGTATGTCTAAAAGAAAAATAGCATCCTGCGCTTTACTATTTCTTCTCGCAATTGCGTCCTTCTAAAAAGTGGTCTGACTACTAAACCGTCAATTGCTTGTTTCTTTATTATATTATTTTTTCAATTAAGAATTTAAGCAATTGAAATTGCCAGTCACAGACAATCGCAAAAAAAATGTTTTTCAGGGCTGTCATTCAAGCAGTATCATTGGGCGCGAACAGAATTAAAATTTTGTTGTTTACATTTTGACCAGAAGTGCTGCAGCTCCATCTGGAGCTCTTCTTCGGAATGCTTGAAGTAAAGATTTATTTTCTTCATCCTTCAAAAACACTGGTGCACTAAACCAGATCGCCTGCACGATTTCTTCTACGTAACAATCTCTCGAACTATGTCTGGTGGGTTCCGTTTTTTTGTCAAATGCCACCACGAAGCGTCACCTGACCACACTTGAATCTTCGCTACTCGGTTCATAACGAATGTTGACAACGACAAAGGGTGGGATCGGATCCAATGAAGGGTAACTTCCGAATCGACCAGCAAACTATTTTTTCGATTGGAACCTTGACCAGCAATTCGATTCGGTGACACAGAAAAGGTGATCGGAACATAACTCAAGCCTTGGAAGCGTTTTCATCTAGAACGGCGCTACTTTTGCCTTTGCAGTCAACAGCAAGACCTTGGAACCTTCAGCAGTCTTTCTAAGGATATAGACGCAAGCTCCATAAGCTCTCATGTATACGTCGGCAAAAGGATGTACTTGTATCGGTGATATCGGATCAGTATGCACAAATTGAAGTCTGGTATCTTCTCTTATTGACTGAAGGATTCTTTTAGTAAGTTCCATCCTGTTACCAAGTGCAATGGAATCTAGTTTGTTAAGCCAAATCTCCTGCAGTAGGATATATCTATTTATTACTAAAGAACTCAACAAACCGAGGAGGTCAAACAGTTTTGATGTCACCTATAGCACTACTCGAAAAATTTAACTTTTTTTCGCTGTGGCCAGAAATGACTTTTCCTGATAGATTTGGAGATTTAAATTTTTTTTAAAAATTATGGTTTTTTTTTATGAAGTAGTTTTTTTTAAAGATTTTTTACAAAATTTGGTATTTGGTCATAGGTAGTGCTTTTATTTTTCACATATCTTAAGTTTCCTACAAAAATACCAAAAATCTGTGTGTTTTAACAGTTTTTAACGGTAAAATGGCATTTGGGATAGTGCCAAACGTTATATGAAGTTTTGGTCAAACGGTTATTAGTTTTTAACGGTAAAATGGCATTTGGGATAGTGCCAAACGTTGTATGAAGTTTTGGTCAAACGGTTATAACTTAGCCGTTTATTTTTATATTTTTATAATCGATACCTTAAACGACGCCTAATTAATGTGTCTATCTAAAACCAAAAATCAAGGCATTCAAATATTTTTTTTTCGACTTTTCCTGAGCTTTCAAAGTCAAAATTTCGGGTCAACAATACCGAATTAAATTATGAAATTTCAATTTGGAAGCTTAATATCTTCCAGACGTTAAGTTGCAGCTACTAAGTGTCTGAGTCGGATTTATAGCTGCATTTGTCAGCTTTTTTAACTTTTTTAACTGTAAAGTTCAATACAACCAGTTTTAGGAAACTTAAGTTATGTGATAAATAAAAGCACTACCTATGAAAAAAAATACCAAATTTTTTAACAATTATTTAAAAAAAACTAATCCATGAAAAAAAAAACATTCTTTTAAAAATGTTGAACATCCAATTCTATCAGAAAAAGTCATTTTTGGCGACAGCGAAAAGTCGTGTCGACTAATGTAATATGTCCTGTCAATTTGTAACTTAAAGACGTCTTTGTGTGGCACCAACAAAGTTTACCCTAAGTCCGACATCGGCAGTCAACTCAAACCTAGCGGTTTGAAGAACCTGAGCCATTTAAGATTAACTCTTCTACGCAACCAGCACCAGTCAACATGTCATCGACATAACAGTCGGACTCAATAACTTCAGCAGCTTTAGGGAATGAGAGCTTTGCAGACTCACTCAACCTCTTCAAACACCGAAGAGCCGAAAATGGGGCTGGTCTAGTCCCATATAGTACGGTGTTGAGCTATAAGAATATACCACTTAAGGACTCAGAAGGGTACACTATGGTACTTCTCCATACCATGAGCGGAGCGGTCTTCAGAAAGCCAATACATTATTTATTCAAAATTTCGCCGCGCCCGCTTCCGCCCCCACAAAAAACGAAAGTCTATGGCATACACAACAAATACACTTGGTGTAGTGTGATAACAGAGGAGACTGGATAAAAAATTGGGTTGCTCTAGCTTTAATAGTCTCTGAGATATAGGCGCTAATGAAGACGGACGGACGGACAGACAGACATGGCTATATATATATACTTTATGGGGTCGGAAACGCTTCCTTCTGGGCGTTACACACATCCACTATCACCACAAATCTAATATACCCCTATACTCTTCGAGTACCGGGTATAATTGACAGCTCAAAATTTAAATTTTGAGCGTAAAAATTATGGCTAAGGAAAAAGGTGCAAATATATGTACATACAATCATTAAAAACAATACTTTAAACAAATTTATCATTTAATCAATCAATATAACATTACTAAAGGCAATTGCCAATTAAAAAATATTTTAACTTTAGTAAATAAAAACCATGGTAATTAATTGAAGTACAGCATTTGCATTGCAAACGTGCTTACATACATATTTGCAATTGCAGCCGTGCAAAAAAGGCTGCCAAGGTTATTCGCAACGTCCCAAAAAGATCCTTATCGCGTCTATTATAATTTGGCTTATATAATTTAATATAACAAAAACGAGGGGAAACGTTGTGAGCCGCGGACTTTGCCTTAATAGCCGGTACTCAGTCAGTATATACGTATGTATAGCTATATATACGTATGTGAGCTTACGATTTACATATGTAATATATTATATGTTCGCAAAAAGGACGAATTAAATTTTGTACAAATCCGAAAATTTCTAAAAATAATTTTTTTTGTTTAAATATAATTTTTACATCGGCTGCTTCACTTCTACATACACATGTAAAACTACATACAAGAGACGTGGATGTGTGTGCGAGAGAGAGAGAGAGAATGAGTAAGCGCTTGGCAGGCCTTGTGTAGCGACTGCAATTTAATTTGTTCCTTCTGGCTATAATAATGATCCGACCTGATCCAGATTTGGATATCTACTAGATACGGTAATTTTTCATGATTCTGCATTTTTAGTTTTCTTGTATCTTAAAAATTACCGATTGCACAGATTTTCGTCCTGTGTGGAGGCGGAAGGGGGCGGGGCGAAATTTTGAAATACACTTGTATTGAAGTGATATCACTGGAGCTTGGATAGAAAGTTTGGTTGCTCTAGGTCTTATAGTCTCTGAGATCAAGGCGCTCATTTGGACGAATAGGCAAAACAGACAGGGTCGCGTGTGAGAGAGAGCGTATACAAGCACGTGCCAGCAGCCGAAACTCAATAACTCATGCATAGTGTAGACGCCAGTTCTGAGTTAACTTATTTAACGATAGGTAACTGTAGTGTAAACAGGCTATTATTTATAATAGTATTCTATAATGTAATAGGCTTTTTACACTTGGTGCGTTACCTACCGATATCGGAGAAGACGCAGGTTTGCCGTTTACACTACAGCGTCCTTGCGTCTTGGGAAGAGGAAGAAAAATTTGTAAACAAAAGAAATAATGTCTGAAAATCAACAAAATATTTTAGAAAAAGAGCTAATGCTTTTATCTGCGGTGGCGCAAAATGAAGCGAATCTGTTGAAGTGCATGGAAGTGTCTGGGCTATCCTCAGAAAAGTTGAAATTCGTCTTGCAACTGCAACGTCCTCCTTGCGTTTGGACTCTTGTAGGTAAAGAGCAGACAATGTTCTCTCTTTTCAATTAAATAATGTATTCTTCATTGCAATAGCCACGATATGGTTCATTTTGGGAGGAAGATGTTGTGGAGAACTCCGATGCTTTTTAAGAAAAATTTCTGCATGGAAGGGAGTACTTCAACATTCTCGTTGGACTGTTGCCCAATCTCAAAAAGAAAGAAACTCCTTTTCGACTGACAATCCCTCTAGAGAAGAGAATAGCCATAGCCCTTTATTGCCTAGGATCGCCTGCGGAATATCGCACGAGAGTCTATTTGGTGTGTCAAGGGCTTTAGTCTGCCTCATATTACTGCAGTTTTGTCGCGAGATAGTTGCTCAACTCACTGACAAGTATCTGCAAGCAGACTTTCTTACCCTGAGAAGATCACGGATTTTCAGCAAAAAATTTGAAATCAACTGTATTGTTGAAATGCTTTTTTTAATAATAAAATTAGTTTAAACAATTTGTTCTAACCATTACATTTTTAGCCCCTTTTTACTCAGTTAAAAATTTTACTCGGCAAAATTAAAATTTGAATCTGCTGTTTTTGTTATTAGTGGTGATAGTTCCGCTGATTAGGCAGAAAAGTACGAAAATTGCTGTTATGCGCACAGAAATACCAAAACGCAGTTGCGTCGGAAAACGACGCAACTTTTTGCCATAACTAGGGCCCTATGTAAAACCTATGTAAAAAAAACTGCGTTTCTGGGAAGACGCAAAGAATCAAGACGCAGCCTCAGTGTAAACGGCACCTAAGAGTTAGAACAACGGCTGCTGGTGGAGTAAAATGTGAGAGAAATAGTTGTAGCGGAATAAAACAGTAGAGGAAAAATTGAAACGGATATATTCTTAGATTCTAATAATATATGTACATAAGTACATAGGTAATTAGATGTAAGGAATATAAACGGATGGCAAGAATGAAAATTAGTACACAATTAGTCATGGTTCCGCTTTTTCTCTCTACTATATTTTTTCCCCAGGAGACCATTAAGCATCGACGCCGATAACAATTCCGGCGCTTAGTTAGGTGCCGTTTATACTGAGGCTGCTTCTTGATTCTTTGCGTCTTCCCAGAAACGCAGTTTTTTTTACATAGGTTTAGCATAGGGCCCTAGTTATGGCAAAAAGTTGCGTCGTTTTCCGACGCAACTGCGTTTTGGTATTTCTGTGCGCATAACAGCAATTTTCGTACTTTTCTGCCTAATCAGCGGAACTATCACCACTAATAACAAAAACAGCAGATTCAAATTTTAATTTTGCCGAGTAAAATTTTTAACTGAGTAAAAATGGGCAATATTCATGTAATGGTTAGAACAAATTGTTTAAACTAATTTTATAATTAAAACGAGAAGGAACGTTGTGAGTCGCGGCAAAGGCCGCGGCTCTACTTTATACCCGGTACTCAGTCAGAATATATGTGATCTTATGATTTATGAAATTTATTATACATATGTTCGCAAAAGGGCCGAATTACATTTTGGCCCAAATGGAAAATTTCAAAAAATTAGATCGAACCTTATTCTAGATTTTTATATATTAAAAGTTTTCTGTTTCCATTTTTGTTTACATATAATTTTTACATCAGCTTCTAAATTTTTACATGTACATGTAGAAATACTCAGACGAGACGTGTAGGTGTGTGCGAGAGAGAGAGGGAATGAGAAAGCGCTTGGCTGGCGTTGCGTAGCGACTGAAATTTAATTTGTTCCTTAAGGCTGGTATCCAGCACCGCGAAATTTTACTGAAAGCAAACTGTTCATTATTTCGGATATGTGGAACTCCGCTAATGTAATGTGACCAAGAACCTAAAAAGTGATTTGCCACTCTCATGAATCAGCTGTGTTTTGTAAACAGCGCCAATTTTGAAAATTAATCTAAAATTAAAAAAAGGAATGAAAGTTATTCTGACGATGAAGTGATTGTGTTGGTAGCGGCACATATGGTTATAAGACGAAGTACAGCACAGTTGGAGGCACCAAAATGTCCAAATTATCAAAATGCTCATTTTCCGTGATCCTCTAAAGACATGATATTGCCTTAATTGCTTTTATTAAAGCAATCCTCTCCACACTTTAAACATTTGCATATCTCTTTTTGGTTTTGCGCACAAATTTTAACCCCACCTTTCACTTTGACTTCAGTAGAAATAGGCACATATATTTTACTGGCACCCCTATCAGCTGTTCTCACAGTCCACATTCGTGTGAATATCGATACTATCGATACAAATTCGTGGATCCCGTTTACGTTGCTGGATACTGATTCCAGGAAAACACAAACGAAAAATTACTGGCCCCGTTTTTTTTATATGAAGTTTGGCAGTAATTTTTAGTTTCCGCGGTGCTGGATACCCAGCTTTATGGCTATAATAGCAGTTCGACCTGATCCAGATTAGACCATCTGGTAGATACGGCTATTTTCCATGATTATGCGTTTCTGATTTTTTCCTATCTTAAAAATTGTGGATTCCACAGATTTTAGTCCTTTGTGGGGGCGGAAGGGGGCTTGTCAAAATTTAGAAATACACTTGAATTGAAGTGATATCACAGGAGCTTGGATAGAAAGTTTGGTTGCTCTAGCTCTTATAGTCTCTGAGAACTAGGCGCTCATTTAAACGAATAGGCAAAACAGACAGGGTCGCTTGTGAGAGAGAGCGAGAGGGAACGATGACTTTCGAAATGGTTTTCTTCATTGTGGCTATATTAATAATCAGATCTGATCAAAGTTCAACACTCTGATAGAAATAGTTATCTTCTATGATTCTGCGTTTTTAGTTTCCCAGAATCTTTAAAATTGTGTATGCCACAGATTTTTGTCCTTTGTGCGGGCGGAGAAGGGCGGGGCGAAATTTTGAAATACACTTGGAGTAGTGTGATAACACAGAAGACTGGATACAGTCTTTGGTTGCTCTAGCCTTAATAGTCTCTGAGATATAGGCGCTAATTAGGACGGACGGACGGACAGACAGACATGGCGATATCGACTCGGCTATTGATGCTGATCAAGAATATATATACTTTATGGGGTCGGAAACGCTTCCTTCTGGGCGTTACACACAACCGTTATCCCCACAAATCTAATATACCCCTATACTCTTCGAGTACCGGGTATAAAAAGCATTTCAACAATATAGTTGATTTCAAATTTTTTGCTGCAAATCCCATGTCTTTAAATCCTTTCACTGTTTCCGTGATCTTCTCAGGGTAAGAAAGTCTGCTTGCAGATACTTGTCAGTGGGTTGAGCAACTATCTCGCGACAAAACTGCAGTAATATGAGGCAGACAAAAGCCCTTGACACACCAAATAGACTCTCGTGCGATATTCCGCAGGCGATCCTAGGCAATAAAGGGCTATGGCTATTCTCTTCTCTAGAGGGATTGTCAGTCGAAAAGGAGTTTCTTTCTTTTTGAGATTGGGCAACAGTCCAACGAGAATGTTGAAGGACTCCCTTCCATGCAGAAATTTTTCTTAAAAAGCATCGGAGTTCTCCACAACATCTTCCTCCCAAAATGAACCATATCGTGGCTATTGCAATGAAGAATACATTATTTAATTGAAAAGAGAGAACATTGTCTGCTCTTTACCTACAAGAGTCCAAACGCAAGGAGGACGTTGCAGTTGCAAGACGAATTTCAACTTTTCTGAGGATAGCCCAGACACTTCCATGCACTTCAACAGATTCGCTTCATTTTGCGCCACCGCAGATAAAAGCATTAGCTCTTTTTCTAAAATATTTTGTTGATTTTCAGACATTATTTCTTTTGTTTACAAATTTTTCTTCCTCTTCCCAAGACGCAAGGACGCTGTAGTGTAAACGGCAAACCTGCGTCTTCTCCGATATCGGTAGGTAACGCACCAAGTGTAAAAAGCCTATTAAAGTCTATGAGATATAGGCGCTCATCAGAACAGAAAGACGGTAAATAGCTATGCACATATATTGACTTGCCTTTCGATGCTGATCTATAACACATATCATATGTATGTACTTTTTGCGGTAAAACACGCTTCCTTCTGGGTGTTACACACATCTACAGAAAATTAATATATCGTAGCCGAATTTAAAAAATTCTAAGTTTAGCCGTTTAAGGTATGCGTTCATTTGTCACCCAGTATCAAATTTATATTTGTAATATAAATAAATAAATTTCAGATAAAAGGTGTAATTTCTTGTAAAAGAACTGCAAAGGAAATAGGATAAAACTAATATTACAAATAATATCCTAATATAATAATATAACAAATTTTCATTTCTTTTTCAAAGGATAAAAAAATTGTTTAATAAATCAATATTTTTTAATAATTAGTACATACGAATATTTATTATTGAAGAACTTAGTTTTTATTACTACGCTGTATAATACACTTTATTACAATTTTATTTGTAGTATCCGTTACAACCACTGTAATTGCTGCGTGCTACGCAAATCCGAACTAAAATTTCCTAAAAATGGTTTTAGAACGAAGCGATGAAAACAAAGCCATCAGCTTCAATGTAAGATTCATCGTAACTCAAGCAGTTCAATTCAAACAAAAGCCATTATAAAAATACAAGGGCTTAGCTCATAGTTTCAAAGTAGCCATCATGTTGTCTCTCTCCATCCGCAACCACTAGTTGAAAGCAAACGAGCGATTGTAAGGCCATACCTACCCATTAATATCTATGAACTTATGTACATGTACATATGTATGTATGTTGACATGGACAAACACACATACATGCATGCATAGTATACAAAAAGTTGCATGTGCATGTATACGTATGCATGTACACATACCATCACCAAATATCGTTGCCGCCCAAATATCTATACACGACAAAAAAAAAAAATACTTTTAAAACGAACTTATAGAAGAGGCGAATTATCATTTGATTCATTTTAATATAACATTTAACAGTAACATTTACTTTTTCAGATGATGCTTTATCAGGTCTATGTTCAACGCTATATATGTATAAGGATCTGTACAAATAGATACACATATTTAAGAACATTTTCAGGAAAAAGTATATTATTGAAATTTATAAAGCAAATTATATTCAATACAATTGTACAATCAAAATATCTATAACATTTTTTTTACTTTTTAGCAACTAACATTGTTTGTTTTCTTTCTGTCCCAATTAGGCGGGAAAGATGATCAAAATGTGGAAAAAAATTTCTCAAATGCCCCTACTCGATAAGTCATTGTTATAACGGAATTTATAAAAATAGAAACACATTGTAGAAATATTGATTAATATATGTATACGATGTGTATCATGGTGTTTGTATCCTAACACGCACCTAGATACAGAAACATTTACTCCTGCCTGATTGTATAAAATACCATCTACAACTTCAAAGTATTTCGTTTGAGCGAAGAAAACACGAAGAATACTCGAAAAGTTGTCTATTTCTTTAGGTTCATGTGTTCTTATACATACATAGGTGGTGAGGTTATGAACATACCCTGCAGTACTGGCGGTGGCGATTGACCATGCCCGAACCAAAGACAATATAAAAACAAAACAAAGACAATACAAAATGTTCAGCTCGATTTTTTCTGCCTGGAATTTATATAACTCACACGATTCATTTTCTCTGCCGCTGCCGCTGCTCTAGACTCTAGAGCAGAGGCCGGCAGCGTCCTATGCACTGTGCATAGAAAAAGGCCACAGAGCAGAGCAGTTGGCACACACATAGTGAAACACTTCGTGAAGCGTCGGCCCTAAGCACACGAAGCACACGGCTTTAAGCACACTAAGCACACGGCTTCGTTTTCTTATCTGCTGACTGAGCAGCAGAGAAAATAAATCGTGTGGCTTCGGCCATATGCTCAAAAGGCTTTATTATTCTGCTCGGCAGCGCCGCGGCAGAGAAAATGAATCGTGTTGCGTCGTGTCTCTTGTCTGCGCACAAAAACGCACTTAAAACATGTGAGTGGTAAAAGGTAATAATAAAAGGTAATATAAAATATGTAAACATGCAAAGTGTATACCAGAAATGACTTCACATTGTATTAATAAGCAACATTCAGCAAATTAATGTGTCGCTAAAGAAATCTCAGAAAAGTGTTAGAACAGTGGGCGGTATAGACTTCCTGCGAGTGAAACAGAGCGTATTTTGTCTGCGTCGAAAAAACGTCGCTTCATAGCGTTGCAGACCATCTCTTGCAAATGTGCTCACACATAGATTTCATCGTGAGCACATCCGATGACATAAGTGATGACGCGTGGAACAATGAACTGCTCACGTTAATGTACCTGGGGCATAGGCGATGACATGGTCATCGAGAAGTACGGATTATACAGTATGATTTTCTTGAAAAAATAAGGAATTTCCGAGAAATTATGCATTTTATAAGCGATGATTTTCTCGAAAATCTAAGGGATCTAAGGCCGCGGCTCCTTATACCCGGTACTCAGTCAGTATATATGCACATACATATATGAGCTTAAGATTTATGCAATTTATTAAATGTTCGCAAAAGGGAAAAATTAAATTTTGGGCAAAAAATAATATTTCAAGAAACGAAGTCAAACCATTTTTTGAATTTTTGTACATGTTTCCATTTTTGGTTAAGATATGATTTTTACATCTGCTTCTAAATTTCTACATGACATGTATAAATACATATTGGAGACGTACAAGTGTTTGCGAGAGAGAGGGAATGAGAAGCGCTTGGCAGGCGTTGCGTAGCCACTGAAATTTAATTTGTTCCTTCTGTCTATAATAATAATTCGACCTGATCCAGATTCGGCAATCTGGTAGATACAGTAATTTCCCATGATTCTAAGTTTTTGGTTTGCTTTTATCTTAAAAATTGTGGCTTCCACAGATTTTCGTCCTTTGTGGAGGCGGAAAGGGACGTGGCAAAATTTTGAAATACACTTGTGCTGGTTTGATGTCACAGGAGTTTATATAGAAAGTTTGGTTGCTCTAGCTCTGATAGTCTCTGAGAACTAGGCGCTCATTTATACTAATAAGCAAAGCAGATGGGGTCGCGTGTGAGAGAGAGCGAGAGGGAACGATGACTTTCGAAATGGTTTTCTTCATTGTAGCTATAATAATGATCCGATCTGATCCAGATTCAACACTCTGATAGAAATGACCATTCTCTATGATTTTGCGGGGGCGCGCCCCCGCCCGGCGGAGGCGAAATTTTGCAACACATTTGGAGTAGAGTGATCACACAGGAAACTATATACAACATTTTGTTGCTCTAGATTAAATAGTCTCTGAGATATAGGCACAAATGAAGACGGACATGGCTATAGACATGGCTATATCGACTCGGCTATTGATGCTGATCAAAAATATATATACTTTATGGGGTCGGAAACGCTTCCTTTTAGCGTTACACACATCCGTTATCACCACAAATCTAATATACCCCTATACTCTTCGAGTACCGGGTGAAATAAATAAATGCAAGGAGATATGTATATCGAACTCAGTTTTTTCAGAATTTCGCAAATGTAACATTATATACAATTAATATTTTCATTATTTATCACGCGTACATCACATTTTTTATTTAAGCACTGCACTTACCTGGTAATTTTAAATAATACAGGAGTCGCAAAAGAGACGATAAGAAAAAAAACTAAATTGTCTTCTACTGCGCACGATCGGCAGAGCCGATCTATTACGATCACGCGAAAAGAAGGAAACAGACAGTAAATAGAGAGTTCGGCTTAGCGGGCGTCAACGCCTAGATGACATTGTCAATGACATTCGTCATCGCTCACTGATGTTACTGCAGGGTTCATACAGAATAGAATTGTAATGCTGTGTAATCATAGTGTTGATATTGACTTTGCCCGTACTACCTACTTCGGGGGGCTACAACGACTCACCAGCAGATGAAACAAACAAATAAAAAAACTGAAAAGAGCAGGTACCTTAAATTATGTTGCGCTGCTTTCTTTTCTGTTTTATGTTTTCAAACATTCCATTTCTGGAATATTGTAGAAGAATTGAAATTTTCGTGACTATAATTAAAATTCTAGAGTGTTGCTCAGTAACCTTATTTGTTTTTTGTTTTAATTTCTCTGCTTGTTACTTATATTTGTATTTTATATTTATAGATGACTGAGTCAGCTGAAGATATGCTGGATAGAAACGCCCTTCAGTCCAAAATATAAAAAAAATTTAAATAAACTCACTTTAATACCATGCCAAATTTTGGCTAGAGCATTTAGTGGTGAAGGAGTTTAGGCTAGTAGAAGAGTGGGCCCCCCACAACCTCCACTACAAATGAGGCCAATGCTCCATCCACATCTTCCCGTTCGACCTCATCATATGATAGTTCTTGCTGACTTCAATTTGCCAGGGACTGCTTCGTCTTCGGTAAACGAAATTTTGTTATTCCGAATTCAATCACGAATATCATACTTTTTTACGAACAAAATATAATATTAATGAAGCTTTTAAAAAGAACACAAAAATTAAGAATATTTTCTTATTAAAGGTTCATTTTTACAATCCAGGTACATTTTTCCATGTTCCTGAACGCCAAGTAATAAAAATTCTGTGTCTTCCTTAGAAGGCCTTGAAGGGCAAAGGCTCAAAAAATTGTCATCAATTGAATGGCAATCAAATGATGTCTTGATTTTTACAAATATAAAATCTTCTATGTTTTTATCTAAAATGTAAAAAAATGATAAATGTATACTAAAATGTTTTAATATTATAATATTATACCGAAAAGGTATTCCACCGATAGAATATATCGATTTTCTTACAAAGCTTATGTTAAGTTTCCCCACAATGCATTGAGCGGGTCAAATATATTAATTTTTCCGTTGGCAGCCAAAACACTCTACGGTAGTTATGAATATTTCACAGCAAGAAGAAGAGAAGAGAATCGGCCCAATGTGCCGAGCGCAAGCGAACTGTAGCACAAAACCGGCAGTGGACGGACATCCCGTTAGCGAGACTCGTGACGCTGGGGACTAAAATTTTGGGAGAGCGGGCTGAGATCGTCGAATTCGAAACTACGGAACCTTTCCGAAAGCTCAACAAAGTGCGAACCGACTATAGTGCAGAGGGGAGGTAGGCAAGTAGAAGTAGCCGACAAGCCACATTTAGAAAGAATGCATCAGGAAGCAAAATGTCAGACTTACACTCAGGGAGTATGCGTCACGCACGGCGCCGAATATAGGCGTGGGTGTGAAATGGATATATTCATTGAATAAAGAGGAGCTCATGGCTTTTGCCGAAGATTTTGCGTAAAAAATATGAGTAATAAATTCACGTAGCTAATACGGACAGGCAAATTGGCGAAATCGGCCTGGACGCGTTTAGCTGAATGGAGAGTCAGTACACTGACAAGACCCCGGCTAGAGCAGACGCAGGTGAACCAGTGGTCGAGAAGATACTGCTTCGATTCCCTACTCTAGAGTACGCCAATTGCTGAAACGAGATATAAGAAAACTAAAAACGCATAATTGTAGAAATGACCGTATGTACTAGACTTCTGAATCTGCACCAGAAGGTCAAAATTAAACTTCAGTGGCTACACAATACCAGCCAAGCGCTAGAAGACAGATGTAAAAAACATATGTAAATAAAAGTGGAAACACATAACATCTAATACATAAAAATCTCCCAAAGTGTTTGACTTAATTTAAATTTTTTTTCTTGTTTGGGTGAAACTCTATTTATCCCTTTTCCTCACAACGTTACCTTTCGTTTTTCGTATTGCGTATAAAATATCTTCATTTTGTTACATTAGTTTTGTTAAAACTGTGTGGGACGTATGGTTTCAATACTTATATTTTTTTTCCAATACGACACCCTCTATGGTGCCCCGTTCGAAATCACCGCCCGGGGCAACCGCTACATAACTATCGTCATGTGCTACTTTACATTCTCACCTGCGAAATTGACCCTCGGGAGGGAGATCCGCTTGCCTTGCGAGCTGCTGTATGGCCAGCCAACGCCCGTCGTGGAAACCTACCCGGCCTTCGTGGATAAGCTAAAATCTCACTTGCGAGATACGCATCGTACCGCAAGGGAACAACTGAAGGCCGCAGCAGAACAGAAAACTTCCGATATGATCTATGCTCCCATGTCGTACCAGACGATCTCGTATGGCTGTACACTCCTATCAGAAAAGTGAGACGATGCCCAAAAATCTAATCGGACTGGATAGGACCGGCCACGGTGATTCGCGCTCATTCCGACCTAGGCTACGAAATACGAAACACGTCAACCGCCTCGCTGCCAGCAAAGGACCTGTCTCCGAATAAGTCGGCCAGGAGACTCGACTCTAAGAGGGGGGCAATGTAACGAAAATTCGAAGTTGGCGCCCGTAGAGCACTGGACCAGTCTTATTGATAGCAAAGTACCACCTCGATCGGCTGAACTTTGACCCGAAGAAGAAAATAAAAGAAAGGAGACAGAGAAACAGGAAGACAACAAGCTCGGCCCGCCAGTAGCAAAATTCTTGTTACATTGCAGTCAGGTCTGGCGTTTGCGATCAAATTCTGGAAAGATCTTAAGCCATTATGCCAAGACGAGGAGCAAGACAACATGCCCGTTCCGTGAACCCGGAGCCCGCTACAGTGACAACGGTTTCATTGACGCAGATTTTAACCGACACCCAGAACCAGATGGATCTGATGATAGAGAAGATGTTTGACTCGTTCCAGCGAACGATGCTACACGTATTGGAAGCTTCCTCCCGCAATCAGACGGAAGGGGACAACATCTTGGTCCGATTTCGAGCGCATTCTGGAAATGGTGGCGGAGAATCAGCAGTGGAGCGACGCTGAGCGGTGCCTGGGGATAGCACTCAATGTACACGGTCAAGCCCAAAGGTTCTTCAGCACTCTGCCAACGAGCACAACTCTCCACTATCCCCTATTGATGTCATCAATGCGAACACAGTTTGCCTTAGACTGCCAACAAGTGCCAACAGTAGCGCAACCGCGCGCAAAGACCCAAGGAGTCCCTCATGGATTTCGCCATAGAGTTGGCACGCCTGGGCCGTGTGCTTTTTTTCAGTCCCTCAGAGAATACCTCTAACTCCATAATGGTGCAGCAGCTCGTTGACGGCATGCGTGAAACCGCGCTGCAGTATCCCGTGCTCGCCAGCAAGCCCTCGACTCTCTCCGAAGCCCGGGACATGGCCATTAAGCTCCAGACCCTGGAGGTGGGAAACTCCGGCGCTCCATCTTCTATGTGGCCGACGTCCCTAGTATCCAAGGATCAACTGCCACACCTCGCCATCGGGGTAGAGAGACTGCAGTATCTCACTAGGCGCTCAAGCTGCACGAAGAGGTCGCTTCGGGAAACTAATTGAAGTCAGCTCTGCGGGGCAAGAGTTGACTGCCGCATATATAGCCCCCAACCAAAACCTAGACGACCAGGCTCCGCCACGGCAGCCTGCAGTGGCCGCCAACGCCGAGAATAGCGAGCCAAAACGGGAAGTAGTTCTACCGATTTCGGAACTCAACGATCTATTGGACCTTCCTCGCCGGAGTCTGCACCGCCGACACATGCAAGCGACCCCGAACTCACGACGGATAGAGTACCTGCGTCGATTTTCAGAGAACCGGCTTTCTCTGATGGCCGCCAATTCAGACGCGCCCACTGCGGGAGCCCCAGCGATGAGCCGCCAGCTACGTACTCCATTGACACACTGTGTGACAAAAGCTTACATTTTGTACTTCTCTTTCAGAAACGCCCGTAGTCCTGCGCGGTCCGACATCCGAGACCTTTGCCGCAACGCAACGCGACTCCGCAACTGTACGGATCGGCAACCGCTCGGTGCTGCAAGGCCTCCTGATTGTGCACGGTGCCCCGCCCAGTCTCCTAGGAGTCGAATTTTTCCTTCGACACGAAGCCACGGGGGACCTAAGCATGCTACTGCTCAAGTTCGCCTGGGGTACGGCGCCATTACATGTTGCAGGCTCGATGCGAGGGAACGTGCTCTATTTAAAAACTGCATGTGTACCGCCTCGGAGCGATACGCAGTTTATCCTGAGTTGCGTACCGGTGCCGCCATAGCAGCACGTAGTCCTGGGAGAGATGTCGGATCTACCCTCGGGTCAGGCAATGGGTAGCACCATCGTAGACGCTACTAGCAACACCCTGGCAGAACGGATCACTGAGTTGAGAGACCAAGAATGGAGCTTGCCACCGCTTACTTCGCTGGGCGAGCTGAAAGAGTTAGACGAAGTGCACGAGTGGACGGAGCACGGACGCCGCTCGAGAAGCTGCTGCGTCGTGATCGGAAGACGTTTGACAAAAACGAAGATGAGACGGGGCGTAATAAAAGACCCAAATCTACAGACGCCATCAAAAGGCGGCCGCTTAAGCAACCACCGCGATCGAGAATGGAAGCATTAGAACAACTGTTAGCGGAAGTGCGTACAATGGGAGTGATACATCGAACGGCTGACAGGTCAATGCCCAGATATTTGAAACTCCAATCAGACTGGGTAGACCCGACCACGGATTCGCAGTCATTCCGACCTAGTCCCCGAAATACGTCTTACCGGAAAACGCACCACCAAGACGATTCACATCAACCGCCTCGCTGCCTACAAAGGACAAGTCTCCGAATAAGTCGGGTAGGAGATTCGAATCTAAGAGGGGGGCAATGTAACGAAAATTCGAAGTTGGCGCCCTTGGAGCCCTAGACCAGTCTTATCGATAGTAACCACCTCGATCAGCTGGACTTTGACCCGAAGAAGGGAAGAAAAGAAAGCAGACAGAGAAACAAGAAGAAGAAAACACATTGATTTTGTGAAAAAGTTTGAAAAACGTGCCTAAAAAGGTTAGGTGTCGAAATAAAGTGAAGTAAGAATAGAACAAGTACAAATGAGTTTAATTGTCACAACAGCTCCACAGCTGCTACCTCCCCTTAGCTGCTGCCTTTTCAAATTGGTCCAATACCCCACACCTGACACCAATGTAATAAGATTTTTCCTACCGGCGGGCCGAGCGGATTTCCTATTCAGGTTGGGGAATTGGACCAATCTTATTATCTGTTTCCTTCTTTGTTTACATTTGTTTTTTACATCTGTCTTCTACATTTCTACATCTACATAAATGTATGTGTCGCATAATGGAAGTATTTTGGACACTGTACGCGTCTGTCACCTTATGAACATAGTTTGACCACTGTGCTTGCCAGACCAAGCTGTGCAATGAGGTTGGGATATGGTGAAGTGATTCTTAGAATTTGACTACAACGTAGAATATGACTGGCGCCTAGGTACCGTTCGAGTGAGGCGACGGCGTTGTCGCGCTGTCGCCGAGTGTAGTCCAGCTAGTGTGTAAAAAGAAGTAGTTGCGTTCAGACAATTGTATGCGCCGGTTGGAATTCGCTTCACTCTCAAAGTTTGTGAGTCAATATGGCAGACCAGCAACCAAAAATAAACGATTCTGCGACATCAGAAGTGGGATCTGCTTTGCCTACAAATATCACCGATGCATACTTGGCAGCTTTACAAGTGCAAAACAACAACCTTTTGGAGATCATTAAAAATATGCAGACACCAAGGGCTCCGGCAACTGATGAAAAGGGAAAACATGTAACTCTGCCAAAATTTAATTCTGAGGGAGCTGGAGCAGATGCCACAGCTTGGTGTACGACAGTGGATCTCATTTTTGCTGATAAAATGCCCGAAGGAAGCATCCTGATGATAACTTTGAGTAAGGCGCTAGAGGGAAGCGCATCACAATGGCTGTCCCAAATATGCTTTGCTGGCATTACATGGCCACAATTCAAAGAACTCTTCGTGCCACGCTTTGTTGGCATAGAAACGTCTGCGGCTATACTGATAAAAATTTTGAACCGGCGACCGAAGTCTGGAGAAAGCTACTCCGAATATGGCAGCCGAATTGTCACCTTAATAATGTCAAAATTTAAATCTAATGATCTAGAGGAAATCACGGTTTCACTAGCTCTGGCCCACATGGCACAAATTGATGACAAATTGTCGCGCTGGGTTTTAACAAACAATATCAAAACCCGAAATGAAATGCAACAACAACTACAAGCGCACACTTTTATGAAGCGGAACCTAGATGACGACTCATCTACAACAGGCTCGGATTGTAAAAAGTCTAAGTATCACTCTCAAGTGAAATGCAACTATTGTGGAAAGTCTGGGCATAAATATGCTGAATGTCGTGCTCGGCAGAGGACACCAATTCAAGGAAAAAGCCACTACGGAAGTTCAACGCAAGGATCAAAAGACCGGTCAACTGTCAAATGTTTCAAATGCGACGAGCTTGGACACTTCGCATCCGCTTGTCCAAAAGGACGATCACGAGGAAACGACCGAGTAATTGAGAAACGTGTAGACATCTGTACTGTAGCTCCCCCATCAGGAACAATAAGCAGTTCAACCGGTGAGTCCGTTCCATTTTGCTTCGACTCTGGAGCTGAATGCTCCTTGGTTAAGGAAAGCGTCGCCGATAAGTTTACTGGTAAAAGAATTAATAACATTGTAAAGTTAAACGGTATAAGTAATGATTCAATATGTAGCACTCAACAACTATTATGTAACATAAATATTGATCAATGTTATTTTGAGATTTTGTTACATGTTATTATGGACAAGTATTTGAAACATGACGTACTAATTGGTCGTGAAATTTTTAGTCAGGGCTTTGGCGTAACTAAGGACGCTGACAAATTTCAACTTTACAAAACCAAAAGAGTAGAAGCGTTAATAATTGCCAATTATGAAGATGTCATAGAATCGAATAGTGAACTTGATGATCCTGATAAGGCAGCCTTGATAAATATTTTAAAATATTATTCAGATTGGCTTATTGATGGAATACCAAAGACTAGGGTCACCACAGGGCATTTGGAAATTAGACTATTAGATCAGCAAAAGACAGTACAACGGCGGCCATATAGGCTTAGTGATGAAGAGCAAATCAAAGTGCGGGGTAAAGTTGACGAATTATTAAAAGCTCAAGTTATTCGCCCAAGCTGTTCACCTTTTTGCTAGTCCCATGATGCTAGTTAAGAAGAAAAATGGCACCGATCGACTGTGTGTAGACTATCGCATGCTAAACGGCAATACAGTTGCTGACAAATACCCGTTGCCCCTCATCTCAGACCAAATTGCCAGACTTCGTGGTGCTAAATATTTTTCGTGCATTGATATGGCAAGCGGCTTTTATCAAATTCCAGTTCACGAGGACTCAATCGAACGAACTGCATTTGTCACGCCAGAAGGTCAATACGAGTTCTTGACAATGCCGTTCGGTTTGAAGAACGCGCCATCTGTGTTCCAGCGGGCTATAATGAAGGCCTTAGGACCTTTAGCTTACACTTATGCAATCGTGTATATTGATGATGTTCTCATTATAGCAGAAAGCAAAGAAGATGCGCTAGTTAGATTGCGGACAGTATTGGAGACATTAAGTAAGGCTGGATTTTCATTTAATGTCACCAAGTGCTCCTTTCTCACAACTAGAATAGAGTATCTTGGATTTGAATTAAGCAATGGAGAAATCAGGCCAAACGCCTGCTACGCAGGCTAAAGACATGGTACTGCCTCAACTGCTTTTATTAAAGCAATCCTTTCCTCACTTTAAACATCTCTTTTTGGTTTTGTGCACAAATTTTAACCCCACCTTTCACTTTGACTTCAGTAAAAATATGCACATATATTTTACTGGCACCCCTATCAGCTGTTCTCACAGTCCACATTCGTGTGAATATCGATACTATCGATACAAATTCGTGGATCCCGTTTACGTTGCTGGATACTGACTCCAGGAAAACACAAACGAAAAATTCCTGGCCCAGTTTTTTTATATGGAGTTTGACAGTAATTTTTAGTTTCCGCGGTGCTGGGTACCTCGCTTTATCTTAGAAATTGTGGATTCCACAGATTTTCATCATTTGTGAGGGCGGAAAGAGACGTGGTAAAAATTTGAAATACACTTGAATTGAAGTGATATCACAGGAGCTTGGATAGAAAGTTGAACTAGTAGTTGAGCTAGCTCTTATAATCAAAGCAGATGGGGTTGCGTATGAGAGAGAGCAAGAGGGAACGATATCTTTCGAAATGGTTTTATTAATTTTGGCTGTATTAATGATGCGATATGCTATAGATTCAACACTTTGATATATAAAGTCATTGTCTATGATTCTGCGATCTATAATTTTAGTTTTGGCTTACTATTAAAATTGTGCATGACACAGATTTTCGTTCTTGTGTGAGCGGAAAGGGGCGAGGCCAAACTGTGAAATTCTCTTGTAACAGTTTGATATAAGAGGAATCTGTACACAAAACTTGGTTGCTCTTGCTCAAATAGTCTCTGAGATATAGGCGCTAATGAAGACGGACAGACAGACATGGCTATATCGACTCGGCTATTATATATATATATATATTTACCCCATAAAGTGTATATATATATATATATATATATATATAGAGTATAGGGGTATATTAGATTTGTGGTGATAACGGATGTGTGTAACGCCAAGAAGGAAGCGTTTATATATATATTCTTGATCAGCATATAGATCATATATATCTTTATATATAGATATATATATATATAGGTTGTGCGCCCAGGAACGGGGGAGAGAATGTGGGTTGAATTCATGCGGTACTGCATGTGCCGAAGAGGGTCCACCCGAACACCGTGTTCTGCGCCATCGGGAAGCCTTCGGTGCTTGGGATCACTCCTGGCAGAATGATTTTATGATACAAATCGGCCCCCAGCACCAATGACACGGTGCTCGGCCGACGGAAATTCTCGTCCGCCAAGGCCATATTGGCGAAGTGCTCCTTTACATGGCCGCCCAAGGGTCGTTCGGGTGTCCTTATCAGGAGTTGAGGCTGCACGCTCAGCACAACCTTCAGCCTGACATCGCTCCTGTTATAGATATATATAGTGACATATCTATAGTCCATGCTACGCATACCCTTATCTATGTCCGCTACATACTCACATATATGTCCCACATATGTTCGCTACCTACACCCACATACCATAAACAACCTGACACCCTCAGACTAGAATCCCATAAACAATCCCACGCTTGAAGTGGACCACTTGTAGCCGAAAGCCGGCAATGTAATCCAATACTCTAAGCTAGGAGTAGACCGCCGCACTAGAGTCGCGCCACCCTCAATCGATTCCTAAGAATCACGCCATCCTAGCTCACCAATTAGAATCGGTCATAAAACCGAAGAGGCACCCTCAAGTAATGCAACACCGGCGCAGCGGAAGCCTTTCATCAAACGCCGCCTTTCCCACATATCGATCCCACATATCGATCTAGGCACGTACGCCAGCATCGGAGCCGAAGCCGAAGCCAACGCCTCCGAATCCCAACACGAGCAGCGTAATATAAATAGTCTACATCTAAGTAGGGACCTCAGTTCTGTTCAAGACAAAAGTCAATCGAGACACCGTCGGAGAATTCACCCCAAGTTAATCCGTTCAAGACACCAGACTTAAGTCATCGTCGGGGATATAACTAACCAATGTACATTACAGTTTTAAGTGAAATAAAATCTTTTTAAAAACTCAAAACTGTGTGTCGCATACTTAACTATATATATAGATATATATATATATATATATATATATGAATAGAATAGAATAGAATATATATATATATATATATATATATATATATATATATATATAGATATATATGATCTATATGCTGATCAAGAATATATATACAAACGCTTCCTTCTTGGCGTTACACACATCCGTTATCACCACTAATCTAATATACCCCTATACTCTTCTAGTACCGGGTAAAATAAATAAATACAAGGAGATATGTATATCGAACTTTTTTTTTCAGAATTTCGCAAATGTAACATTATTGATTGTAGTGGGAGTTCCTGCCAGTAGTTTTTCGAGTTGTGGTGGATATGTGGGGGTCGGCTTCTTGGGGTTGATACGTAGCGGTGATCGGTCGTGCATAGGCCGAACAAACTAAAAAGGTGCGTGCTTCGGTTTTCAGTTTAGTGTTTT
>JAWNKY010000656.1:0-10614 GCA_035041765.1 Drosophila algonquin | reverse complement strand
TTAACGCTCAATGCGTTACTCTGGTCCTACTCCTACTCTGGTCAGCAGTATCCATACGGTTTACCGAGGTCGAACGGCCATTCTCAGTCCTTTGTTAAATGAAAGCTCGTTGAATCATGATCTACGAATAGTTAAGCCGCTGTTTTCACCGGGTCCTGACGAAGTTCCCGGCTGTGTACTCAGGTACTGTATGTGCCGAGTCTTTGTGTGGGCCGTTGCTTAAACTGTTCAACCTATCTATAAATTCTTCATGCTTTCCCCCGATATGGAAGGAGTCCTTTATAATTCCTCTCCATAAGAAAGGTAGCAAGTCTGACGCAATGAACTATAGAGGTATATCTTAATTATCCGCTATTCCTGAAGTGTTTGAGAAAATTTTAACTCCGCACCTGCAACACCTATGCAGATCAACATATATCTCAGGCTCAACATGGATTTATAAGGCGGAGATCAACCACTACTAATTTATTGGAGCTTACCTCCTTCATGATGATGGCTTTAAGGTAATTTATAGACTGATGTTGTTTGCACCGATTTCAGTAAAGCGTTCGACTCTGTAAACCATTCCCTCATAGCACAAAAACTTGACCTTCTAGGGTTCCCGCCTAATCTCCTGAGATGGATCTCTAGCTACCTTTGTTCTAGGTCTCAAAGAGTCGCTTTTTAAAAACTCCCTGTCCTCACCAATTATGGTGACTTTGGGTGTACCACCCATTTCAATTCAGGCTGCAATCCGATCTCGATAGGTTTCAGTCGTGGTATTGTGCAAATAATGTAATGACTTTTCATCGCTCCAGCGCCTTTCTGGTTGCTTACACCCTTTGTGGTGGTTCTCTTGAGAGAATTATACGGGTTGATGATCTTGGTGTTCTATTAAATCCCAAGTTAAAGTTTTCAGAACACATTTCTACCATGGTAAATAAGGCCATGGGCGTGCTTGTGTTTGAGGTGGTCAAAGGAATTTAACGATCCCTATATAACAAAGACTCTATACATCTCTGGTTCGTCCGATTTTAGACTACGGCTGTTGTGTATGGTGCCCGCAGTACAACGTACACCAGGACCGTATAGAATCAGTTCACAAAAACTTTTGGCTCTGCGCGGCCTCAACTGGGATGCAGGTGTGAGACTGCGGTCTTACCCAAATAGATTGCTTTCAACAAACCTTCCAACTTTTGCTAATCGTAGGAAAATGGTTGGTGTGATTTTTGTGCACAACTTGATCAAGGGTGACGTAGATAGCCCTGACTTTTTGAGGCGCATATTAGAACACTAGAAGCTATATAGCGTTGTTCTTGCCGCTTTGTAGATCAAATTATTCCTTGCATGAACCGTTTGGAGTCCTATACTCGGATTATAATTCCCTCTACCATATCATATCTACTTCTAACTCCCTTCTTGGTCTTAAATTACTTATACTCTCATATCTTACTCGAAATTGGAAATTGCTTTGATCTTTTAGTCGGATTAGTTCTACTTTTTCTCGAACACTAGTCTAACACCTATATTTCCTGCATGTCCGCGATCGGTTCAGTTAACGAGTCGCGCGTTATGCGGCAGCGCCCCTCGGTCGGTTGGGCGGGAGGTGGGCTACATTCTTGCCTGGGATCCGCGCGTAACAGCCTTCTGCTGGTGTCGCTTGAGCCACTGGATGTTGCAGTCATTGCATAACAACCTCTTAAAGGTTTTTTCTTTGATCGGGCTTTGTCTCCCCTCAATATTCTCTGGTCGTTTGTGTTTGTTCTTCTTTTTATTTCGTGCCGATCTTCACATAGTGGGCGTTGTCTCCACACTAATTGACTCTCTCGGGGTTGTTTGATCGCGTTGGGCATCAGTAGTAGTTATTAGTAATCGTTATTTTATTTATTTATTTATATATTCACTATCGGGTAAACCTAAACTGTCTAAACTAACTTATAATCTCATCATTGGGCAATACCAATGAAATCCAAATCTCAAACAATATCCGTGGATAAATACGGCGTGCTTTCGCCTGCCAAAAGTCGAGCAAAAAAGGGAGCTTTACAAATTGGCTCGTTATTTCCATAGTTGGTCCGGTGGATATCAACATTGAAGAGCTGAGCTGAGACCAGCTGAGGAGGCTCGAATGAATACCCAACCAATGTAGCTTGACTACTAAGGCACAATGAAAGACTATGTCAAAGACCTTAAAAAAGTCAGTGTACACAACATCGACTTAAGAGTGCACTTCAAAGGCATGTATGGAAATTGACTGAATGAGACCAGATTAGTCGTTGTTGATCATCACCCGACATGCTGAATATACGAAGGAAAGTGATCTTTTTGGCAATAATGTGATCGAAAAGCTTTGAGATATTGCTGGCAATTGGTCTATAACACTACTCAGCAAAATTCAACTTTTTTTTCTGCTGTCGTCCAAAATGAGTTTTTCTGATAGATTTGGAGATTGAAAAATGTTTAAAGAATTATGTTTTTATACCCGGTACTCGAAGAGTATAGGGGTATATTATATTTGTGGTGATAACGGATGTGTGTAACGCCCGGAAGGAAGCATTTCCGACCCCACAAAGCATCAATTAGCTTATTGATTAGCATCAATAGCCGAGTCGATATACATAGCCATGTCTGTCTGTCCGTCCGTCTGTCCGTCTTCATTAGCGCCTAGATCTCAGAGACAATGAAAGCTAGAGCAACCAAATTTTGTATCCAGTCACCTATGTTATCACACTACTCCAGGTTTATTTTAAAATTTCGCCACTCCCCTTCCGCCCGCGCAAAACGACGAAAGTCAGTGGCATACACAATTTTAAAGATACGATAAAACTAAAAACGCAGAATCATAGATGATAACCATTTCTATCAGAGTGTTGAATCTGGATCAGGTCGGATCATTATTATAGCTACAATGAAGAAAACCATTTCGAAAATCATTATTCGTCCAAATGAGCGCCTAGTTTTCAGAGACTATTAGAGCTAGAGCAACCAAACTTTCTATCCAAACTGTGATATCAATTCAGCACAAGTTTATTTCAAAATTTTGCCACGCCTCCTTCCGTCCCCACAAAAAACGAAAATCTGTGGAAGCCACAATTTTTAAGATAAAAGAAAACCAAAAACGTAGAATCATGTGAAATTACTGTATATACCAGATTGCCGAATCTGGACCAGGTCGAATTATTATTATAGACAGAAGGAACAAATTAAATTTCAGTGGCTGCGCAACGCCTGCCAAGCTCTTAATCATTCCCTCTCTCTCTCGCATACACTTGTACATCTCGAATATGTAGTTATACATGTCATGTAGAAATTTAGAAGCAGATGTAAAAGTCATATCTTAACCAAAATGGAAACATGTACAAAAATTCCAAAAAATAGTTTGACTTTTTTTTGAAAATTTAATTCTTCCCTTTTGCGAACATTTAATAAATTGCATAAATCTTAAGCTCATATATGTATGTGCCAATATACTGACTGACGTACCGGGTATAAAGTAGGCAAAGGCCGCGGCTCACAACGTTCCCCCTCGTTTTTTTTTTTATTATATTCTGATTCCTTTATCTGTATTCTGTCATAATATTAAGATCTGTTTTCCTTATTCAAAAATGTATCTTATTGAATTTATGCCCCAACTGGGGCGAATCCGGCCACTGTGCACTCATTTTATTTATTTATTTATTTATTTTTTCCACCAATGGATTAATCCTCATCTGGCTAACTTAACTCTTAACTAAACATTACTTAAAAAATATTCCCTAAGCTCTTGCCTAAGAAAATCCTTCTTGAATCCCACAACTTGGAGCCCTTAATTCCGCGCATAATTAGTCCTAGCAGCCCTTTCATTAAACGGGAGCAAGGTACGGAGATTCCTGGCTGGGACGTTAAACTCGATCAAACTAATTAGGAATGGGCTGTCAATGCTGCCATTTATTAAATCATTAAGGAACAGCAGTCCCGCTATTGAGCGCCTATCTTCAAGGGTGCAGGTATGCAGTAACCAAGACTGGCTGGAGTAAGAAGGAATTGGATCTGAAAAATGTAGTGGCTGCAATGCAAATTTTAAGACTTTTTTCTGAAGCCGCTCAATTCTATTGACATGCATTTGGTTGGATACTAGCACCCTTGAAGATAGGCGCTCAATAGCGGGACTGCTGTTCCTTAATGATTTAATAAATGGCAGCATTGACAGCCCATTCCTAATTAGTTTGATCGAGTTTAACGTCCCAGCCAGGAATCTCCGTACCTTGCTCCCGTTTAATGAAAGGGCTGCTAGGACTAATTATGCGCGGAATTAAGGGCTCCAAGTTGTGGGATTCAAGAAGGATTTTCTTAGGCAAGAGCTTAGGGAATATTTTTTAAGTAATGTTTAGGCAAAACAAAGTAAGCAGATTAATAGCAGAAAGAGTTATGAACAAAAACTGATGTTTTCTCTCATTGCATCTCGTATTTTCGAGTAACGGAACAAAATCACAGAAGTTATATTTTAAGCTTGATTGCAAGTGTATCAAAACTTTACGACACTTTTTAATTTTTTTGTATTTGCTTACTATTCAATTGTAGTACTTTAATACTATTTAATAGGGTATAGAGTCGCCTTGTGCTTTCTCTACCTCAATAATTCTTTTTGGCATCGAATTAATCAAGTTTTTGAGAAGATCTTGGTCTAAAAGAGACCATTGCGTCAAAATTTCGCCTTTAAGGATTGCAATATTATCAAGTTTTTAATTTTTTGCGTAGACTCGCCTGGCTAAGATACTCCAAATGTTTTCTATTGGATTAAGGTCAGGGGAGCAAGCTGGCCAATCCAACACCCTAACAGAATGCTCATTAAAAAAGGGCTGGGTCTGTCTGCTGGTGTGAATAGATGCATTGTCTTGCATAAAAATAGTCCCTCTTTCTCCATTTTCTTCAAAAAATTGAGACGATCTTCCAATACTTTTTTGTATTCTCCACTGTTAATCCGTGAGCTGGTTAAGCACAAATTAAGCGTTCCAGATTTGTGAAACGCGCCCCAAACCATTGCGGATCCACCTCTGTAATTGCGTTTGGAAAACATCAGTGGTCTCGCCAATCGTGACGATAGCCATCTGGGCCGTCAAGATTAAATTTTTTCTCATCAGAAAAAATTATCTAAATGAAAAATATTGAAGAAAGCTTTCTAAAAAAAACGAGGGGAAACGTGAGCCACGGCAAAGGCCGCGGCTCGTTTATACCCGGTACTCAGTCAGTATATATGCACATTCATACATATATGAGCTTAAGATTGCAATTTATTAAATGTTCGCAAAAGGGACAAATTAAATTTTGGGCAAAAAATAATATTTCAAAAAACGAAGTCAAACCATTTTTTGAATTTTTGTACATGTTTCCATTTTGGTTAAGATATGATTTTTACATCTGCTTCTAAAATTCTACATGACATGTTTAAATACATATTGGAGACGTACAAGTGTTTGCGAGAGAGAGAGAGGGAATGAGTAAGCGCTTGGCAGGCGTTGCGTAGCCACTGAAATTTAATTTGTTCCTTCTGTCTATAATAATAATTCGACCTGATCCAGATTCGGCAATCTGGTAGATACAGTAAATTCCCATGATTCTACGTTTTTGGTTTTCTTTTATTATACAAATTGTGGCTTCCACAGATTTTCGTCATTTGTGAGGACGGAAGGGGGCGTGGCAAAATTTTGAAATAAACTTCTGCTGAATTTATATGACAAGAGTTTGGATGGAAAGTTTGGTTGCTCTAGCTCTTATAGTCTCTGAGAACTAGGCGCTCATTTGGACGAATAGGCAAAACAGTCAGGGTCGCGTGTGAGAGAGAGCGAGAGGGAACGATGACTTTTAAAATGGTTTTCTTCATTGTAGCTATAATAATGATGATAACGATTCAACACTCTGATGGAAATAGTCATTTTCTATTATTTGCGTTTTTAGTTTTCTCATATCTTAAAAATTGTGTACGCCACAGACTTTCGTCCTTTGTGGGGGCGGTGCGAAATTTTGCAACACATTTGGAGTAGTGTGATCACACAGGAAACTGGATACAAAATTTGGTTGCTCTAGCTTATATAGTCTCTGAGATATAGGGGCAAATGAAGACGGACGGACGGACAGACAGACATGGCTATATCGACTCGGCTATTGATGCTGATCAAGAATATATATACTTTATAGGGTCGGAAACGCTTCCTTCTGGGCGTTACACACAACCGTTATCACCACAAATCTCTTCGAGTACCGGGTATAATAAAATTGAAATTTCATACCGAGGCCCAGTTTCTCTCTAAGTCATTTTCCGCAATTTTTTCGAGCTATTTTGTGGTGGGGTTTTAAGAAAGAAGCCTTCTTTAAAACTCCTAGGACAATATTTTTTGACGACTGCAGCGTCCACCAAACATTCATCCGGGATACAGGCTGACTGCAACCTGCAGCAAGTGTGGTGCACGATTCAAACGAATTGCTCGCCTTTGATATTATGCGACGTTTATCGCGGTCTGAGAGTTTTGGTTTTCTATCTGTGTTATACTTAATTTTGTTAAAAATCGTTTGGGAGAATCGATGAATAAACGGCTAAGTTACAACCGTTACAGCCCCACCGGGTCAGAGTATATGCCTTAGTCCTTTCGATTAATTAGTTGACATGTAATTTTACCCTTACAGCTTAACTGAACATTGATAAACTTTAAACAACAATAAACAATAAGAACAGTTTTTGTTCATAACGTTTTCTGCTATTAATCTGATTACTTTGTTTGGTCTCTTTATGCTTTTCCCTTCTGCTACGACGGTCGAAACTGAAATTATTGAGGTGCCGTATAGTTTTGAGTACGAGTGTAGTTACATACATATTAAAGTTTGGATTAACATTAGAAAAACCTGAGCTTTACAAACTTATGGATAGGAGAATTTTTTACAAGGTTTATATTCATAAGTTTAAAGTCTTTATAAGTATTTTTATTTTGCCCAACATGGGGCTTGAAACCCACGACTCTAAGATTAGGAGTCTGATTCTCTACGGACTGAGCTAGCCGGGCACTTGCATAACTTTCCGAGTACCGGGTATAAAAAATGTGAATACAAACATTGGACGGGGCTTGACAAACTATGTGTTTTGCATTATCCACTAAAGGCCTATAAAGTATAAGTAAAAAACAATCTGCTGGAGGGAAGACTAAGGTAAATTAGATTTAGAAAATATTAAAGGTTGTTTTATTGCCATTCGTTCCTGTCAACCATGACGAAAACTTAAAAAAAATGTAAACATAAAGCAATAATTCCCAAAAACTGTTGAGGATAATATTTTTAGTAACCTTATCCTTGAATAGTTAATATCAGCTCTTAAAAGCACGAATTGGGGTTTAACAACAAATAGAAATACCGCTTTTGAACTTTTAAACTTTCTTAAATGCAAAATATCTATACAAATTTGCATAAATATTGCATTTAGACATTGATAGACATATGCTTAAAGAGCCTTAAAATGTTTAAGGTAATTAGACTATTTCTCAAGACGCATTAA
This sequence comes from Drosophila algonquin, assembly GCA_035041765.1. NCBI lineage: Eukaryota > Metazoa > Arthropoda > Insecta > Diptera > Drosophilidae > Drosophila > Drosophila algonquin. The sequence continues at coordinate 3,116 of JAWNKY010000656.1, read as the reverse complement.
AAAACAAAAACGCCTTTGCCTCCTTACAGAGGTCCTTAGCCTGCTTGAATGCGCTTTTGGAAAAGGCATCGTGGAGCGACCTGATGATTCCTGTTTTCAATTCTTCAGCAACCTAGGGCTTGAAACGGAATAAAAAGTCGAGTAACGTAATTCATTTAATGACACACAGACACCAATATAATATAGCTTTTTTTGTTACAGGCTATCTGTGCTCCAAATCATGTTCCTTATATGCAATTAGGCATATATGAAATTTAAAATAAACCTACACCCAGCGACAAAAATAAGCCGCATTCTGCAGTTTTATGAATTTTTGACTTCTCTAGCGTGGGATTTCCCGAAATGTTATTCAATTCGTATAATTTTTATACCCGGTACTCGAAGAGTATAGGGGTATATTGATTTGTGGTGATAACGGATGTGTGTAACGCCCAGAAGGAAGCGTTTCCGACCCCATAAAGTATATATATTCTTGATCAGCATCAATAGCCGAGTCGATATAGCCATGTCTGTCTGTCCGTCTGTCCGTCCGTCCGTCTTCATTAGCGCCTATATCTCAGACACTATTAAAGCTAGAGCAACCAAATTTTGTATCCAGTCTCCTGTGTGATCACACTACTCTAAATGTATTGCAAAATTCCGTCCGTCTTCATGAGCGCCTAGATCTCAGAGACTATAAGAGCTAGAGCAACCAAATTTTGTATCCAGTCTCCTGTGTTATCACACTACTCCAAGTTTATTTCCAAAAATGTATGTTCGCAAAAGGGACGAATTAAATTTTGGCCCAAATGGAAAATTTAAAAAAATAGGGAGAAACCTTTGCTAGATTTTTATATATTAATTGTTATCTGTTTGCCTTTTTGGTTACATATAATTTTTACATCAGCTTCTTCATTTCTACATGTATATGTAGAACTACTCATACGAGACGTGGAAGTGTTTGCGAGAGAGAGAGAGAGGGAATGAGTAAGCGCTTGGCAGGCGTTGCGTAGCGACTGAACTTTAATTTGTTCCTTCTGGCTATAATAATAATTCGACCTGATCCAGATTCGGCAATCTGGTAGATACAGTAAATTCCCATGATTCTACGTTTTTGGTTTTCTTTTATTATACAAATTGTGGCTTCCACAGGGGGCGTGGCAAAATTTTGAAATAAACTTGTGCTGAATTTATATGACAAGAGTTTGGATGGAAATTTGGTTGCTCTAGCTCTTATAGTCTCTGAGAACTAGGCGCTCATTTGGACAGTCAGTAGTAGTAGTAGTTCGACCTGATCAAAATTCGGCAGTCTGGTAGATACGGTAATTTCCTATGATTCTGCGTTTTTTGGTTTTTATGTGTCTTAAAAATTGTGTCTTGGATAGAAAGTTTGGTTGCTCTAGCTTTAATAGTCTCTGAGATCTAGGCGCTCCTCTGGACGAACGCGCAAAGCAGACTGGATTGCGTGTGAGAGAGCGAGAGGGAACGATGACTTTCGAAATGGTTTCCTTCATTGTGGCTACATCAACAATCTGATCTGATCAAAATTCAACACTTTGATAGATATAGGCATTTTCTATGATTCTGCGTTTTTGGTTATCTCGTATCTTTAAAATTGTGCATGCCACAGATTTTCGTCCTTTGTGTGGACGGAAAGGGGTGGGGAAAAATTTTGAAATAAACTTGCAGTAGTGTGATATCAGAGGAGTCTGGTTACAAAATTTAGTTGCTCCAGCTTTTATAGTCTCTGAGATCTAGGCGCTCATGAAGACGGACGGACATTATAAACATTATAAAATGTTTAACTGAGTAAAAAGGGGCAAATATACATGTAATGCTAAGGAAAAATTGTTTTAACTATTTTTATTATTAATAGAATTCTGATTCCTAATTTTTTGTTGGAAATCCCATGTCTTTGAATCCTTTCACTGTTTCCGTGATCTTCCTAGGGTAAGAAATTCTGCTGGCATATACATACTTGTCAGCGAGTTCAGCAATAACTTCCTGACCAAATTCCGTCAAAATCCTACACACAAGGGCTTTGGACACACCAAATAATTGCATTGGAAAAAGAGTAACCTTTAAAGTTGCGTACCAGAAATTTCGATAGATAGCGCCCATTCGATAAATCGGCTCTGTAACCCAGCTGTTGTTATCGAAAAACACGTGCAGTGAAGAAGTGCAAATTTCATTACAATTATAAATCGTTGAATAATTGGAAAAAAAACTATTAAATGATACAATTTTGGTTATGCATTTGAATCAGTCGGGCATGTAAAACGTGTTTCGTAATGTCAACTGTTTCTAGTAGTTGTGATGTCTTTGTAATTGTATGTTAAATTGAGTCATTAAAATTGAACTAAGTTTTAATGAAAATTAATTTTTGAAAAAGTGTAAAAAGTGAGTTCCACCGAGTCCCACCTTGAAACCTTTTGGGTGTCGTAGATTAATAAATTCTTGTTGAAATTTATATAGTAAAAAATTCCACATTTTTCCAAATTTCTTGAAATTTGGCTTAACAGATCATAACCTCCAATTCAACAATGCTGAGTTGTTGGCCGTGTGGATGTCGGAAAATCGTAAAAGCTTTGAGGAAACTGCAGAACTAAATTATTTTAAAACGAAACTTACTGGCGACACTTACTGGTACATATGCAAGTCAAATAAAATGGCTGAATAAAGAAACAAGTGTAACCGTTACAAAATCCTTAAAGTCAGTGGGACACCCTGTACTATCGTATTCCAACCTTTGAGAGACTCGTTGGGCTACAACTGAGAACAACCATAAATTTTCAATTGTTGTCAGGAGCACAACATGCCTACCGGAAAGGAAAATCCACGGAAACGGCACTTCACGAAGTAATTTCAGGGATAGAGAAATCACTATACCTCAAAGAATACTCTCTAATCGCTTTTCTAGATATCGAGGGAGCTTTCAACAACGTCATACCCGGTACCATTACGGAAGCGCTGACTGACCTTGGGGTGGATCGTCACTTGGTGATGCTCATTGATCAATTGCTCACATGCAGGACGGTGACATCATCGATGGGATCGTCCACTCAGACAAGGTATGTCAGTAGAGGCACACCGACACTCTGCGACTTAATGACCGCAAAGCTCGCGATACTGTCAAG
>JAWNKY010000643.1:0-16717 GCA_035041765.1 Drosophila algonquin | reverse complement strand
CTTCGGCTCCAGAAGTGTCTTAACGGAAAAGCTTATGAGTTGGTGCGTTATAAGCTGATAAGCTGACAGCATTAGTCCCAGAAGTGATGAACACTATAAAAACCTTCTTTGGGCAACCGGAACAAATCCTTGACCAGTTGATTGATAAAATTAGAAAAAACAACGTACAAAAACAAAAATTAGAATCTCTTATAGACTTTGCAATAGCAGCACGCTTGTGCAACTATGAAGGCCTGCAAATTAAACTAACCCATGCAACCTCGTCATCCCAGTCATCAAATCATTCAGCGATTGATTATACAAGTTAGCCGAAGCAGCATCCATTGTTATACCTAAACCAAGCTCAAGCGAAGATGAAGATGATGATGTAACAAGAAGGTACTTCGATTCCCATCTGTGTAATGTGCAAGTCCGCCGAAGACGACTGTGCCCTGTGCGAGAAATTTCAGATGTTGACCGTCGAGGAAAGACAGCACATTATCAACGACATCAAAGCGTGCTATACTTATGTAGATGCCTGAAGACCCACCAGCAAAACCCCTCGAATGGAGAAGACATCCGCTAGAGCTCACATAAAAATATCAGAACCGGGAAGCCATAAAATGCTATGGCTCAATAATGTACGTTCTTTTTCGGACTAGAGACGTCTATTTAGAGCCGCAGCGACCTTCATCCTTTACATCCAAATATTGCGCTACCAAATCAAAGCGTCGATGTCAACAAACTGTGTAACAAATATTCCCACTTATAAGGATTGCCAATAAAATTGTACTCAAACGCACAACCAATACTGCTAATTGGTGCCAACAACAATTTGTGCAGTACCCAGTAAAATTCGTGAAGGATGACAAGACGCACCCATCGCAACGAAGTGTACACTAGAATAGAGCATCCAAGGAACAAGTAATACTAACAGATATATTTTCTTGAATCAGTGTAGCTGTAATTGAAATGAAATCGACAATGCCATTGAGAGTTTTAACGTTAAAAGGTTACTAGCCATTATCAAGTCGGCCTGCTTTGTGAGATAAGGAAGCCGTTCTGCCGGAAAGCTACTTCGCCGCTTTGAATCGCCTTGGATTTCTACGAGCTAAAATCAGCAAATCAGTTCGAAAAAATACATGGCCAATTGATAATCAGAAGGGCCCAAAGTCGCAGGTAATCGGATGGATTGCGTAAAACCAAGTAAAATAAGACTAATCTGGGATGCAAGAGCCATAGAAAATCTCTTAATGCTTTTATTTTAAACAGGCCTGACTAGTTTGTCATATTTTTCATGCGCTGAATGACGCACTCGCACTATGTAGACGATCTCATTGACTGCTACAAAGACGACGATGAAGCTATTGCAGTTGCATCCGCAGACCGAGATATTCATGCTAAATTCACAATAACAAACTGGACCTACAACTCGACCCCTGTACTTCAATACTTTGAAGAACGACAATTGGTCAACTAACACCAAAACGATTAGGGGGGCCCAAAAAGGGCTAGGTATGTACTGGGAACCCTTCAGAGACGTTTTACTGTATATTTTCAGATTTGCGAATTGAAAAGAGACGTTTTGAATGGTGAAACAACCTCTATAAAACGCGAGGCATTACAAGTATTGATGTACGTGTTCGACCCATCAGGCCTGTTATTTGTAGAAGTGGCTTGACGTATATAAATAATGTGCCTGAAGAACTTAATGGGACTTGGTGGAACTCAAAAAGAAATCTTCTCCGACAATGGAAGCTGAAACCATTAGACCACTAACCTTTTTCTCCCTAGATTCAGCAGGCGATGATGCCCTTACTCCAATTCATTTGCCGTGTTGCTACAAGCTAATGGAATAAGACAAAACTGATCAAAGGCTGCGCTGGTATTAATCGCAACTGTTCGCCGATAAGTTCTGGAATCGTTTGGTAAAAGAATATACGCCAACACTGACTAGACGCCGTACCAAACGCACGCCAGTAACTATAGAAGCTACAGTCATCGTTATTGACGACCAGCTGCCTAGGAACCTGTGGCCAAAAAGGCGAAGATGGACAAGTTCGCAGAGCTAAAATATGGACACCCAAAGGGATAATGGTCCGACCAGTGGCCAAAATAGCCAAATAGTCTTGGACGACGGTATTAAAGAAGGTGAACATCTGAAGGACCTTCACGGGAACGGGGGGAATGTTGCCGACGAAATTGAAACCATAACGGCCACTTAGTATGCGTATACGGCACCACATTCGGCAACTCTGCGAAATGAGGGATGCAGCAACGATGAAAACAGCTGGCTAATTAAGGATACACCAGCGAAGCAAAATGATAAAGTCTTTTCAAAGCTCTCTAGTTCTTAATTATTTTGTAGACTAAAATAATAAATTAGAAAACTACATAAATTTGTCTACCCTTTCTTGCTTCGTAATATTCAACACCGTGCCTCAACAAGTTGTAGCTTAAAATATACCGTGGAGCCATGAAAGTAGCGAAGGTATTACACATCGCAATGAAAAAAATCGTCTACGCACAGCAAGGTCTCGTTTAGATTAACGGAACAATGATGCAACAACAAACACAAATGAACTTGTTGAAATAGAAAATCTACAAGGTGTTGCGTTCACGTACAATAGTTTCGCCGATTACGCTTCTCATAGGCATTTTATAATTGGTCCAACGAACGAACGTGTTAAGCTAATGAGCTTTTTCACTAGCTGTTGTCGATGTGTTGTTTAAATAAAGGGTCGAGCGGTTAAGTTAATAATAGGTACAGTTTATTGGGAGATATGTAGACCGACAAAGGTGTATGTACCTACATATGTATATACATATATATTTAGGCGAAGTATGTATGAAAGACCGATTAAAGATCGATTCACAAAAAGTGTTTTTCACGAAAAAAAAAACGAGAGGGAACGTTGTGAGCCGCGGCAAAGCCACATGTCTACTTTATATCCGGTACTCAGTCAGAATATATACTTCTTATGATTTATGTGGGGGAGAATTATATTGTTTTCGTATACAAGCCTCCCGATTAAGTTGAGTTATACGGATTATCTCTCAATAGTTTTATTTATTAAATCCAATAGCCTTTTACTTATTTTATTTAAGATTATTCACATAAGTTATCTGCTTTTTACACTTCTGGTCTTTTCTTCTTTCTTCTAATTTCTCGGAGCACACACACCTGTTCACACTCGTAGCTCAAGCTCTTCTCTCTCGATTACTCGATCCTCACTACTCAACTCAAAAATTAGGTCGAACCCTATGCAAGATTTTTATATATTAAAAGTTATCTGTTTCCATTTTCGTTTACATATACTTTTTACATCAGATTCTACATTTCTACATGTACATGTAGAACTAATCATACGAGACGTGTAAGTGTGTGCGAGAGAGGGAGGGAATGAGTAAGCGCTTGGCAGGCGTTGCGTAGCCCCTGATATTAAATTTGTTCCTTCTGGCTATAATAGTAGTTTGACCTGATCAATATTCGGCAATCTGGAAGACACGGTCATTTCCCATGATTCTGCGTTTTCGTTTTCTCGTACCTGAAAAATTGTGTATGCCACAGACTTTCGTCCTTTGTGGGGGCGGGGCGAAATTTTGAAATACACTGGAGTAGTGTGATAACACAGGAGACGATACAGAATTTGGTTGCTCTAGCTTTAATAGTCTCTGGGATATAGGCGCTAATGAAGAAGGACAGACGGACGGACGGACGGACAGACAGACATGCATGGCTATATCGACTCGGCTATTGATGCTGATGAAGAATATATATACTTTATGGGGTCGGAAACGCTTCCTTCTGGGCGTTACACACATCCGTTATCACCACAAATCTAATATACCCCTATACTCTTCGAGTGCCGGGTATAAAAGAGGGTCGCAACAAAAGGAACCGAAACATTCTCAGAAATTGGCTTGACTAAAAACATTATTGAGTAGAAATGGCAGACAGGAAAAAGTGGTCGATAGCCCGAAGTCATTAGAAACCCATTTTGGTTGTGTAAATGGGGTTATGAAGGAATAGAAAAATCAAAATCCATTGTATTGCTTTCACGGAAATAAACAGAATCTATTCATCTAAAACTTTGAGGCTTAGCAACGTTTCAGTTTCTTATCGCCCGCCTTAATACTATTTTAGTTCGAAATTAGAACTTTGTTTTCTCTCTTCGGATTCCTTTGCTTAATTTCGAAACCCGAAATCATTGCCTAATTGGCAATACTTTTAATGCTTGACCGGGGAAGTCAACGGAAGAGCAGGCCGCAAAGGTTGCTACGAGCTCCTATCCAGCTCCACATCTACCTGTCAATGGCAATGAAAATAAGGGGTTTTACACCTTCATCGACGTGACATTATAAGGATAGAACAGACAGCACCCAGGAAAAAGTGGAAATACTTTTCTGTAAATATTAAACAACGACAACGTCATGTGCGGTTAATGATTGTCAGCCACGGATCTGCAATTTATATACACTAATAAATATATATGGGGAAGGGAATATATAGCCCAATCAAAATAAACACTTTTTCCCTGAAAATAATCGTATTTCTTTTTTATATTTTTATTGTGACCATTCAAAGTTTTATTTAAAAGAATTTTAACGAATAAAGGTTATCTATTTGATGTTTGTGATTTGGGTTGGAGGCACTTTAAATCAATATTTTCCATGTAAATGGATAAATTTTTTAATTAACTTGTGTTGATGAGAATACATAAACATATTTATAGTTCGACTGACAGTGCAAAAGTACACTCGGACTTGTCAGCTTAACCCCTGCATTATGAAAATGAACCCCCGGTCCTAAGATATTATTAAACTATCCGTAGATTCCCTGAGTTTCAGCATGTACTACTTGATACCTTAAGACAGGATTTACCTGCAGTAATGTTACCTAGAGCTCCTGGGTATGGGTGGCTCCACCACTAATTAGCTATGTAATTATCTTCCTTGAAGAGTTCCAAATAAACTTTGCTTCTCATTTCAGGTATGACCTGTACAATATCTGTACAATATTTTGACACTATAAATCGCCCTCAAACGTTTTCACATCAGTCGTTTCGCCCGCATTTTTTCTGCTCAATTTAACTACTCAAACGTGCCATACTGACATGCCAAGGTTTTTCCCATCCCCGATGCCCTGCCTCCCTTATGATTGATGGGAGGGATCCAGGAACGGACGTCAGCCATGTGACTGCAAATTATCTCCGCTTGATTGGTTGACTTTTCTCTTTTTGTCAATCACAAAGAGCACTCCCACTCCCAGGGATTAAAATGCTTTAAAAACTTAAAATTCATGACTTATTTTGTTCACACATTAAACACATTTCAATGGTCGACCTTCCCTTTGGAAAATTTACTGTAATTACGCGGCAGACACTTAATTACAAATGCAAGGCATTAGTTAAGAAAAAAAATCAATTTTAAATAGGGAGTTACCTGGTTATATTCAATGCAAATTTTTATTTTCGGATGGTTTACCAACGATTCTTTCTTAAATTACTTATAAATTGAAAGTTTCATATTTAAAATGAGATTTAATTCCTCTTAGGCAGAGCTCTTCGTACGCATTGTGCCCCATACAGAGGGGTCCGTAGACACATTGGTAACCAGATAGCAAGAAGATAGCACTGAGAAAGAAGGAACAGGAAAAGGATTCGGAGAACAGGAGAAAAATGAAATACTGGGAGAATTTCAATGCTAGAGTGAAATTAACCTATTAGAAAACACACCCTTCTAAATCAGTTTTTTTTTCAAAGAATCCTAACATCTTAATATCTAAAACTGATATTTGACTAATTTTTGAGGCAGACACAAGGCAAAAAGCTTCGCCTGTCCAACTCGATCTCAGATGTATGGCGAGGGTTATAGGGATTGCTTGCATACCAAATACGACGTGCGTCAAATAAATTTTCAAAGCTATAAGACACTAAAGATGATATCAATAAATTTATAACAACAATGAATAAATATCATTTTGCAGAATAATGGTGGAAAAATAATACATAATATACATAATAGCACAATATTCTGTCACGTGTCCAGGGTGGCAAGTAATTAGGATATACACGAAATGAAACTTCAAATAAAAAATTAATTGCATTTTAAAACTAAAAATAAACTCTTTGTTAAGTTTACCAATCAAATTTCTCAATAAACTTGACCAACAGAAATTAATTAAACATCATTCACAAAGAAAGGGACTTCATTTTCAGCTGCTCCAGAGGTGTCTGGCTATACATAGCTATGGCTGTGGCCTGGCTTTGGCTTTTGCTTTGTCTAAACTTCAAGTGCAATACTGATAAACGATGCTAATTAGCAAAAATATAAAAGTTCTAGAGACGCTCTTGGGCTACATAAAGCAAACTATTCGCAAAGTTCCAGTGCAGGCGAAACAAACTTGGTCGAGGCTCCTGCTACTATAAGACAACGGTTGCCTTCCCGAAGTAGGGCTCCATTTCCATCCGTTCATAATCATTAACATCCTCGACGACGCGACGGCATTTGCTAATTTTTGTCGACAACTTGTCGGAAAGCTTTCAGGGCCAGGTGTTCCTTTCAGCGATAGATTATCTTAATAATATTAATAAAATAATTAAGAAATCCCTATGACTGTTTTGAATAGTAGAAGGTGCTCTTGCCTAGTCATATGAAAAGAGAGGATGGATTTTTGTTAAATATTTTGAATGTGGCGGCAAATATTTTTCCTCTGAATTCTTCATTCCAGCAAAAGTTTTTCATCGCTATTCGAAAGAGACAATTTTTCACCCAACTCCAAATATTTATAGTCAAAGCTATTTTTCTCTCGGGCTCAAGGAAAAGCTCACTAAAATCACCCAGCACTTGCAGTAGGCGGACCTGCATTACCTTTTTCTCTCTGCCAAAAGACAAAAATTTAGCGCCGAAAACTTTCACATACCGTCCGATGTAGCTTGGCTTCTTCTACAGCGAAGGGAGCAAAACCAGGACCGGCAAAAAAGGGACACTTCCACATGACTAGGGCCATACAAAGATGCGAACAGTAGCTGTACAGAATCCTTCAGCGAAGTTGGGCGAAAAGTTTCAAACACAGTTTGATGTCTTCCACAAGCATCCATCCAGCCGAAGGGCCAGGCACACAGATGTTCTCTTACGTTTTTGTGGTAGTTCCCTGTAATGACAAATTCTCAAGGCGGTTGTAAAATTATGCTAATTTGTATAGCAACTAAAGAAGCAGCATCTGATGACAGGTTTCGAATTCTTACGAAAACAAAATAATCAAAATTTCATGACGGCATTACGATTCAATTACTTTACCTCCAAAAACGAACAAAGGCAACTGAGTAGTCGAGTGACTCGACAATTACACTAGTCGACGCGACTTTTCCGCTGTCGCCCAAAATGACTTTTTCTGATAGATTTGGATGTTTAAAAATTTTTAAAGAATGTTTTTTTTTTCCAGGTTTACTTTTTTTTAAGAGTGTTTAAAAAAATTGGTATTTTTGGGCATAGGTAGTGCTTCTATTTTTCACATAACTTAAGTTTTCTACAACTGGTTGTATTGAACTAAGCAGTTTTAAAAATATGAAAGTTTGGTCAAACGGTTGTAACTTAACGGTTTATCCATCGATTCTTATAAACGATACCTTAAACGACGCCTAATTAATGTGTCTATCAAAAACAAAAAAACCTAGGCATTTAAATATTTTTTTTCGAAGTTTCCTGAATTTTTAAGTCAAAATTTCGGAGAAAAATACCGGAAAAAAATAATGAAACTTGAATTTGAAAGCTTAATATCTTCCAGACGTTAAGTTGCAGCTACAAAGTGTCAGGGTCGAACTTATAACTGAATGTAAGCTTTTTAAAACTGCTAAGTTCAATACAACCAGTTATAGGAAACTTAAGTTACGTGAAAAATAGAAGCACTACCTATGACAAAAATACCACAATTTTTAAAAATTCTTAAAAAAAAAACTAAACCTGGAAAAAAAACCATAATTCTTTAAAAAAAAATTTAAATCTCCAAATTTATCAGAAAAAGTAATTTTGGGCGATTTTGAATTTTGTCGAGTACTGTTGCATATATGTATACCTGGCATTCGATGGAAGCAGTTGAGTATGTATAAAAATTAATGCTATTATTAATGCTATTAATTGATTAATTCTATGAATAGCATTAATGCTATAGATGCAGTGTCTTTCTTTTTCGTATATTAGAACACTGACTTTTTTAAGTATTATCAATATAGTTGGCGTTTATTCGTTAGATTCTTTTATACTTATCCAATATATATATATGTATATAAATAACCATCAACTGTCCTTATTTGGCAGTTATTTGTATTGCTGATTCTGTATGCAATTGCATCAAATGTATGCTTGTGATTAACATTTCTACAAACTTATGGGACCTTTCATTTTGAATGAATATATAGCTAACGGTGTCTTTTTCTGCTGTTACCAATACATTACGATACCGATACCTGTTTTATAAGTTAAGTACCGGGTATAAAAAGTGTGTAACACTTGTATCTTCTACTCAAAGCTGTTTCTTTTCCTTTGGAGTCTTCACTCCATAAGGGGACTATTATGGCTGACAGTGTGTATTTTGGTCGAATTTGTTGCGGAGGTTCCTAGCCTTTGACTTTGATAAACGGAACGTGTCTTTGGCACGTGACAGTGCGGTTGGTCAGCAAAACTCATGGACTTGAATGCACATAAGCTTTAAAGCTGTCAAGCCTCTAGAGAGGAAAAGTTGCACACACCATAAACTTAGTGGTATACATTTTTTTTCCATGGTGTCAAGGCGAAGCCCAACTAGAATTTTCAGTTCATGCTACCGTTGGAAGCTCCTTCTGCTGTTTGTGTGGAATTCTTATCCGTAACATCTATTGTTTTTTATTTATACTTTGGTATTTCGTTGAAGTTTTGACTGCATAAGAATATTTTAACAGCTCAGCTGCTTGCCGAAAAAAATGTTTTTTGAATTTTTTTCATTTTCTTTTAAATTGGTTGTTGCAAGAGAATTTATTTTTTTAATTTTTTTAAATTTATTGGGAAAACTTATAGGGTTTGTTCGTCCATAGCGACAGGACTTAGCAACACCCAAAGTTCGGAAAGTAATACAATCAGGCGATTGCCCGACGCCAAGGAAATGTGTGTTTAGCATTAGCATTAATATTTCAATGCCTTCGGGTGCTGTCGCTCTCTGAGTCAGCAAATTATGATATCAGTATGAATTAACACAATATGACAACTCAAACTGGTACTCAAACTGTTGGAAAACAAGAAAGTTTAGCCTCTGAGGCTATGACAGAAAATCTAATCCACTACATTGTTTTCTGGGTATTTTTAACCTAAAATATTTCTACAGATCGTTCCTGCTTCATTTAAAGGTGAGGAAGGAGACCGACTGGGTTTACTTGCCGTTGGTTTTTTAAATTTTTTCTGCTGAATATGTACAAAAGTTTTACTGAATTTATAATGAGTGCTGCATAAGTTACATCACTCTACAAAATTGAACTTTTTTTCCCGCTTTGGCCAAAAATGACTTTTCCTTATAGATTTTAATTTTTTTTAAAGAATTATGAGTTCTAGGTTTAGTTTTTTTAAAGAATTTTTTATATCAAACATAATTTATTTTGTTAAATAATTTAAATGTCGGCAAACACGTTCAGCTGCTTTAAAGATTTTTTAATAGTTTCTATTTGAACACCAATAAAGACCTGCTCTTGCCCTATTCAGAGACGTCAGCTTAGTCGAGACATTGACAATGCAGGATACGGCGGAAATTATCAGATCATTTGTCAGTCGTCGCCACGAGGTGGAAAATAAATTACGCGGCACTTTAGCCAAGCCTTGTGCTCTTATGTTGACAATTCGTTGTGGGTGGAAGTGTGGGCTGGAATGCTGGTACAGAAATGCTAGGCTGGGTTGCCGTTGCCGTTGCCGTAGAATTACCCACATTCGCACAAAGTCACGCACCAGAGACAACAAGACGTGTGTGTTGGCCCTGTCAGGGCATACTACCCGGGTCCTGGTTTGTTTGTTTGTTTGTGCGTGCTACGCGGCTTTTGTTTGACACGAGCCATTTGTCAACTCATTATTGGCCCTGGCTGTTGCTGAAAGTCCTGCTAATTTAACATGTGCCCAATCCTCTTTAAGTTTGCCAATTTTGTCCTTAATTTTTTTGGCGGGTCATCACAGTCCTTACCGCAGCAGACTAGCACCGCTCCATTGCCATCGCGTTTCTTCAGCAGTTGTTTCTGCGTCCTTTATTGTTTAAAGCAAGCGAAAATTTAAAAAAAAATACCTATAAAATAGTGCTTAACATTTTTTTAATTAATTTTATTCGAGTGCATTCTTCTTTTTTTTTAACAACCCGGCTAGTCAGGAAAGGGTTTCTTCTTTGCCTTAACATGAAAACAATGTATGTACATAAAGGATTTAATCTTATTTAATGCACTCCACAATAGCCACGAATGATCCAACCAAAGTTCAGTGCCCCTAACTCGATCCTTGAGGATTTATGTAGCATATACATATAAAACTTTAACAAACACAGCTTGGGGTTCTTTATTTTATGGTTTAAAACTTCCAGTCGAAATACAATGGTCCACACTATGATTTTATATACGAAGGCGAGCCCTGAAAGACGTTTCCGTTTCTTTCTGCACTTGCCCTTCGGACCCATGAAAGCTGTTGATCAACGAGGCACATCTTACTTAGCGTAGAAACACACACAGACACAACGAAGTGTAACGTGATATATTGACATGTATGGGTGTGTATCTGTGTGGGTTCAAGTGTGGGTGAGTGCGTTATTCAATCGCGATCCCAAGTATTCGAAGTGCTCTGATGTGTAAAGATGCTGGGCAACACCCCAACACAAATTGTACTTCCCACAGACCAACCCCTTCCGTCTGCATCCATCCTTCAATTTCGCTTGTAGTGTCATACATGGCGGATTAAGCAACTGAAATTGGATTAGACATAGACTACGCCCGCACTCCCGCTCGCCCTCTATCAAACAACTTCGATTTGCATGTGTTGGTAATTCCAATACCTGAGCCGACCCACTGACATGTCATTTCCAAAGATTATACAATTCTAAAGCGCACTCTGAGCCCCACTGTAAGTGCATCACTTGGGATGCAGGGTTAGGTAAATACTCGCTCTTCACACGCTCTTCGGCAACTGCAAAATAATTTAATTCTGCCTCTTAAATTTTATTCTGTTAATTATAGCCCAACTCGAAAATAGTAATTTCCAGCTGCGGCTGCAAAAACAGTCGATTTGTCTTCAGGGGAAGGACTCGTTAGTACCATACTTTCGCCCAAGGTATTGCCCATCGACCAAAGAAATAAATGTTAAGTAGTAAATATTAACTGGGGATATTAAGTAAAAACGTGTGCTTTGAAACAAAATTGAACTTTTGCGACAAAAAAAAGTAAAAGCAAGAAAACGTATTGAAACTTAATTTGAATTGGTAGCCAACGCACGAATCGATAGCCACAAGAGAGGAAACATTATCGCATAGAAATGAGTCAAAATTGGGGATCTAATTGAGATCCTTAGGTTCCTCTTCACGACATTTTGTACGATCGCTGCGGAAGAGCCATCCAAACAACAGCTACAAAATGCTGCTGAAAAAAAACAGCTGCGGAATAGCGCGAAGCGGCCGCAAAGGCACAAATCCAAAATTTTGTACAGCAAATTACAAATCAAGTTCCAATAGAGCGAGGAATTTCTCTGCAAATAGTTTTCATCATATAACTTACACTTGAAACACACAGAATTTCATTACTTTAAAGTTGGCCAGTTGTTGTACATACTACACAAGGCAACAGAGGGACTTTCAGAGTCATATATTTTATAAATGAATTAAATTTCTCTCTCAAGATTTGAACTTTCCAAACAGCAGCCGCAGTAGCAAAAGGCAATTGCGGCAGCCGCTGTACATAATAAAATTGCGTAGCAATATAAAATGTAAGATAATTTTTAAAATTCTCTCCTTTTGTATTAAAAGTTTTTCTAGCACGAAATCCCGAATGACCCCAAAAAGGTTTCGCCAAGGACCAATTTATATGTATGTGAGTCCCTCCGCTTTAAAGGCTGCAGATCCAAAGAGAAATGTAGAGAGCGAGCCCAGTGAACTTTATTGTGGACATTTTTTCGCCTGTCCCAGACATTCACATTTAAATACGGACTTTTCCAACTTTAATCCAAGCACCGCAGTAATTTTCGCAAACACCTAACTCAACCCAACATTTTTCACAGCCAAAAATAGACAAACAAAGGAGAAAATTGCCAGACATTTGACAACGCTGCTGAGTGAACCAAGATATCAGTTGCCGTGGGCTGTTCAGGGGACTGAGGGGTAAAGTAGGGGTTATTTGCCACTCTGCCACACTACCCATCAAGCAGATGAGATCTCATTTGTATGGCACACTTCTAGGTATCACCCAGCATAAGAGGCTAGGTAATTAAAGCAATCTGTTTGCGTCGTACTCTGGCAAATAATTTTCCAAAATTTGCTGCATAGTTTTAAAGGGATAACAAAGGCAGGGCCGGGAATATATACAAATATGTACATATGTGCATTTGTAGTCATATGTATAATATTTTTGAAACACAGTGTGCCTCTCGAATGTGCTGCCCTGTCCAACTTAAAAATGAAATTTCATATTGTATACAAAATCAACAGGTCAAAAAACATAAAAAAACTTGCTATCCATCCCATCAAATATTTATCTTTCATGTATAGTAATCATATACATTATTTACTCCGATCTACCATTTGCATACCATACCAAAAAATAACAGTTGATTCCTTTTCTTAACCTGGTACATTTTTCCACGTCTCTTAACAACTCTCATCATCAAACAAACAAACATCATCAGAAAATACCCAAATAAATCAATTTTTATAAGTAAATATATTTATATATACACATATATCTGACACAGCATTTACCGATAAAAAGTTACGTCCGTCCGCCAAATGCAATAAAGTGATAAATATGAAAAATCAATGACTTTGTTGCAAATATCCTTGGATGGTGGAAAAACCTCGCCAATAAATAGCTGCAGAGTAGAATAAAAAGCAAAAATATAATTGATTTGAAATCCGATGCGCAAAAAAGAGGGAAAACAACTGCAGAAAACACAAAAGCGAACAAAGTGAAAGTAAACAAACTTTCCTCGTTTTCCATTACCATTTTGAAAACGGGAAAAACAATCAAATCGATTCCAAGTGACATGGAGGAATCCACACTATAAATATGTATATATACATTTAGTTTGATAACGGCACTTAAAATTTTTGATTAGGCAACGACAACTCTAATCACTGAGAATGTGGAAATATTTTAAATTAACTTGATTTAATACCAAAGAATAATAATTTCACCCGAAATGACTCCAGTCTTGGGATCCAACACAAATCATAATTATCCTGTATCATGCGAATCATCTTTAGCGAAGAGTATACAAAATTACACATCAATTGATATCTTATTTCATCTTTAATCAATTGCAAACTAGTATTTCCAACTCAAGTAAGCTGTAGAATTTTAAAGAAATTCCTTCAACTCGATTTGCGGTTCCCATTTTGTTGGAAAAACACTCAGCAACAAGAACAGCGGAAATTCGTAGCCAATTTGCTGCTTGCTGATTTTTGTTGTTTGTTTGTTGGCTAAATTGTTGCCATTTCTGCCACTGCCACAGATAGCTTTGTTGCCACTGTTGCTGCTGCAACAACAACAACAACAGCGACAACGACATAAGTTTTGTTTTTATCAGTCTTATGCTAATAGATTTGAGGACACTTGCAGCAGCTGCTTCTTGTCCCCAACCCCCTGTTGACAGGGTCTTGTTTGGGATGTAGCCAAAGTTCAGATTGGTCTAAAAATATGCAAAGCTTTTGCGAGTTCCACCATCAAGCTGAAAATATTTCAGATAATTCAAGATGATTATTAACAGAGTTCTGCGGTTAAAATTCCATTCACCCCAACGCATGCCATGGACAGAGAACATATGGATCCTTTTGTGTTGGCCTAGCAAAAACAGCAGGATACCAACAGCAGATGCATTCTCCTCTAATTGTATTAATAATGGAATTTTAAGATGGGGAAGGAAGGAATTGCCCGGCTAGAAGGGATAACTGTGAAACGAACAACAAACGCAGCAATCAGCAATGTTAGCGGTCAGGTCACAGAATAAGCGAAAGACAAAAACAAGCAACCCTGCTGTTGGTTGAACATTCCACTTTCTTCCAAATTTTACTTCATTTATATTCGTTTACAATATGCGGCCTCGACCATTTTCGAATATCTTTATCATTTTCAGTATAATTGATTGCTTTTTGCTTGGTATCTGGGAGTATTCCTTTTATTTTTCTGCTCTTGAGCATTAAAGTGTAGACGAGGGCATCAGTAATGGGCATTTAAACGGAATAAAATGGCAGGCATTACTTGTAGTTAACTGTGTACAAGTTTTTATCGGATACAAGTATATGTATACATACATATATCATAAGATTTGTGTGTGTTCACTTAATGTACGGCTGCACAAAATGTATATACCTATGTTTGTATACATGCAGATAAGGCAAAATCGGTCTACCAAAAGCACAAACACATGCCACCTCATCTGTTTATATATACTATAGAAATTATACAGATAGTATATATGTAAATATATTTTTATGTACAAGAAAAGCAGGAAAGCTGAACATAAATATACTGATATAAGTATTTCCTATAGCATCTGTGAGGTAGATCCACAAATCATTTAATAGAAAAAATTAGAAATATCTTACTTCTATCAATCCACCCTCTAGTAATATGATTTGGTAATCAGATTATAAGTATAATATTATTTCTGCAGAAAAGTTCGTTTTTTTCAAAATGGCATTTGACATCTGATAAAACCAGAAAAAGTATTGGCTGAATTCCAAATTAAAATTATTTCGATTTGAAAATATGTACTTTCTTCTATTTGTTGCGAACGTCAAATAAAAATCATCATACCTTCTTTAAGGGTATTCAAATGTTAGCAGCATGAGCAAATTTGTTGTGCAAATTCTTGGTTGGTAATTTTTTTTTTGAACATTCTCCCTTTCACATATCTTTTTCATTTGTAAATTAAAAACTGTTGACTGGATAATGCAGTTTTAGAGGTTCCTCGTAACATATCCATTACGGTATTTGCAATTTGCCTACAGTCATTTCATACAGATGGACAGCCAAAAGGATACACTCGTATTTGTTAAGCTGTTAAGCCTGTTATCCCTTTTCTGTTGTGACTCGGATCGGCCACGTTCAAATTTAGATTTTACACAGAAATAATTTATTACACATTACTTATGTAATGAACAAACATCCAAATAAAAATAGTATGCAAAAGGCTGATGACACTTTCGCCAACAGATGAACCACACATGATTGTTTTCTGATTAACTGGCAACATTAGACGCCTTAGTATGGGTATGTAACAGAAGTTGGAGTGAAGCTGAAGATTTCAAAGAGAATGAATCAATCAAGCATTGGTTAAAGCAACAGTAGCAGACATGTATTTGATTTTGGATCGATTTCTGCATCTGGCAATGCCGTCAGTAGCTGCCAGTCCGGATAAAAAACCTTATAGTGAATGATGGTCACGGCAACTGTTGAATTTTGGCTGACATAATTCTCAAGGATAATGACAAACTTTCTTGTTTTCATAAACAGCTGCCAGACAGGTGCGGGCGTGCACTCTATTGAGAAATTTCCTTTTATGCAGCATACACGTCCGCAATTTAGCTGCTGTCATGTGCTGTCATGTTTCTGTCTGATAAAAGGTTAACAATTTTCATTCTGGAATGAATTAATTTGTTCATTTCATGCCGTGAATAAAAGAAGACAAAATGATCAAAAGGAAAATACTTCAAAGCCCTCTATTGCGGAAAGAAATCCTTCTTTTCTTTCGAGCTAATGAGATTCTATATTGAAGTAGAGAATGCCTGAAAATATTAACAAACCTTCTTGAATCAGACAGAATCAGAATTAGAAGTATTCAATGCTTTCGACTTCGGACAACCGCCAAAAATCAATGTGCATGTGTATACAAACAGAAAACTACAAAGATTACATATTTGTTCATTTTCTCTGGATTGAGTTCTGGGTTGATCTTTAATTTCCCCAATACTACAGTATCACAGAAAGTCCATTCGCCTATCTTACTCTATCTAAGAAGAAATATAGGCCAGAAATGTTTATTCATGGATAACCTTGAACCAATCTATACATAATAAATGTTTTTTTTTAACGCGTCTATAAATCAGTTTTGTTTGAGGGCTTTAACGTATCTGCAGTGCCAATGATTGTCATTGATTGCCGTCCTCTTCTTTCCCATCAGGACGTTTCGGTTAAGCCGTTTCGTCTGTGTTCTTTCAATTTATTCATATTATGCTCTTACATCCCAGCATTCCCAGCATTCAACTTATATGCTTCACGTTGCCCATCTCCAGTCCGTTTTGTCTTATTGTCCTTGGTGAGTTTAGTCTCCCAAAGATCACTTGGACTGCATCCGAAGACTCTAACTTAATGTTCCCATCAATGCAGCATGATTTCGTTGATTCTCTGTCCGATACATCGTTGGGTCAGGTAAATGGCATACGTAACAACATGTGTATGACCCTTGATCTCGTCTTTACTTGAGATGTTTCGAGCACCTTGGTAAGTCGAGGATCACCTCTATCATTCCCTGAAGA
>JAWNKY010000632.1:0-13803 GCA_035041765.1 Drosophila algonquin | reverse complement strand
GTTCCCCCTCATTTTAAATGTGAAAAAACTAAATCCTGATGATTGTTGTAAAGATCCTCGTAATCTGGGCTCACTAAATCTCTTTCTTTATCTCCTCATGGATAAAACAGCATGACAATGCGCTAAAAAATTCATAATTTACTAAATCGGCCAAATACTGGCCCTGAAGATCGGCTGGTCTTTGTGCATACCGCTCCAGCCATCCTTTGACGAATATGTCAGTGGAGTTCTAATTCATATTTTGTAGGATGATTGTGGATTTGAGCATTTAAATTTGTTGCTCTGGAGTAAAAGTATTCATTTAAACGCATTAATGTATATTTCCGGATAACGGAATGCCTAGAAAACAATATACGGCTTTCTCAGCAGATATATTAGTACAAGAAATAAATTTTTGACCAATGTGCAGTAGCTTTTGCTAAATCATGTAATTGTGTCCTTGGGGTTTTGTGGTTTTTTCAAGCCGGAACATAGTCCTAGTAATTGAGGCTCACTTGTTCGTGTGAAAGGAAATTCTCAAATATGTTCAAGTGATCAATCATATGAGAGGATTGATCAGAATTTATATCTTTAGGACGTGATATGCAATGACTGCACCATCAAGTGTCCCAAGCGGCACCAGCAGAAGGCTGTTACGCGCTGATCACAGGCAAGAACGCAGTCCTCCTCCCGCACAACCGACCGAGGGGCGCTGACGCATAACACGCCATTCGTTAGCCGAGCCGATCGCGGACATGCAGGAAAGATAGGTGTTCTAGACAAGTGATCGAGGAAAAGTAGAGCTAATCTGACTAAAAGAACTAAGCATTTTCTAATTACGAGAAAGATATGAGAGTATAAGTAATTTAAGTAGAGGATGGTAATAAGTTGTAAATATTATATGGTAAAGGGAATTCTAATCCGATCATAAGACCGTAAACGGTTCATGCAAGGAATAATGCGATTCAACAACAACGGTATATAGTTTCTAGTGTTTCTAATAGGAAATAGAAAAGTTTTTCTGAACTGATTCTATACTTTCCTGGTGTACGTTGTACTGAGGGCACCATACAGAAGAGCCGTATTTTAAAATCGGAAAAACTAGAGAGACTAGTAGAGAGACCTTTAAATAAACTTTAGTTTAACTTAGGATCTAATAGAACACCAAGATCATTATCTCAAGAGAACCACCACAAAGGGTGTAAGGAACCAGAAAGGCGCTGGAGCGTTGAAATGTCATTACTTTACATTTCGAAGCATTAATAAATTTGCACAACACCATGACAGAAACCTATCGAGATCGGATTGCAACCTGGTTTGAAATGAAGTGTTATATTACCTTATACTGGACACAGTGGTTAACATTAGAAGCAGGTCATTTATGAGGAGAGTAAAGAGTAAGGGATTGTAAGTAGTAAGATTGCTGCCCTGTGGTACGGCTGAAATAATCATGATTTGTGAAGACAGGGAGTTATTGAAAAGGACTCTTTGAGACCTAGAACAAAATTATCTAAAGATCCATCTCAGGAGATTGGGTTGGAACACTAACAGGTCAAGTTTTTGTGATAAGAGACAATGGTTTACAGAACCGAACGATTCACTGAAATTGATGTAAACAACATCCGTCTGTAGATTACCTTGCAAGCCTTTAAAGATGGAGGAGGTAAACTTCAATACATTTTTAGCAGTTATTTGCCCTATAAATCCATGTAAAGCTGGAGAAATAAGTGATTTGCAAAGGTGTTGCAGCTGTGGAGTTAAAATTTCTCAAACGCTGAAGGAATAGCGGATAACTTAGATATTCCTCTATAGTTCTTTGCGTCTGACTTGTTACCTTTCTTATGGAGAGCAATTATAAAGGGGTCCTTCTATATCGGGGCGTAGAATGAAAAATTTGTGGACAGGGTGAATAGTTTAAGCAACGGCACACACAGAGTACACAGTACCTTAGTACACAGCCGGGAACTCCGTCCAAGCCCGGTGTCGCCTCTCTGTATTTTTTGTTTGCTCCTCACGTAAAATTTGTCGGTCTATTCATCTAACTATATGTCCTTCTGTATTTTATTCCTGCTCTCTAGCCCTATATTCCAATTTCTGTCTGAAGTGACGCGTAGGATCGGCAACTGCTCCTCACGTCTATCCTGTGCGTCTTTGTACATGCTCTGCTGTGGGCCCCATTTTGCAAACTTATAGCTTCTGTACTGTCGTCGTCAGGACCGACGCAGATTACACTACTCAAGGTTAGGTTAGGTTAACCCGGCCCTCATAGAGGCCTCCCATAGGCCAGTATGGCCCTTAGTTATCCGGATGGTTATGGACCTTTACGCGGGTGCTGGTGAGGTTTTGATATCACCTAGAATTGAGGTGTTTTTGGCGAAGGCCAGCAGTTCCTTTGGCGTCCGCTTGGAGGCATCTTCTAGCAATGCCAGAGTCGGTGCGCCCAGGCATCTTCTCCTTGCTCGTGAGAGAGTCGGGAAGTTGCAGATGAGATGTTCCAGGGTTTCAATAGCCCCGAGCTCATCACATATTCTGCAGCTGTTTCTGTTGGGGATGTTTGGTCTGGCTGCGTGTGATGCAGCTAGGCAGTGACCTGTCTATATTCCCACTGACAGTCTACAGTCTTTCCGTGGAAGGCGCAAATAGTGGCTGAGCTTTTCGCTACGTTTTTTGCACATGATTTTCGAGACTCTGTAGTTGGTTGTGCTCCTCCGCCTGCTCTCTTTTTCCAGAGAGGCTAGTGAAGAGAGTCTTTAGGTTCTCCTCTTCCAGTAAGGGCACCCCATGTAATCTCACATCATTTGCAGTGCTTGTTTCGAGAGCAGTGCAGCAGGGCCGCTTGTGCTGAGCGCTGAGCATCGAGTGGCGATAATCCAAAGCAGATGAGTAAATAGCAATAACAATTGCCTGTACAAAGAAAATGTAGGCAGAACTTTTGCTTGCTTGCTTGCTTTAACAATTGATTGTGAATAAACTTAGGTAGCAAGGTAATTTGTACACTTCCATTTTTACAATTTTCAGAGTTACAAATATTATCGCCACATACTGCAAATTCCCGCCTCTTTATTTGTAAAGGGATTAAAGTGCTGAAGATTGGGACTTTTTTGAAACCTTTTTATTACATCACTTTTTTTTTTGAACACCTCAATCTATTCTACTAGTGTTAATTCCAACTACAGTCTTTGCATTATCAGATCAGGCGGAATACAAAAAAGAACACTCTTTGCAGTTTGAGGTTTCATCCACTAAATAATTTAGCTTAGTCGACACGTTTAGTGTAACCCCTACCTCCCTGATTCTTCTTCATTTCTTCTTCGGAAATCTCAAAGTAGGGATTTGTTGACCAGATCAACTGCACGCTTTGCTCTACGTAACAAAACTTTTGAAACTATGTCTGCTTGGTTTTGTTTTTTCTGCAGATGCCGCCACATATCGTTACCTGACCAAGCATGAATCTCCGCTACTCGGTTTGCCACGAATTTTGACAACGGCGAAGGTTGAGATCAGATCCAATGAAGGGTAACTTCCGAATCTGACCGGTATGCTAGCAGCGGTATTCGTACACAGTCGTACACTTAGAAGTCTGAGTAGCTATTTGATAGTGAAAGAGATCTGCGAGAAGGGGAGCAGCACAAATCAAGGCATGGTAATGTTCACCAACTGAAACACGGGTTCTTTTAGAAAGTTTCTTACATTTTCTAAATTTATTGGAATAGACTCATCCAAATCTATTTTATTAAGCCAAAGCTCCTGCTGCAGGAGTAGTAGTAGTACCATATTTAATTTGTATTAAAAATAAGCTGTTTTTGACCCATTCGGACGAAGGCGAAACAAGTATATTAATTATTAAATTAAAATCCGAACTGTTCTGTAGGCGTGGCATGCAATCCATTCGCCCTGTTTCTGCTTTTGCGATGTCGCCTACTGTTGTCATCTCCATCCAACCGCACCCTCAAAATGTCCTCTCTGTAATGCAACATATCCTTGACGGAAAGTGCAAGCTGGTTCCAGCCCGTTCCGTTGAGCAGGGTAGTCAAGCCCTGGACTGTTAGCGTTGGACTTCAGCAAATTGTGTTCGAAACTCTTTTAGAATAGGGCACCAAAAAGTGCAAAGTGTTCTTATATGCGTGAATATTATACAGCATGCATTCTGTTGCAACGATACTTCTGTACAGCAACGCGTTAAGTGGCAGCGTTTCCGTTCGTGCTTGGAAAATTAAGACTATGTGGTTGGCAACTATTCTATCTTTAAAATAGTAATGGACTCCTAGGTTAAGGTCTACGATGCTGTATAGGCGCGTCGATGCGTTTGCTCGTTGTAACCACCTTTGTCTGTCTGCTTCATCTGTGTGATCTTTTTTCCCTTTTTTCCAAACTACCTATTCGCAAGATAGTTACTCTGGTCAGCCGTATAAATACGGTTTACCGAGGTCGAACGGCATTTTGAGTCCTTTGTTAAATGAAAGCTCATTGCTTCATGATCTACGAATAGTGAAATGCCCGGCTGGGTACTCAGGTATTGTGACGAGTCTCTGTGTGGGCCGTTGCTTTAACTATTCGCCCTGTCCATAAATTCTTCATGTTTCCCCCCGATATGGAAGGAGTCCTTTATAATTCCTCTCCTTAAGAAAGGTAGCAAGTCTGATGCAAATAACTATAGAGGTATATCGAAGTTATCCGCTATTAATAAAGTGTTTGAGAAAATTTTTGCTTCGCACCTGCAACACCTATGCAGATTAATTATATCTCCAGCTCAACATAGATCTATAAGACGGAGAGCAACTACAACTAATTTATTGGAGTTTACCTTCTTCATAATTAAGGTTAATTAATTAACAGACTGATGTTTTTACACCGATTTTAGTAAACCGTTCGACTCTGTAAACCATTATCTCCTAGTACAAGATCTTGACCTTCTAGCGTTCCCGCCCAATTTCCTGAGATGGATCGCTAGCTACCTTTGTTATAGGTCTCAAAGAGTCGTTTTCGAAAACTCCCTGTCCTCCCCAATTATGGTTACTTCGGATGTACCACATTCCCCTTACTCTTAACACTCTTTATAAATTACCTGCCTTCTGTATAAACATACTCTCGAGTACTTATGTATGCGGATGATGTTAAGCTCTGTGTCCAGTTGTTTTCAATCAAGGTTGCAATCTGATCTCGATAGATTTCAGTCATGGTGTTGTGCAAATTTATTAAACCTTGATGCTTCAAAATGTAATGTAATGTGTTTTCATCGCTCCAGCGCCTTCTGGTTCGTTATACCTTTTGTGGTGGTTCTCTTGAGAGAATTTCCCGGGTTGATGCCTCGGTAGTGAAGACGAGATCAAGGGTCCTACACATGTTATTACGTATTCCATTTACCTGGCCCAACGATGTATCAGAGAATCAACGAAGTCATGCTGCGTAGATGGGAACATTAAGTTTGAGTCATTGGATGGAGACCTATTGATATTTGGGAGATTAAGGTCACCGAGGACAATAAGACGATCAGAATCACTAAGCTGAGACAAAACGGACTGGAGATGGGCAACGTCAAGCATATAAGTTGTAAATTCAGAGGACGGTGGGATGTAAGAGCATGATTTGAATAAATTAAAAGAACACAGACGAATTTTAACTATGATAATTTTAATAGTGTTGAGCTCATCGATGGAAAAGAGTTGGGAAGTTAAGTCGGAACGAACAGCAATTAGGTAGCCGCCACCTCGAGATGGTCGATCAGATCTATATATATTAAATTGTGTACAAAAATCTCGGAATCCGAGATTGAGGAATTGAGCCATGTTTCAGAGAAGGCAATAATATCGGAATCAAAAATTGCACTATCAGCATGTTATTTGGTGAACTTACTGCACAGTACATTCTGATAAGTGATCTTTAAAGGTAGGGGAGAATTCAGTTTTTTGACAAAGATTGTAAATCAGTAGCTGGTGTTGGAAGGATTCCTACCCGAGGTGCGGATTGGAAAGATCGAGATCGGCTATGGAAGATGTGACGGAAAGTGTGTTCGGGCCAGAAAGAGGGTTCTAACACAGTCTTGATAAACTTCTCCGGGACAAGAATTTTATAGGAAGAAATAATACGTTTTTCCTTGAAGGTAAATTTAGTTACTACTATGCCAGAGGAGCTATTGATGTTAAGTTTAGAAAAAATATAATCTTGAACCATTACATCCGTAGCCGATTCCATTAGACGTGAGACGAAAATAGATTTTAGAGGAGCGACAGCGAATAGAGTAGATCGGTTAAGAGGGGTCATATGGTTGATGGGTGAGGCAGAGGCGGGTTCTACCCGAGGAGCAGGTCCGGATGGTATAGCGCTGGCTGAGGAGCCAGTGCAAGCCGGTGTGGAAGGATCTACTTCAACTTCCATGCTGACAGCAGTGTCAACGGCGCCAATAATGGGATGATCATTAATGTCTGGTTGGACAACCTAGGCAAACACGGGCGCGGGATGATCATTACCGTCCAGTTGGACATCCTGGGCAGACACGGGCAGGGAGAGACAGCAGGTGAAGAGCCAGAAAATACATCGATTTCCTTTCCTTCCAAAGTCGATCAAGGCTGGCGAACTGATTGAAGGAGCGGGTGTATCTATTACTACAAGAAAATTAGAATTGTGAACACTGGACAGACTAGAGTAAACTTTCTTCTCTTTAGAGACTCATTTATAATGTTGAGATTTTTAAAATGTGTTTATATCGAGATAAACTTATCCTGTAATTTCCGGAATTCAGAGTGGACAGCAGCGGATTCGTTATGAGTCTGTCTCATAAAAGTTCGTATATCGGCTTCAACTGCCTTGCAATCCCAACAAGTCCAGTTGAGACTGCAGCGGGTCTTAATCAGATCGACAACGCGACCACCGATATGACCAAAACCCGCGCAGCTAGAGTGAGCCGTGTTGTCACACAACCAGCAGAATGTAAATGTTTGTCGTGGAGGTTCCGAGCGGTTAACACACCGACCTATTCAATCCATATGGTAACTGGGCTCTCTGCCGTATTCATACATACGCTGCAAGAGTACACCAGCTATGCATATAAAGTGATGGATATGCAGGATAATAGACTTCCAAAGAGAGTAGGTATCTAACAGGTCAGAAAATTGATTTCATCGTGAACTAGGAGACGATGGCAAACGATCGAGGAGTTCCAGAAGATCTTTAGGGCGTTGATATGCAATGACTGCACCATCAAGTGGCCCAAGCGACACCAGCAGAAGGCGCAGAATCGCGCCGATCCAAGGCAAGAACGCAGCCCATCTGACCGAGGGGCGCTGACGCATAACACGCCATTCGTTAGCCGAACCGATCGCGGACATGCAGGAAAGATAGGTGTTCTAGACAAGTGATCGAGGAAAAGTAGAGCTAATCTAACTAAAAAAACTAAGCCATTTCTAATTACGAGAAAGATATGAGAGTATCAGTAGATATTATACGGTAAAGGGAATTATAATCCAATCATAAGACCCGAAACGGTTAATACAAGGAATAATTCGATCTACAAAGTGGAAGAAACAACGGTATATAGTTTTTAGTGCTTCTAATGAGAATCGTGAAGTTTATGCGGTCAACAGGTCAGGGCTATCTACGTCACCCTTGATCAAGTTGTGCACAAAAATCACACCAACCATTTTCCTTCGATTAGCTAAAGTTGGAAGGTTTATTAAAAGCAATCTATTAGGGTGAGACTGCAATCTCACACCTGCATCCTAGTTGAGGCTTAAGAGCCGTATTCTAAAATTGGACGAACTAGAGAGGTGTAGAGAGTCTTTGTTATATTAGGATCGTCAAATTCCAATGCACTTTCTTTATAAGCCCAAGCACGCCCATAGCCTTATTTACCATAGTCGAAATGTGTTCTGAAAACTTTAACTTGTGATCTAATAATCGATATCGATATATCGTTGCAGACGGTCGTGCTCTAATTCGCTCTTGCTTGAATAATTGTTAAAAAATTGTCAATCTGCTGTTAAAGGAAAGTGATTGTGTTTTATTTACTTATTTCTGGTGTTCCTAACCGATCGTGCAACCTGTTCGATATAAATGCACACGCATCAAGCTTATTTTTGTGTATTTATTTCCAATTTTCAATTCCTATTGTGCATTCTTAACTTCTCTGCACATTCTTAATCGCAGCCGTTCTGTTGTTGCCAAATCTAGTGCGGTGCGCTTGCTCTCTCTGAACCGCTCTCTGTTTTTATCTACCCTCAGCTTATCTGTTTTCATTCCAACACACACGCACTGCAGTAGCCGCCGCTCTGTGCTTGTCTCCCTGTGTTTTTATCGTCTCTCTTGGAGAAACACCAGAGCAATTTATTGTTAGCTTAACAAAGGTATATAACACAATTTGGAACACAGAAAATATACCAGAAAGCTTTTGGCAAAGCATTGTTTTCCCGATGTTCAAACAAGAAAATGCCACTGACGCAGCGAACTATAGGGGGATATCCTTTCTTACTTCGATCATGAAGGAGTTCTCTTCAATATTGCTCTCGAGCCTGACTGAATGGGTAGAAAGGTATTGTTTATTGTTGTTTAAAGTTTAAAAATTTACAGTTGAAAGGTAGGAATAAAATTACATTTCATCTAATTAATCCAAACGACCCGGTGGGGCTGATTATGGACTTAATAGCCGATATGGTCCCACCAACAGCCAAAT
This sequence comes from Drosophila algonquin, assembly GCA_035041765.1. Lineage (NCBI taxonomy): Eukaryota > Metazoa > Arthropoda > Insecta > Diptera > Drosophilidae > Drosophila > Drosophila algonquin. The sequence goes on along the minus strand of JAWNKY010000632.1, from coordinate 5,159 downwards.
TTAGATAAGAGAAAAGCCGGATAATTCCCAATTAAAGCTATTTAAATTAAGTTATTCATTAAAATAATTTTGACCTTATTAGAATTAGTATCAACGGAAAACAGATGGAAAAATAGGTCATAGTTTTGGCAAAGGCTACGGAAAGATTCATAATCAGAGTAGTTAGAAAGACAGAGTTGAAGATGAAGAAGAAAGTAATGCCTAATCGGGCGGGAAGGTACAGCAATACTAAGGGCAGTCGATTCGACCTCACCAGAGAGAAGCTTGTGGAGGAAGAGAACTCCATGGCAGATTCTACGGTATTTGAAAGAGTGGAGGTTAATTAGACGCAACCTACTTTCATAAGAAGGGAGATGGATCGAAGAGTCCCAATTGAGTTCGCATAGAGAAAAGATGAGGAACTGTTTTTGTACTGATTCAAGCATATCCTGCAATTTTTGGTAGTGAGGAGACCAGACACAAGAACCATTTTCCAAGATAGGCCGGACCAGAGAAACATACAGAAGTTTCGTGGTATACGGGTCAGTAAATTCCTTAGACCATCTTTTGACAAATCCTAGGACTCCTTTGGCTTTGTTGGGTACAAGGGTAATGCCCAAGTCGTTAGCTTTGTTATTGATTGAGTAATGGAAAAGGTATGGCTTATTGCGGTGAAAAGTCATGATATTGCATTTAGAAATGTTAAGAGGTAGAACGTTAATTAAGCACCAATTGTTAAGAGCGTCTGGATCCGATTGCAGAGATTGCGGGGACAGGGGGTCACTGTAGGAAAAACATTGCTTTGGGGGAAGATTGGGGAAGATCGTTAATAAACAGGTTAAGTAACAAGGGACCCAGATGGCTACCTTGAGGAACACCCGATGAGACTATAACAGGTTATTCCAGTAAAGAAGCTTAGTCGGAAACCATAGGAGAGATGGTTTGTGGATAAGAAGATTGTGATTAACGTAGTCGAAGGATTTACTAAAGTCAGTATAAACGACATCAGTTTGACACTGTTTAGCAAATCCAACAGTTAGAAATGTGGAAAATTCAAGAAGGTTGGTAGACACTGAGCGAAGTTTAATGAATCCATGCTGAGATTCAGAGAATACAGAACTACAAAAATGTTAGAGCTGAGAAGTGATGATTTTTTCAAAGAGTTTAGGAATGGCAGATAAATTGGAAATACAGCGGTAGTTAGAGACATAAGATTTAGATTCCTTTTTATGAAAGGGAACAATATAGGATTCTTTCCAGACGGTGGGAAAATCCCTCGCCTCGAGAGACAAGTTGAAATGTTTTAGGAGGGGCACACAAAGAGATTCTGCACAAAGTTGAAAAACAGCGCTCGGAACCGAGTCTGGCTTAGTGGAGAACGAAAACTTGCACAATTTTAAATTGGGTAAGAGACCATCATAGTCGATGAAGGGCGGACAGATAAAACTGGAACTATTTAATGGGATAGGATATGAGTAACTGCTACCAAAGTCGTTTCATGTGGATGGACTGGATAGTGCTTGGATAGAGGGTAGGTTTATAGAATGCACAGAGTAGCAACGTTGGAAAAAGGAAGCGCACAGGTCAGCAATATCACCATCGTTATTAGCATAACTACCATTTAAGTGAAGAGATGAAGGAAATTGAGAAGATTTACGTTTAGAGTAAACAAACCTGAAGAATTGTTTAGGATCGCGTTTAAAGTTAAGCTTGCATTTGGTCAAGTATCTATTGTAGCACAATGTATTAAATAAGGAAAATTTCGGCTGACAGATATTCGAAATTTCTGACCGTCATACTCCCCTACCGGCCTGCGGCGGTGTCCTGCGTTTGCGTGGGGGCTTTTCTCGCCCGGTTTCTACAATCGAGTGTCACGTGGGACGAGTCGAATCTTCGAGTCGTGGTCCCGAGAAGGTGTGTACATGCCAATGTTCAGGTACAGGATTTTCCCATACGTTCCAATACTTTATATGGTTGGTTTTATTTAGTTTTATTTGAGTTGTAAACTTAAAAGCAGTTAAATAATATCTTTATAATATTGAGCGAAAATTTTAATGTTCGCAGATTTAATGTTCACTTAAAGCTGCTCTTACGAATTTTCCCGATTTATTTTAATCTTTTCCAACTTTCCCGATCAAAAACGAACAGCCCTATATTTTTTGATGTAATGAAGCGGCATTTTCAATATTACATTTTCGAACGATAAACAAAACAAATACGTTTGGTTTATATTCAACTATTTTATTTATTTTTATACCCGGTACTCGAAGAGTATAGGGGTATATTAGATTTGTGGGGATAACGGTTGTGTGTAACGCACAGAAGGAAGCGTTTCCGACCCCATAAAGTATATATATTATTGATCAGCATCAATAGCCGAGTCGATATAGCCATGTCTGTCTGTCCGTCCGTCCGTCTGACCGTCCGTCCGTCTGACCGTCCGTCCGTCCGTCCGTCTTCATTTGCGCCTATATCTCAGAGACCATTTAAGCTAGAGCAACCAAGTTTTGTATCCAATCTCCTGTGTGATCACACTACTCCAAATGTGTTGCGAAATTTCGCCCCGCCCCTTTCCGCCCGCACAAAGGACGAAAGTCTGTGGCGTACACAATTTTGAAGATACGAGAAAACTAAAAACGCAGAATCATAGAGAATGACCATTTCTATCAGAGTGTTGAACCTGGATCAGATCGGATCATTATTATAGCTACAATGAAGAAAACCATTTCGAAAGTCATCGTTCCCTCTCGCTCTCTCTCACACGCCACCCTGTCTGCTTTGCTTATTCGTTTAAATGAGCGCCTAGATCTCAGAGACTATAAGAGCTAGAGCAACAAAACTTGCTATCCAAACTCCTGTGATACCAAACCTGCACAAGTGTATTTCAAAATTTTGCCACGACCCTTTCCGACCCCACAAAAGACGAAAATCTGTGGAATCCACAATTTTTAAGATAAATGAAAACCAAAAACGTAGAATCATGGGAAATTACCATATCTACAAGATTGCCGAATATGGATCAGGTCGGATCAATATTATGGCCAGAAGAAACAAATTAAATTTCAGTGGCTACGCAACGGCTGCCAAGCGCTGACTCATGCCCTCTCTCTCTCTGTCCTAAACACTTGTACGTCTCAAATACATACATATGTAGTTATACATGTCATGTAGAAATTTAGAAGCAGATGTAAAAATCATATGCAAACAAAATCGGAAACATGTATAATATTCCAAAAATTGACTTCATTTTTTGAAATATTATTTTTTGCCCATTTTTTTAATTTGTCCCTTTTGCGAACATATAAGAAATTGCATAAATCGCAAGCTCATATATGTATGTACATATGTATATACTGACTGAGTACCGGGTATAAGGTAGAGCCGCGGCATTTGCCGCGGCTCACAACGTTCTCCCTCGTTTTTGTTAGCATACGTCAGAATCCCTTGAAAAGTCTACTAAAATCTAGATTTTTCGAACCGCTGCCAAGTTTTGTATTTTTATCATAGCCTTTAACCATCCTGGGACTAAATTTTATAATATTTCAAATTTTCAGTTCAATCGTTGCAGAATTTTTTGAGTTATTATATGCTTTAAAAACCAAGAGTATTTTTGAATTACAAAAACTAAAAACATAATTAGTTCAATGTTTTTACAAAAAGTAAGTTTGATGGATTTTATTAGACGTTGCATAGTGTTATTGAAAATGGTAAATTAATTATTGTATTGTAACAAGATTTTTGCTACCGGCGGGCCGAGCGGACTTCCTATTCAGGTTGGGGAATTGGACCAATTTGGTAAGGCGGTAGCTAAGGGGAGGCAGCAGCTGTGGTGCCGTCGTGATGATTAAAAACTCTAGTACTTTTATTGTTCTTTCTTCACTTTATTTCCACACCTAACCTTTTTAGCACGTTGCTCTAACTTTTCCACAAATTTAATGCGTTTTCTTCTTCTTGCTTCTCTGTCTCTTCGTTGTCTTGCTCTCCTCTTTCTTCTTATTGCCCAAAGTCCAGCCGATCGAGGTGGACCCTAACTATAGATAAGACTGGTCCAGGGCTCTAAGGGCGCCAACTTCGAATTTTCGTTACAGTATCATAAGCCTGGAATTTGTATCAGTGATTATATATAAAGCGGAAACTATATTTGCGAAGCATACAAATATTCGAATAATATTACATACTCCCATAAAAACAATCTTTCTGTTTCTTAAGCGCCAAGACTGAGTTTAAATATTCTATTAAGTCTTTTTTCCCATTTCTCCATTTCCTTCCCCACTTACCCGAAACGGACTCAGTGCTGCCAAAAAAAAAAGATACAGGGGATAAAACACCCTAGAGTTTAACTTCGCCACGCACCACCGCGAAAACTTCGATTTTTATAGCCGGTACTCGAAGAGTAAGGGGTGTATTACATTTGTGGGGATAACAGTTGTAACGCCCAGAAGGAAGCGTTTCCGACCCCATGAAGTATATATATTCTTGATCAGAATCAATAGCCGAATCGATATAGCCATGTCTGTCTGTCCGTCCGTCTGTCCGTCCGTCCGTCTTCATTTGCGCCTATATCTTAGAGACTATTAAAGCTAGAGCAACCAAGTTTTCTATTCAGTCTCCTGTGTTATCACACTACTCAAAGTGTATTTCAAAATTTCGCCCCGACCCTTTCCGCCCCCACAAATGACGAAAGTCTGTGGCACACACAATTTTGAAGATAAAAGAAAACTAAACACGCAGAATCATAGAGAAGGACCATTTCTATCAGAGTGTTGAATCTGGATCAGATCGGATCATTATTATAGCCACAATGAAGAAAACCATTTCGAAAGTCACCATTCCCTCTCGCTCTCTCTCACACGCCACCCTGTCTGCTTTGCTTATTCGTTTAAATGAGCGCCTAGATCTCAGAGACTATAAGAGCTAGAGCAACAAAACTTGCTATCCAAACTCCTGTGATACCAAACCTGCACAAGTGTATTTCAAAATTTTGCCACCGCGGCCTTTGCCGCGGCTCACAACGTTCCCCCTTGTTTTTTATTCGTGTAACTAGTTAATTAAGTTTTTTCCTGGTGTTTGTAGGGGGCGGATCACCAGGTATGAGCACTCACAAGCCAGTCAAATGAAACCAGCGCGTTCAACGATTCCACTTCGTTTTCTTGAGTTTATTTTCGGTTATTCAGGTATAG
>JAWNKY010000619.1:0-10694 GCA_035041765.1 Drosophila algonquin | reverse complement strand
TCTTTAGGACGTTGATGTGCAATGACTGCACCATCAAGTGGCCCAAGCGACACCAGCCGATGGCTGTTACGCGCGGATCCCAGGCAAGAACGCAGCCCACCTCCCGCCCAACCGACCGAGGGGCGCTGCCATATGTTGCCGTTTTGGTTATGCACATTAAGTGGTGGTCAGCATGAGTATACGTACGTATGTATGTATGGCGTAGGTATGTTCGAACAATTCTACCGAACTTATGTATTTTGTACACACGTATAACTGCGACACTTTCACTTTATGTACATTTATTTGGCCAAATAAGGTATAAAATAGGAAGGTGCCAGAAATTGAGCTGTGTTCTCTGTGTATGACTGTGTTAGCCCATACACACGCACATATGCGGATCACTTTAGTTGATCGTTTTGGTCAGACGAGCGAGCAATTTACAGCGACACAACGAAACTCAACCGGTGATGCTCAATTTTTGGCACAGAATACCTGTAGACTTTCTAGCGAATCTATAGAAAGTAATCGTCCTGTTTTGGCATCCATCAGCACGTCGAATTCGGCAGCGTCCTAAATGGCGAGGGTCCAAAAGGGCACGTCTGTGGCAAGGTCGGATCGGCGACTTCTTTTTAATTTTTCCAAACGCGAAGCCTAAGCCACTACTTAGCGAAACACAAAAAACCGATGTCCCTGCTCGGGCGCCAATGAAAAATCTAATATTTTTTAGATTTCAAACTATTTGAACAACTATGAAATTAAATTAGGACGCGGTTTTGTTTTCAATTATTGGGTTTTATTCTCAAACGATGCAGTGGCTTTGGGCGTATTTCGACAAGTGAAGTCGTCCCATTCCACTCTTTGCGCGACCCACCGTCGGCCGCCCGCAACCCAATTCGCCGTCGGCAATCGTGCAGATCGGCTTGCGGGTCACCCGAAGATGGAGCGACTCTTTGGGCGTCCGATAATTGCTCTCTTAAACTACTCCAACAGGTATCTCCCAAAGGGAGAGCTTCCTCTAAGGGAGCTTCAAGTTTGGCGCTCACTTGCGTGGAGAAGGACGAGATATTGCCTTGTGCCGTATTGGATACTGGACCTGTAAGTAGCCACGCGATACAGTCAGGATACAGTCTGATTGAGGTCCCATATCTGTGCCTGGATTCTTCGGAAAGGCAACGTAATAATATTGCAAAGACGTTCTGTAATGAACGTCACCTCGGAGCCCGGGTCAATTTGAGCTCGGGCGCGAAGATTTGTGCCGAGTTGACAAATGTTAATGATTGCCGTACCGAGAAGGACGGCCCGGTTGCCGGAGGCGAAGAAGTTTTGTACGCTGGATTGCGTTTTGGAAGAACTTGGATTTGGTGTGGATGTGGAAAAGGTTCACTGGGAACTAGAGTGCCTCAGTGCAACGTGTGGTGTCGTTCCCCCACAAGTCACGAATTTTATGTCCTCGTGCGAAGCAGTTCAGACAGAGCTCTTTATGTCTAATATAGCGGGAACGAGCATCGACGATCTTGTGAAGGAATCGAGGACAGTCACGGATTCTTTTTGGAGCAGAGATCAGATGTCCTCCGCTTCGGATTCACTGTTGTCTCGAACGAGTGAACCCTCTTAGGTACAGGACTCCCTTGGGACCGGAACGGATTATTTCTAAAAGGTGGTGGATTCGGGTCGCCTTTCGAACCGTGTGGATCGGAAGGGTTGCCCTCGATGGCTTCTAGTCAGAAAACTCTGACTCAGGAAGGAGTCCATCTCCTTCCATGGCGAAATTACTTTCTTCGTGGGGACGGAGTCTTCCCCAGCGGGGGCTTTTCAACGATGATCCGTGGATCGCCACTGGTCTTCGTGGTCAGATGATACAACTTTTCCACGGGCTATATTCTGGGATTATGGATATAAATCGCTGTAAAGAGTTCCCGAAAAGTAAGCCAGTGGACGTAAACCCCAGCGAAATCTTCAATATCGCAGGGGGGAAGTCGAGAGCCGCCGTGGAAGTCTAGCTGTGCGGAACGATGGACTGCTGGGCTTGCGGCTTTTACAATAAGATCAGCTATGCACCACTCATAGCCTTCATAGCATTCGCGATACATGGCTTTGACCTCCCTTTTCACCTCCGGACCCTCGTCAACCATCTTTATGGAACAGGCCTCGTATTCGGCGTCCACCTTTGTCCATATACTCTGTAATTGGTCTCGGCGGACCTGTGAGATAGCGGATGATGGTGAGTTGATACTGGGATGCTCGTACTGGGTTTGGGCGTACCTGGGGACTTAAGTGGTCTAGTCACCGAGGGAGGTGTTTCTGGGGCGGAAGCACTGCGTGGTGTCCTATTACCTGGAGCGGGCAATGGCAAAAGCTTCTTGCTGTCCTCGTCACCAGTGGGCAAGTTCAGACCTCACCCGCTGAGAAAAAAGAAACGGATGCGGAAGTATCGGGCGGATGGACACGGAGAACAGACACAATAAACCCTTGGTATTTATCGCACTTGGCGTTATTGGATTTATTGACAAGTCGGAGGCACTTGGGTATATTATGACGAAAGGGCACTAATATTGATAAGTGACACCCAAAAAAATATACCCGCAGAATGTAGGGTAGCGCGTTACTTGACAAGCCTCCACCAAAAACGATACACCGTTAAAATACAGGGTAACGCGTCACTTTGCACTCCGTTATGTGTAAGAGCGGTAACGATAACGTGCTCTCCCAACAAAGTCGTACTTATCAGTAATCTAGTAGAGCGATCCACGTAAGCTTTGCTGGGGTGAGCTTCTTCTTATTTGGTGAAGATCCGGCTCGAAGGACCAATGTTTTTAGGGGGCGGATCAGGAAAATTCTCAGAAGCACAACACCGAAAAGAATAAGTCAATACGTCGATTTTCTGCCGTATCTTACGGCACTTATTTTTATTAACGCGTATTTCTAAATTAGGTAGTGTTCACAATGTATAGTTCGAAGACGTATGTAGTTGTTGATTTTAGCGATATCTATCGATGGATATAGCAATGCGACTCTGTAATACAATTGTCAACCTTAAAAAATATTTGTATGTGTGTGGGAGCCTGACTTTTAGTTTTCCCGTGTATAAGTGAAAACATATTTCTTTATTTCTTTCAATTAAACATGCAAAAGAATCACTTAAATATATTCAAGTTTATTTCATTCTGCTTGGTGTCATCTACCACTGATAGATATCATCGGATTCTCATCAGTAGTTTTAAAAATGGTGTATGTGTAAAAAAAACCGTAGGTCGTGCGAAATGAAACCAATCGTAACGGGGGTGGGAGCGCAACTGAGCCCCCACGCAACAGCGCTAGAGAAAACGTCGAACCGCACTCCACAGTGCGTGTTATTGTTCTTATCTCATTTCCGTTAAGAAGTAATGTATTATAAGGAAGTTCCTGTCTCATGCCGGGGTACAGCGTCTCAGTCTGTCCAGGGCCCGGTACCTAATTTGGGGACCACAGAGAGGGATCGGAGTGGCGTGGGTATTGCGTACCCCTAGGTGCGAACTGGTGGGCCGGCAGTTCGGAGCACGTGGGCGGTAGTACCGCCCACTCGTATCTAACGAGTGCGGTGCAGGCGTATACCTTGGCCTGGGCATAGGCGGGAGAGGCGTGTAGCGGATGGCGTGGTCGGTGGGGAGTGGGGATGTACGTAGCCTGCAGACGGTGGTACCCCCTACTCGTGGCTAGCAAGTGCGGCTCAGGGGCACGCCGCGCCTGGGCGTAGGCGAGCGGGGTGTGTTACGGGTGGCGTGGTCGGTGCGTTGTACCGCGTACACGTTCGCCAATTGATGTCGCCCAAGGATGAGGAATATGGTGTTGTACGTGTTGCTACGGGAGGGGAAGCCCAGTTCGTGGAAGTCATGACCTCCGCATACAACTCCACTGGCTGAGTTCCCGGCATGCAGAGGGAATACAAGGTCGGTACAACAATACGGGGTGGGGGGTTAGAATCGAGGGCTTTGCTGGTGGTTGGTGATGGGATAATAATATGTTGAAATAATTATAGTAAAACTCATAAGATTTCTGCGGAAAATTCGCTTTATTTGCCTGCCTTGTCTATCTATGGATATTTTCTACTGTGAGTCCCTATCGCACCTTTCTGCTCTCTAGCTAGCTTACGTGAGACCAGCTTACCACTTCTCTACTCCTGTCATCCTGGGCTCCTGTCTTTTTTTTTTGCTGTCACTCCGAATTTAATTTTCCACACTTGACCTTTTTACTTCAATCTCATTTCACGACTCCCGATCCATCTTTTCGTCGGGCCACTCCAGGTCTTGAAGCTCGAGTCTCTGCCCGTAGCCTCTGCCAGCGTTTTTTTCTTTTGTCGCTTGTCGCTCTTGCAGTTACGTGGGCGATCAGCGCTCGCAATCGGAGGCGATCTTTCCTATCGCTCATTTTCGCACTCCGGTCTATCCGCCACCCTTGTCTGCTGATTTTGCTCTCTCGCTTCTGTTTCCCGTTATTCGTTGGCGGGGTGATGTGCTGTGGCGATCTCTCTGCTGCGGTCTCTTCTCTCTCTGCTGATTTCCGTTCTCTCTGCTGTTCTTCCATTATTCGTTGACGGGCGTTGGATATGCCCTCTTGTGCTGCGATGCCTGACAGTGATGCTCGTCACGGTTCCCTTCGGAATAAGGATTGTATGTCGTGAAGCGTATGCTCCTTCACAGTATTTACTATATTTATTTTTACTTATTGAGATGCATATTTAACGTGAATTAGTTTTCCTTTTTTAATCCGGTTTGTATTTGTAAGCTAGCTGCTGTTTCATTACTGAATGAACTGTCTTTGTTTTAATGAATTTAAAAGGTTGATGTCAATTTCTGTAAGTTTGTTAATTCGTTTCTCAGATTGTGTATTTATTACTTCTTGCTTATTATAATTAAAAATTATGTCATTAAAGTTATTTTGTATAATGTTTAGCTCTTCGTGTTCGGTACCTCCGTCTATTATTTCCATTCCGTGCCGATCATATCTATAAATCTACTATGTCGTTTGGGTATAAGTATAATTAATATAACGTAAGTTTGATTTCACTTTACCTAACGTAACCTAAGTTTGAATAATTTTATGCTTTAAAATATTGTTGAAGTCATTATTTTTCATATCTTTTTTTTTTATCTGCCTGCCACCAAGGATACAATAACCAGAAGAGATGTAGTATCTGAAAATTTACGAATTTTCGATCCTCTTGGACTGTTTTCACCAGTGGTTATGAAGGCAAACATCTTCATTCAGCATCTCACAAAGGAAGGATTTGACTATCAAGAGGCATTTCCAGTCCATCTTCAGGAGGAGTGGAAAAGTTACAGGGAGGAGTTAAAGGTTTTAAACACCATACAAGTGCCAAGTGTCATATTTTCCAAAGATAGAAACCAGTGTCGTCAGAGATACATACCTTTGTCGATGCATCGGAGAAAGCATTTGGAGCTGCTGTTAGGTTATTCAATTCTTATGTGCTAAATCAAACTTGGCTCCTATGAACTCATTAAAATTATCCCGTCTGGAATTAAAAGCGGCTGTATTGGGTGCTCAATTGACTGCTAAAGTCAAAGATCTATCCATGGAAAATGCAAACACATTCAGGTGGACGGATTCGAGGATAGAATTGTCTTGGATTAATTGTACAACATCCATCCAGACAAATTCGTGGCTACAAGAATAGCTACAATACAAGAATTAACAATACAAAAGCAGTGGAGGCATGTTTCGTCGGAAAACAATGCAGCAGATGTGCTGTCTAGGGGAATGACAGCAACCAAGTTCGCAAAAAATAGCATGTCGTTTTATAGCCCACTGTTTTTACATGAACTACTATCTACATAGCCACTACCATTTGTGGCAACAAAAGATGAATTAATGAGTGCAAGCCCGTAAATGATTGGTCAGTCAATGATTATGACTATCACACAGGAGGATGATATAATTTATAAAATCAAGTTCATACAACAAGCTACTGAGAATCGTAGCTTACATAATGCACTTCCGACGAAAGAAGACATACACAAGCCACACTGTCCAATTCAATGAGCTAAAAGAAGCTCAGAAAATTGTCATTCGAAACGTACAACGAAATGACTTCAAAGAAAACATAAGGCATATAACAAGACATAAGGAGACACAAAGACACACATGGCAAGGAGCATCATGCAGAACTGCGTGAGGTATACTAGAGCCATGCCAAAAGTTCTTGAACAGATCATGGGAAATCTGCCACCTCTTCGTGTCGCACAAGTAAGGCCATTCCTAATTCTGGGGTCGAAATTTGTGAACAATTTAAAATCCATTATAAAATTCGAGCAAAGAAACGAAATACAGCTTACATTGCGATATTCTGTTGTTTCGCGACTAAAGCAGTACATCTGGAGCTAGGCAGCGATCTCACCACAGAAACATTTTTAGCGGCACTTCACCGGTTCATTTCGCGTCTAGGAAAATGTCAAATGTTCCACTGCGATAATGCAACGAATTTCGTAGGAGCCAGAAATAAGCTTCAAGAGTTAGAAGAGGCAAAATTTTCTGAAAAGGCTAAAAAGGTAATTTTGCAGGAGTGCAACAACAAAGGGGTACAATTCAATAGGAGGTCCTAATCCATCCTTGGTGGATTATGGGAGGCTGCAGTAAAGTCTACCAAACATTTACTATTAAAGAATGCGTTAGAAACCATTATAATTAAAATAGAGGCGATACTAAACTCTCGACCTTTAACACCGAAATTGGACAACGATGTCAACGATGGCAAGCATCACAATGTACACAATGGTCTAAGGAATATTTACAACAGTTACAGCAGCGTCATAAATGGAGGAAGTCATCGGCGAACATTAAAGAAGGTTAATTAGTAATACTGAAAGAAGACAACACACCAGTATTACAATGGCCACTAGGAGGAATCGTTCGAGTATTTTATGGCAAGGACAAATTCGTACGAGTTGTCGAAGTCAAAACAGCAGAGGAAACCTGTAAACGGGAAATTCAACATTCAATTCAAATTCCATTGTTTAACGAAGACGAACCCACACATAAACATCCAATAGATGATTCAATCAGAGAATTCAATGGAGAATCATCAGAAGATAGACAACCGAAAAAAGGACATAGCCTAATAAGCTGTCATTGTCAATGGCAAACGAAGACATTACACCAAGGCACCCGTTCACAATCAATATTGATGGTTGAACTTACTAAGTTCAACGGCCGGGAGGATGTACGATTTCAAGTAAAGTACAAAATCGTATGGTTAGACCTCATTAAATAACTATGCATAAATGGTAAAGAATTTCCATCCGCCTGAATAAATAAACAAAATTATCCGTTTAATGACCCAAAAAAAAAACAAGTTAGATGCACCGCTGACCTAAATAAACAGGCAACGGCCAGCTGGATGCATTCATATCTACATTATTTAAACTATTTATATCAGTGTTGTAAAACCCACTCTGAATGACCTGCATTGGGTAAAATTTCACACCATCTGTAAGACCCATATGCTGTGAAATTTGTAATAATTGTTTATTCATAAATTAATATATATAGATATTCTACCTAAGACCCTAAATAAGCAATTGTTACCCACCAAAACTGTATATAAACCCTGCATATTTTACAATAAAATCAGTACGAAAGAAAACTCTGACGTATTCACATCTCCGAAGCCCAATTTGATCAAGTACCGATTGCGGCGACACTTTGTTACTGGTACATGAACCGGTGGCATACACATTCTCATTTTCAGCATACGATTGTCAAATTGACGATCACAAGAATCAAGCGAATCTACATCAACAGATTCGTTTGATTCGTTCACAGTCATTGAATTTTTGTTCTTATCCCACAGCGTGTTTGCTCGTCCCGGAAAATACGAAGTCGACACTATAGCGAATGGAAGAACTTATGTTCCGGAGCATCCATTTTTTATGTTTGAATCCAAAGTAAAATAGCATGGTACTTCTAAATAGATACGTGTTCGTGCAAAGGTCCGAATTTATCTGCTCGATCACACAATTGGAAAAATTCTGTATTATTCTCCGATCTTTGATCAATTGTCTTTGTTCATTTCGTACCTCTTGTCAATTACAAGATTAAGGAAATTGCGAAATGCCTTCACGACCAGTTTTCGTTATCTTCTTCAATTTTTCCGAATTTTCTTCCTGCTCTGCTATGTCGCATTAATATTGCAGCATTTGTTAGATGGTCTTACTGATCCCCTTTGCGACTGTCTGGCAATTTTCACTGTATAACAAAATTGAACAAATTCACAGAAAACATAAAAAAACACAAATATTAGATTGATATTATACTACAAAACTTACTGATAAATAATTCAAAACATTACTTTATACAAAAACAATAAATATTAGATTTGATCACAAAACACACTGACAGATTGACTACTTGATTGGAAAACACTAAAATCGTGTGCGTTCCGCTTTTGTGACGCTCAGGTTACCATGGTACACTCAATGCTCCAAAATGTGTGTCAAAATGTATGTATGTTATTCCCATAACCAAATTGAATCATAGATACCCAAGTAAACAAATTCGACTTCTACACTTCAATCCAATTAACAACTGAACAGCCCAGATGAAAGATGATATAGATCACCAGCTGCAGTCAACTCTTTCATCAAAGCCGACAATTCACTGATAGCCATCCATACGTTGGCCATATTAAAAGTGAAGCCAAATTAAGAGAAAAACAAGAGAATTACAAAATGGCATTACCAGCATCTAGCCTAAGTGAAATTCAGTTAAATCAAGTAGGGTAAAGTAGGTAGTTATGGACAGTCGGTAGTTGTGGACACCCCTGTGCAACAGAGCAGATTTGACAGATCTGACAAATGTCTTTTGTGCGCCATAGAAGCACGATGTTTTTGTGCCAAATACCAAAGTGAACAGACGCGTCTGCTTTGTGCTGCAAACAAATTATTTTTTTTACCTCGAAAAAAATCACAAAAGTTTCTTTGAACGTTTTTTAAAGTGTCACCGTGTGAAGTGTGTTAAGTGAGAAGGTGAGTGCAATGGATTTTTTTTACGCGAAATTTAGTTTTCTTTGAAATTCAATACCGGGTTCGGACACAATCTACACAGCAAAAATTTTTTTTCATATGATTTCAAAATGGCTGCTCAAGGGAGTTGTGGACACTTGAATGTCAGGAGTTGTGGACACCCAATTTTTTTTTGGCAAATCGTGAAATATTGTTGTGGATGTCAATATAAATTATTTGAATAGTGTTTTATGCATTTTTTCGATGTTTTTAGTCATGTCGTCGAAGAAAAATTCAAAAAAATCGTCCGATTTAACGGGAATTGATTTTAATGCGCTGACAAATGCCATTAAACGATGCTTGGTGGAAGGCGCAAATTGTGCTTCTGACGTGGAATGATGCCATCTCTCGTTATTGTTTTTGCCATTGATGGCCTTTAAAATTAATAAACTTTCATTATTGATTAATTTCATTGCGTTTAACTTCATACTTTCTATATTTAAGCTCATTTTACAAAGGTGTCCACAACCCCCCACCAAAAAAAAATATCGCAAAGTTGACCATTTCACAAAAAATTTGATAATTTTTTTTCAATGGGAGATATCAATGTAATTCTTTCCAAACTAGTTAGCTGAGGTTTCTACCTTTCCATGAATATGCATATGTCCGCATAATATGCCCCAGGTAAAAATATATGATTGAAAAAAAAAACTATGTCCACAACTGCCTACCTTCCCCTACTGTTGTCAATTCGACAGGTGCCTGCTTATGATGGATCAGTTGGACAACTAAGTTCATTCATAAAGCGAATCGAATATATCCAAGAGCTTCTTCTGTTGGATAGAAGCTCGGCAGCAAAGGATATTATTCGGGGCAATTGAAGTCCAAATGGCTGGAGATGCTCAAAGAACATCTCAGATGATCCAACCCATTACTTGGAATTAGCTAAAGACCGTAGTAAATTATTAGTCATAAGTAATAAACTAATACTAGACGAAGATCGGGCCAAAAAATACAGTAAAAGATGTAATATTCCGGAAGCTACCGGATAGATTGTTCATGACTCTCTCTAGAAAAGATATCACCACAATATTATACCTGAAAAAGGCTGCTCAAGAAGAGCGGCTATTTGAAAACAATATAGAAGAGCAAAATGTGAGCAAAGATAGGAAAAAACAACAACAGTCCAATCGTAAGAATGTTGGAAATTATTACCAAAATTTCGCAAATAACATTATCAATCTAATTCATCGCGATATATGTACTAACAATAACCAAAGACTTCGTCAGGATTTCCGCAATTCGTTGTATGAAGGTCAGACACAGAACCCAATGAATTATGAAAACCAGAGCAACCAAGCTAGTAGCAGTAGACCCAATCAACACACTAAAAGAGCAAGGGAAAGTCGGAGTGATCAATTGAAAATGGATCTACATTTTCATCAGATAGTCTCGGATAAACTGAGGCGGACCCTATATAAAAATGACTTTGAATAATAAAGTACTCAGAGGTATCGTGGATTCAGTATCTTCAATCAACATCACGATGGAGAATTTCACGAAAGTAAATAATGAAAACATAAGGGTCTACACGATCAATAGACCAGTTAATTTAACAAAAATTAAGGTAAGACCCCCTAATAAAGTCTGCCCTACAGAGCAGAAGTTTTACCTTTTCAACTTTTCCAGCAACTATGATAGTTGTCCGAGAATATCTTA
>JAWNKY010000611.1:0-195133 GCA_035041765.1 Drosophila algonquin | reverse complement strand
AGTCAACACACAAACGTACTTGTAGCTTCTACGAGTGTACTCACACATGCAAGCTCATTATATTTTGAGATCTGTTTTCTCTATCAACTTCGTGCAAGCGAGACAGCGCGAATTTAGTCTGCTGCGAAAAACGTCGCTGTATATAAAATTAAAATGAATTATTTTTTTTTTAATTGCTACCTACTACGACAAACATTTTCACCGTTTAAAAGTGTCATATATTTCGACGAGGGAAGACTAGGACTAGGCGTACACACTCTACGTTTACATTGAATTGTGATATTTTACAATTAAATTCTGTTAAAATTAAAATTTTGTTCGAAAAAAGTATGGAGTGTATTATTTGTGTAGGCTGTGGTGCTGGAGGACAAAAAATCATGGAGAAAACACCACAATTTTGTAAAAATATCTTAAAAAAAATTGTGCTCGCGCTCAATCGACGAGCAGTTTTTTCCAGACCGTTTGACCATCTCGGAGAAGGTCCAGTGTCGGGTACAGCACCTGTGGTTCCCTTCGAACACTTTCGCCATTGTCCCATTCCGCTTGAATCGGGCGGCACCTCTGACGTGGTCATCACCGACAGGGTGCACAATATCAGTAGACTGAACGATCTCTCAGCAGCGGGAGCTTCGATGGCGGCAGGAGGAGGAGCGCATGAAGCGCACAACCAACACTATGATCCGTCAGCGGCGGGCGGTGGGCCAACCAATGGAAACGGAAACGGTCATGGGCATGGAGGAGGAGGACGGACGACGATTCAAAAAGTCTTTTGCGAATGTATGTGTGTATGTGAAGTCTCGAAGGTTCTAAGCGTCACTTTTCTTTGTGAATTTCGATGGTATAGTTATCGTAGGTTGAGAATTTTGATAAAATGAATAGTCGCTTACCACTAAACAAAGATATATACAATTTTTTTTTAAATGTAATGCTGATATCGCCGCACTTGAGTACGCTGGCACAGGTAGTATTGGCCATGTTAAGCTAATGAGCTTTTTCACTAGCTGTTGCGATGTGTTATTTAAAGGAAAGTTCGGTTGGTTAAATTAATAGTAGCTATGGTTTATTGGTATATACGTATGTAGACCGGCGAATGCATATCTACATATGGATGTGTATTTAGGCGAATTGTGTATGAGAGACCGATTAAAGATCGATGCAGCGAATATGGTGTGATAAGATACGATCAGCTCCAGACTATGTAGACCGACGTATTGCATATGTACATATATGTATGTGGGTGAACGATCGATGCGATTTAATAACGACGAAAGACGGTCTGATGGCGACGAAGATCAGCTCAAGACAGCATGAGTGCTAGGTGCAGACTGTAAGTGATAGAAAAAAAAAAAAAAAAAAAAAAAAAAAAAAAATAAAAGGGCAGGCGGGCCGAATTGCCCGTGCCCTAATGTAAGCAAGCGAACGATGATCCGAGAGAGCGATAATGAAAGATCGAGAGAGCGACGAAGAAGGCGATGATCCGAGAGAGCGATGTATAGGCTGTTGCCTAAATAAGTATACTCATGTACATATTCGCAGCGGCTGGGAAAACCCAACAGGCCACACATAACTAAACTCGTTATTAGTTGTTAAGATTAATTCAAAATAAATCAATTATAAAGAAACTATTAATTTTTTAATCAAAAACTTAAATTGAAAAATAAAAAATTAATTTTTAAAATTTTAAGAAAATTTAACGCGAAAATCGAATATCACAATACACCCTCTGCTCACTTAGCCCGTCACGGGGGAACGTTGGGATTTTTGACAGACAGTGAAACTTCGTATCTTCGTAACTCCGTAAAGATAGCGATTACAGCGGAATAATTTTGTGCTGTTGCATACTGCACAATATGTTAAATATGCACAATAGCGCAATAAACTATAGTTGAACAGATAAGAACAGATAAGAACTGCTATAAGAAAGTATTGTGTAAATCGCAATAAATAAGAAATAAAATACAATTTAAAAACTTATTTACTCATTTTATCTTTGTTTTAAACAAGCCAAGAGATCATTGCAATTTTGATCGGTTGCTTACTAATTCATCTATATGTTAACCCAGCAGCTCAGCTATCACAAGCTGCTTCTTGTGGTACTCTTTTAGCATGATTTCCATCTCCGTGGTCCACTGCAGCCTGCTGCCGTTTTCTTATTTCTGCATTGCGTTCAAATATTAACAATATAATTATTAAATTAAAAATATATATAACTATGTATAAACTAACCACTAGAACTTCCCGCTCCTTCCATTTTAGATTGTGTTTATTATTTTTTTTTTTTTTTGCTTTTTTGGCTGTCATTACTTATGTACATATTCACAGTGAATTCCATTTTTCGTTGTGAATGCCAATTTTCCAGAGTCGCATTTGAAAACCATCGGCTAAAAACCGCACAGAAACGTGCGGCTTAGGAACAATCAAAATAGACGGTGGAACTAACTGGGCAATTTTCGGAACGGCAAAACCTTACGCACCGTCTAGGAAATAGACGTCAGATTTCAGTCAGTGAGTCTCTCTGTGCGAACATAACTCGAATCTCTCATTGTGCGATGTTTGGTAATAGAGCGTCTCACGAACAGCTCAGCGTGAAGCGCTCAACAGAAAACCGAAACGAAAAGAAACGAAGTCTGCTGCTCAGAGAGAGAACTACACACATGCATACTTTTTTTCGGTTGTTCTCGCGAGCAGAGCGTACGCAAAACAAGCGGTCATTAGTTATTTGCGAGCTATGATTCGTAGTTGTCTGTTTCAATTTTTGTTTACATATACATATGTATGTCTACACATACATGTCGTGGCCCTATCTACATCTAGATCTACACAGGTTTTCCCCACCAAATGGCGCCAGCAGTACACAGTTGTAAAATTAAGTTTTGGGACAAACTTCTGTTGATGAGGAGTAAAATTAATAGGAGTAAAAAGGTGTTAAAGGTAGTGGAGCCTACTAATAGCATATACCACAGCGATCCGTTGCTGGTGGCAGGTGGCGACAAAAATGTCATCAAGGCCGAGACCAATACAGCCTTGATTAGAAAACTGGAAATACAAGACGGAAATGTGTCTTGTTGACGGCGTCAGTATTCTAGAACTTCAGTGGCTAGAGTGATATCCTGCCAAAATGTCTTCTAGGTTAATGCTGAGGCCGCCTCCGTCCCATTGAATGTGGTTTTGCAACGACGGGAACGTTTTTTAATGGAAGGCGTGAAAAGCTAAGTAAAGTAAAATAATATTCAGTAGGGTATTACTCTTTTTTATTTTAACAACGTTAAAGTATCATCGATTTTTATCGAAAAAGCATGTTAATATTGTCCTTCAGGCTATACAATTTTACTTAATATTTATACAAACAAATTTTTGAATTTAAAACATTCATGGTACATACATACATATGTATGTACGTACATACAGTGCCAAACCAAAGTGTTAGCATAGCAATACTTTTTAAGTCTACTGCTGTTTCAAAAGCATTGCTATCGTGATTTTGAAAGGAAAGATAACTTTATTTGAAAAACTAATCAATTTTATATGACATGGCCCAACATTATACCCGATACTCCAAGAGTATAGGTACATTCGAAAAGGATGTGTTTATCAACCAGAAGGATTAAAAGAGAAGTATATCACAACCTTATTCCATTCTCCGTTTGGGGGCGCCGTTGGGGTCTCGGTAGTGTCTCCGCCTCTTGCTTGTTGGACTTCCACTCGGACAGAGCAAGTTGCGATCTGGGTGTCCGCCTGGGTATCTGTCCCTTTGCTCCTCTTATTTTTTTGGCGTTTTAGCATTCGCCTGCTTCCTCTTTGGCTCCACCACTGTCCGAAACAGCGGTGAGGTTTGGGAAGACTGGTGTTTGCGGATCACCGCCTTCGCCCTGTTGTCGTGGAGCTGGATGGCCACCAGCTCATAGAGCGCCCGTCTACTCTCTATGTAGTCCCTCATCGGATTGTTGATGGTGCGGCTCTTTCTGCTCCTTCTCATTTACATCCTGCTCATCTTGAGTCCGCTCCTGGACTGCTATATCCGCTGTAGCCGCGGGTCTCACCTCCACTGGTGATCTCATCCTAGAACTCTTCGCAAATTCGTTTTGTCCCTCGTTTGTATTTGGTGTTGCTGTATCCCTGCTATTTGGTCCCAACTCCCGGTTCGTTATTCCTGCTCGTTGGTACAGTCGCTTTAATATCTCATTGCTATCTATGCAAGTAGTGAGGCCATGCTAGGGTTGACTCTCGCCTTTATATGGTCGAGAGTTCAGAGCCGGATCCGCACTAGTCGAAAGTCTTACTCAACTGAGCCTGTACCACCAACGTAATGGCGACGAGACATGAAGCGTATCTATGAGAACTGCTAGTTTTCAGCGGGACGGAGGCGGCCTCAGCATTAACCTAGAAGACATTTTGGCAGGATATCACTCTGCTTACTGAAGTTCTAGAATACTGACGCCGTCAGCCCAAGACACGTCATTCCGTCTTGTATTTCCAGTTTTCTAATCAAGGCTGTATTGGTCTCGGCCTTGATGACATTTTTGTCGCCACCTGCCACCAGCAACGGATCGCTGTGGTATATGCTATTAGTAGGCTCCACTACCTTTAACACCTTTTTACTCCTATTAATTTTACTCCTCATCAACAGAAGTTTGTCCCAAAACTTAATTTTACAACTGTGTACTGCTGGCGCCATTTGGTGGGGAAAACCTGTGTAGATCTAGATGTAGATAGGGCCACGACATGTATGTGTAGACATACATATGTATATGTAAACAAAAATTGAAACAGACAACTACGAATCATAGCTCGCAAATAACTAATGACCGCTTGTTTTGCGTACGCTCTGCTCGCGAGAACAACCGAAAAAAAGTATGCATGTGTGTAGTTCTCTCTCTGAGCAGCAGACTTCGTTTCTTTTCGTTTCGGTTTTCTGTTGAGCGCTTCACGCTGAGCTGTTCGTGAGACGCTCTATTACCAAACATCGCACAATGAGAGATTCGAGTTATGTTCGCACAGAGAGACTCACTGACTGAAATCTGACGTCTATTTCCTAGACGGTGCGTAAGGTTTTGCCGTTCCGAAAATTGCCCAGTTAGTTCCACCGTCTATTTTGATTGTTCCTAAGCCGCACGTTTCTGTGCGGTTTTTAGCCGATGGTTTTCAAATGCGACTCTGGAAAATTGGCATTCACAACGAAAAATGGAATTCACTGTGAATATGTACATAAGTAATGACAGCCAAAAAAACAAAAAAAAAAAAAAAATAATAAACACAATCTAAAATGGAAGGAGCGGGAAGTTCTAGTGGTTAGTTTATACATAGTTATATATATTTTTAATTTAATAATTATATTGTTAATATTTGAACACAATGCAGGAAATAAGAGAAGAGCAGGCGGCAGGCTGCAGTGGACCACGGAGATGGAAATCATGCTAAAAGAGTACCACAAGAAGCAGCTTGTGATAGCTGAGCTGCTGGGTTAACATATAGATGAATTAGTAAGCAACCGATCAAAATTGCAATGATCTCTTGGCTTGTTTAAAACAAAGATAAAATGAGTAAATAAGTTTTTAAATTGTATTTTATTTCTTATTTATTGCGATTTACACAATACTTTCTTATAGCAGTTCTTATCTGTTCTTATCTGTTCAACTATAGTTTATTGCGCTATTGTGCATATTTAACATATTGTGCAGTATGCAACAGCACAAAATTATTCCGCTGTAATCGCTATCTTTACGGAGTTACGAAGATACGAAGTTTCACTGTCTGTCAAAAATCCCAACGTTCCCCCGTGACGGGCTAAGTGAGCAGAGGGTGTATTGTGATATTCGATTTTCGCGTTAAATTTTCTTAAAATTTTAAAAATTAATTTTTTATTTTTCAATTTAAGTTTTTGATTAAAAAATTAATAGTTTCTTTATAATTGATTTATTTTGAATTAATCTTAACAACTAATAACGAGTTTAGTTATGTGTGGCCTGTTGGGTTTCCCAGCCCGCTGCGAATATGTACATGAGTACATACTTATTTAGGCAGCAGCCTATACATCGCTCTCTCGGATCATCGCCTTCTTCGTCGCTCTCTCGATCTTTCATTATCGCTCTATCGGATCATCGTTCGCTTGCTTACATTAGGGCACGGGCAATTCGGCCCGCCTGCCCTTAAAGAGTCTAAATCTATCACTCATATAGTCGGCATCTATCACTTACAGTCTGCACCTAGCACTCATGCTGTCTTGAGCTGATCTTCGTCGCCATCAGACCGTCTTTCGTCGTTATTAAATCGCATCGATCGTTCACCCACATACATATATGTACATATGCAATACGTCGGTCTACATAGTCTGGAGCTGATCGTATCGTATCATACCATATTCGCTGCATCGATCTTTAATCGGTCTCTCATACATAATTCGCCTAAATACACATCCATATGTACATATGAATTCGCCGGTCTACATACGTATATACCAATAAACCATAGCTACTATTAATTTAACCAATCGAACTTTCCTTTAAATAACACATCGCAACAGCTAGTGAAAAAGCTCATTAGCTTAACATGGCCAATACTACCTGTGCCAGCGTACTCAAGTGCGGCGATATCAGCATTACATTTAAAAAAAAATTGTATATATCTTTGTTTAGTGGTAAGCGACTATTCATTTTATCAAAATTCTCAACCTACGATAACTATACCATCGAAATTCACAAAGAAAAGTGACGCTTAGAACCTTCGAGACTTCACATACACACATACATTCGCAAAAGACTTTTTGAATCGTCGTCCGTCCTCCTCCTCCATGCCCATGACCGTTTCCGTTTCCATTGGTTGGCCCACCGCCCGCCGCTGACGGATCATAGTGTTGGTTGTGCGCTTCATGCGCTCCTCCTCCTGCCGCCATCGAAGCTCCCGCTGCTGAGAGATCGTTCAGTCTACTGATATTGTGCACCCTGTCGGTGATGACCACGTCAGAGGTGCCGCCCGATTCAAGCGGAATGGGACAATGGCGAAAGTGTTCGAAGGGAACCACAGGTGCTGTACCCGACACTGGACCTTCTCCGAGATGGTCAAACGGTCTGGAAAAAACTGCTCGTCGATTGAGCGCGAGCACAATTTTTTTTAAGATATTTTTACAAAATTGTGGTGTTTTCTCCATGATTTTTTGTCCTCCAGCACCACAGCCTACACAAATAATACATTCCAGATTTCTTTCGTACAAAATTTTAATTTTAACAGAATTTAATTGTAAAATATCACAATTCAATGTAAACGTAGAGTGTGTACGCCTAGTCCTAGTCTTCCCTCGTCGAAATATATGACACTTTTAAACGGTGAAAATGTTTGTCGTAGTAGGTAGCAATTAAAAAAAAAATAATTCATTTTAATTTTATATACAGCGACGTTTTTCGCAGCAGACTAAATTCGCGCTGTCTCGCTTGCACGAAGTTGATAGAGAAAACAGATCTCAAAATATAATGAGCTTGCATGTGTGAGTACACTCGTAGAAGCTACAAGTACGTTTGTGTGTTGACTTGTGCAAAGTAGCACACATTTGAGCCGAAACCTTTGCTGAGATTCTTGAGTCTGAAATTTATTTGCTTTGATTTTGGGTGGAAGCAAAAAAATTGACAAAAAAAAATACCGACACTTTTAAAACTTAGCGCACTTCCTAATGGAATGTATTTTTTGATCAGGTTAAAATTAGCGAAAGCGAAAATATAGCATGCACGAAAACACCAGAAAGGGACAGCAGTGGAAAACGGGTCTGATGTGCTTCTGAGCATCCTGCGTTCTAGTCTTTCTGCTTGTAGAGTTTGAAACTCTGGAGTTTTGTGTGGCACCACGAATAAAACAGCCAAGGGCTCACTACAAACATATTACATATCTACTTATTTTTAATATCGTATATCGTTATCGTTGTTGTTGTTAGTATCGTTAAACTAAAATCTTTCGTTAGAAAAAGCCTTAACAGGAAACTATAGTATGTATATTCAGTTAATGATTCACACCAAACTGAATAAATGGCAGAGTAATATTTTGCTGATCAATAGAAAGCAGTTTGGTTCCTTCTAATACGAATACCCTTTGATATCAGAGAAATAAAAAAAAAAATGTCGATAACTCAAGGATTTATAATAACGTTGTCGGCTAACCACCTAAAATATGTATTTTATACCCGGTACTCTAAGAGTATAGGGGTATATAAGATTTGTGGTAATAACGGATGTGTGTAACGCCCAGAAGAAAGCGTTTCCGACCCCATAAAGTATACATATTCTTGATCAGCATCAATAGCCGAGTCGATATAGTCATGTCTGTCTGTCCGTCCGTCCGTCCGTCCGTCCGTCTTCATTAGCGCCTATATTTCAGAGACTGTTAAAGCTAGAGTAACCAAATTTTGAATCCAGTCTCCTGTGTTATCACACTACTCCAAGTATATTTAAAATTTTCGCCCCGCCCCCTTCCGCCCCCAAAAAGGACGAAAGTCTCTGGCGTACACAATTTTGAAGATACGAGAAAACTAAATACGCAAAATCATAGAGAATGACCATTTCTATAAGAGTGTTGAATCTGGATCAGATCGGATCATTATTATAGCCACAATGAAGACAACCATTTCGAAAGTCATCTTTCTCTCTCGCTCTCTCTCACACGCGACCCTGTATGATTTGCCCACCTCGGTCTTGGTGGTTGTGCGTGGCGTTACCCCGGGCGGTAGGTTGAAGGATGGCCAATGAGCTGGCCACGGAGGTATGCCGTGCTGCCAAAGCCATTGCGCAATGAAAATCCGAAATCCGTGCCAAGATTTGGGCTAAACTGTTGGCTCAGTTGGCGCATTCGATTGGGCAGTGGCTCCCAGTCCTCATTGGGATTAGCCGCTTCCACATTTGCCTCCAATCTGGCCGGCAGAGTCTCCCTCGTGGCTTCATTTGGACGAAGCCAGCCGTCCAGCACAAGTGTATTTCAAAATTTTGCCACGCCCCTTTCTGCCCCCACAAAAAACGAAAATCTGAGGAATCCGCAATTTTTAAGATAAGAGATAACCAAAAACGCAGAATCATGGAAAAGTACCTTATCTACCAGATTGCCGAATCTGGATTAGGTCGGATCAATATTATGGCCAGAAGATACAAATTAAATTTCAGTGGCTACGCAACGCCTGCCAAGCGCTGACTCATTCCCTCTCTCTCTCTGTCGCAAACACTTGTACGTCTCAAATATGTAGTTATTCATGTAGAAATGTAGAAGCAGATGTAAAAGCATATGCAAACAAAATTGGAAACATGTATAAATATTCCAAAAATGTATTGACTTTTGACAATTTTTGAAATATTATTTTTTGCCCAAAATTTAATTCGTTCTGTTTCGATTATATTATAAATTGTATTAATCGTAAGTTCATATATGTATGTATATACTGACTTAGTACCGGGTATAAAGTAGAGCCGCGGCCTTTGCCGCGGCTCACAACGTTCCCGCTCGTTTTTAAATTCGACACGGTGGAATCATATTCCTATAAGTTATGAATAAGTAAAATTAAGATGAGCACAATAGTGCGATTTAGTTTAGTCCAAAGTTAAAGCCAATGAATTGATAACATGCAACATGTGTTTTAAATCAGGAAAGTTGTAATAGGAACAATATTTAACAGGGTATGCACTACTCGGCCCCTCCTAAGCTAGATTTTCTCGCCAATTAATTGATAAGCCGTAGGATTTGAATATACGTACAAATGTAAATTTATACATATGTACATATGTATGTACATAGCCGCTTATCAGCGCTTACGAAATCTTTTTAAATATAGACATTGAATGTGGTTTTGCATCGACGGGAACGTTTTTTAAGGGAAGGCGCGAAAAGCAAAGTAAAGTAAAATAATATTCATTAGGGTATTACTCTTTTTTATTTTAACAACATTAAAGTATCATCGATTTTTATCGAAAAAGCACGTTAATATTGTCCGTCAAGTTATACAATTTATTTAATATTTATACAAACAAATTTTTGAATTTAAAACATTCATTGTACATACATACATACATATGTATGTACGTACATACAGTGCCGAACCAAAGTGTTAGCATAGCAAGTAACTTTTAAGTCTACTGCTGTTTTAAAAGCATTGCTATCGTGATTTTGAAAGGAAAGATAATTATATTTGAAAAACTAAACAATTTTATATGACATGGCCCAACTTTATACCCGATACTCCAAGAGTATGTGTGTGTATCAACCAGAAGGATTAGAAGAGAAGTGTATACATACATATATTATCGTGGGTCAATTTGTATGGAGTAAAAAAAATTCACAAAGCAAAACTATAAACTATGACGAAATCTAAGAAGGTTTGCCAAAAAAACCATGGGCGCAAAATTAATTCGGAGCTTCCGATTTTTAAAAAGAAGTTTTTTTTGTATTTTGTACATTGAAACACCCCTAACTAGAACGCGAGTAATTTGAATTGTCGATATTTCGAACTAAAACTGGTGGTAACAGCGTTTGGGGAGCAAATTACGTCCAATTGCCAAAAAAAGGTCGCGAAAAGAAATTAAACCTCTTTAATATAAATAGATATACTCTTGATCAGCATCGATAACCGATATAGCTATGTTAGCTATGTTAGCTGCAACCATTCGATTGTGTCTTTTTTTTATGTCCAATTCACGGTAACTATAAGAGGTTAGGTTAGGTTACCCCGGTCGGCCCTCCACAGGGCCTCTCATAGGCCAGTATGGCCCTTAGCTATCAGGATGAGTATTTACGAGTTTTTTGAAAGTCTGAATCGAGGTAATTTTGGCAAATCAAGGAGTTCTCTTGGCGACCTCTTGGAGCATCTTGGAGCCACGGTTAAATATCAATCAAAGAACGATTTACCACCAAATATTGCGAGCTATCAAGGAACATCTGGGACTTGGTGTTGTTGTTAGTTGCACCTGAAGGTACCGGAAAAACATTTGACATTTTGATCATTTTCTCTAAAATTCGATCACAAGGTAACACAACATGCAGTCTGACGATAATCCCTTGCAACAGTTCAAAAAGATCTGCAATGGTGAGAGTGCTGCAGTAATTTTCTCTTATTGAATAGGATGAGTATACTATGGCCAACAAGAAGTTACTGGAAGCACTTGCATAAACGGCTAATTTGCAGCCGTTTTACCAAACTTTCATATTTCGAATTTTGTTCACAGATTTCATTAGCCGACATATAACCGTTTTCTTTCTTACAAAAAATACCAAAAATCTGTGTTTGTGACAGTTTTTAACGGAAAAATGTCATTTGGGATGGTACCAAACGGCATTTGAAGATTTGGTCAAACGGTTGCAACTTAGCCGCTTATCTATCGATCCTTACAAACCATACCTAGTACCCTCTGCACACTGAGCCCGTCACGGGGGATTTTTTTCACAGACGGTGAAACTTCAATTCACACTGTCACCGTCTAACAGCTGATGAGTTTTTGAACGGACGATTTTTATACCCGGTACTCAAAGAATATAGGGGTATATTAGATTTGTGGTGATAGCGGATGTATGTAACGCCCAGAAGGAATCGTTTCCGACCCTATAATGTATACATATTCTTGATCAGCATCAATAGCCGAGTCGATATAGCCATGTCTGTCTGTCCGTCCGTCCGTCCGTCTTCATTAGCGCCTAGATGTCAGAGTCTATAAAAGCTGGAGCAATCAAGTTTTTTATCTAGTCTCCTGTGTTATTACAATACTACAAGTGTATTTCAAAATTTCGCCCCGCCACTTTCCATCCACACAAAGAACGAAAATCTGTGGCATGCACAATTTCGAAGATACGAGATAACTAAAAACGCAGAGTCATAAAAGATGACCATTTCTATCAGAGTGTTGAATCTGAATCAGATCAGATTATTAATATAGCCACAGTGAAGAAAACCATTTCGAAAGGCATCGTTCCCTCTCGCTCTCTCTCAAACGCCACCCAGTCTGCCTTGCCTATTCGCGCTGATGAGCGCCTAGTTCTCTGAGACTATAAAAGCTAGCAAAAAAACTTTCTATCCAAGCTTCTGTGATATCACTTCAATACAAGTGTATTTCAAAATTTTGACACGCCCCTTTCCGCCCCCACAAAGAACAAAAATCTATGGAATCTACAATTTTTAGGATTCAAGAAAATTTAAAACGCAAAATCATGGCAAATGACTGTGTTTACCAGATTGCCGAATCTGGATCAGGTCGGATCAATATTATGGCTAAAAGGAACAAATTAAATTTCAGTCAAGCGCTTACTAACCTTGCTCTCTCTGTCTCACGCACACACTTTCACGTCTCATATATGTAGGTATACATGTACATGTAGAAGCTGATGTGAAAATCATATGTAAACAAAAATGGAAATAGATAACATCTAATATATAAAAATCTCCCATTAGGTTCGATTTTTCGAAATTTTCTGTATAAAGTAGAGCCGCAGCCTTTGCCGCGGCTTACAGCGTTCCCTCTCGTTGAGTTTCCTTTTTGTATAGTGCCAGACTGGTTTTATAGTCTTCCCAATTTTTGCATGATTTTTGCGCATAATTTAATCAAAGGTGGCGTAGATAGCCCTGACAGACGATTCCTATTAGAAACACTAGAAACTATGCACCTTAGCTTCATCCGTTTTGTAGATTATTATTATTTATTAGATTATTTTATTATTATGTATTACATTATTAATTATTCTTGGCATGAACATTTAGGGTCTTATTACTTCTTCTCATATACCTTTTGTCGGGTTCCGCAGCCCAATACTGGGAGACTTGATGGAAACATTATAGCCAGTGGTGCAGCAGTAAATTAAATTCCCTTTTTTATAGTTTGTTGTTTGTATATATACATATAAGCTCCCGCACGGCAGCAGCCTCCCCAGCCGTTCTCTCGTCTTCTTTCCTTGTTTCTTTCGACTTTTCGATCACTCTATCGATCTTTCGTCTTCGCTATTACTCTCTCCTCTGGATCTGTCGCACTCTCGCTTGCAGTAGGGCACGGGCAATTCGGCCCGACTGCCCTCAAATCAGTCTGGATATCGACGCGCTCGCATTAGGGCACGGACAATTCAGCGTGTGGATTTAGCTTTTCAACCGACACTGTCGTTGAACTGACCCCTCGCGTCTTCAATTTGACACCGTCTTGAATCGAGCTAAACAGACTCGTCGTGCATTTCCTGTATTTTTTCGACTCGCTATCCTGTTAAATATATATGTACCCCACAATAAACTGTATCAAACTAAACTCCCGTGTTTAATATATCGCAAACTACGCTGCCGAAAAGGCTCGGCAGTTCAACACCTTTCTCGTACTTAGAAATTGTAATTGTTATGATATTTTTAATTCACGCTTAGTTCTTTTAGTCTGATTATTTCAAATTTTCCTCGAACTGTAATCTAGCATCTATCCTTCCCGCATTTCCGCGATCGGTTCGGTTAACGCGGCAGAGCTCTCGATCGGCTGGAGAAGGACTGCGTTCCTGCCTGCGATTCGCGCGTAACAGCATTCCGTGACACCTTATTCCATCTCGGTCTGAGGTGAATTTAGGAGTTGGGTAGGTTGTGTGTTGGGGTGGGATTGTGTGAGTTGTTAAATGAGGCGGCACCACAAGCGCATTGTCAGTGTTACTGCATCGCGAGCAAACGCTGGCTTTTGAGACTGCTTCTAGGGATGCCCGCTTATTCGCAGCTGACCTACATACCGGGGTAGGCCATTCGCTATCCAGAATCTGCGACCCGTCCGGTGGCCGTAGCTAGGCCACCTCTGAGCCACCTCACCAGCTCTTCAGATCAGACCAGAAAATCGATAAAACTTGATACAGATGCTATATAGGTTTCTCGTTCTTCAAACTTGGGCTTTAGTGGTTCGTCCATTTTTTGTAACTTCAAAATTGGCACAAATTACCATTCTTTGGCGTACTCGTAAGAAAGACTTTTTTCAGAATCTGAAAATTTATTAAATTAAATTATTTAAACTAATCTTAAAATCACCAGCCTAATAGACCAAACCAGACCAGAAAATCGATAAAACTTGATACAGATGCTATTTAGGTAAGCAACAAATTTTCGCTCCCCCAAGCACATGGTCAAAAATTAACCTTCTTTGGCAAATTTGTAAATACAATTTTTTTTGTATCTTAAAAATAATCTCTGTTTTGAATTCACAATATTTCAAAAGCCTTATTTAGAAATAACCTTCCGCCACTTTCATGTAATTTAGGACTTTATCAATGATTGGAAGAAGTTACAGGTAAAGTACGATCCTCAGAATAATTTTCGAAAGCTTATATTGCATCTTTCAAAGTGATTGTTTTTGTAGGAAAAAGCCTTACGTGTAGTTTTTTTTAGAACCATAACAGTTGATAGGAGGAGATTTCTTATGATTATTCTTATTTTTGGAAACCAATACATAGCTTTTTTTTAACAAGTTTGTTATATGTCCCATATCATCTTGGTATCTGTATAAA
Source organism: Drosophila algonquin (assembly GCA_035041765.1). Taxonomy (NCBI): domain Eukaryota; kingdom Metazoa; phylum Arthropoda; class Insecta; order Diptera; family Drosophilidae; genus Drosophila; species Drosophila algonquin. The sequence goes on along the minus strand of JAWNKY010000611.1, from coordinate 180,673 downwards.
ACACTTTCAGTCAATAAATCTTGTACACAAAAGAATTTCTACCAACAAGGCTTTGATTTTTCTTTTCATCTCTACTTTATGATATTATTAAATTTCCTTTGAAAGGGATTGTTTTTTTATTAAAATAATATTATAACGACTGAGTGCATCTATCTCCTGCATTCTGGATACAGGCCTTTAGACATTGCAACAGTGGCCAGAAATGAATGCCCAAATTACCTAGTGGGATTGAATCAATGCTCTTAACTGTAGTAAACAGAAACGTATGCACAATCAAAAGCTCCTATAGCTAATAATTATTGATTATAATCAAACAGAAAACCAAATCTAAAATAAATTTAGATTTTTGTGGAATGCGAATATGGACGGATCAGCCTGGTTGATAAGTCGCATATCAAAGGGATCGACGAACCGCCTATTTGTATTGGCCACATTAGCCACAACAGTGGCTCCTACGACTCCATTTATGCTTTCTGACTGGTGGCTATCATCTCGAAGTCGATTTTGTCTCCGTTAAAGATGGCCTCCGATCTGATAGAGTTTCACCAACGATGATGTGCTTTTCTTCGATGTGCTGAATGTCAGTTGTGTTTTCGCTAATAAAGCTGATTTGCTTGGGTGCGCTTTTCTTTGGGTTTTGCTAAAAGCCGAAAGTTAACGGTTTGTGGTCTGTGCAGCTACGACCTTCGATCATGTGTGCAAATTTTGTGAGCTTGATTTCTTGTTGGCTGAGAATGCATTTTAAGCCGTTTAGGGGCACCCTGTATTGTCGGAGTCTTTCGAAGACATTTTTTACTTGCTTTTTTGCATTGCCCTTCGTTTTTGGATGCTTTGCATATGTCGTCTACGTAGACTGTGCCATAATCATTGTTGGAGCATGTAGTCGAACTTCCTTTTGCGATTGCAAATTTTTCTGGATTTTATGGATGTGCTTTGGAGACCACTATCTGGTCTTCGGTGCAGATGTAGTGCTGCACTGTTTTGGCCTCTTTAGCGGAGTAGTTGAATGGATTGGTAAAATCGCTATATTTTCGTGATTAGAAACTATCGTTGCTTCCTTACGTTACTTACGTTGCTTACTGGGGAGACAGGGTATAGTTTGCCGAATTCAATGCATCCATGATTCCATTTGGAGAAAATATAGATCCGCCTGCAAAAAAAATATCACAAAATATTTAGACAAGATGTAAACAAATTGTCTCCAAAACTTCCGAACTTCTCTAGAGGTAAGCCGGTTTTTCTTTAAAATCTTCTGAGACTTTTTAAACATAGCACTGAAAGCATGAACGCATGTTTATTTTCGCACCGATACTTGGTATTTATTTATTTTATTAACAATTATCTGATAAAAATGCTATTAAAATTAAGTAGAGAACTAAAGATAAGCTATAATAAAAATAATAATAATAAATTACAGACTAGCTGAGTTCAGGTGGTTGTAAATACTAAGTGCTATATGTTTCAGGGTTAGTTCAGAGGATTCGAACTAAAACTTAAACCCGGAAAGGTTCATGCTGGGCATAGTTTGACCCAAATAAGGGTAATATAATAGGCATAAAAGTACGGGTAGCACGAGAGAGTGTGGGAGTCCACCATCCTATAGCTTGTTGCTCTTTATACTGTGAGCTCCTCACACAATAGTTTGTTCAAACTCCTTAGACCAACGCTTGATAAACGCTACAACACCCTTTGCTTTATTAGCTGTCTTGGCTATATGGCTATTAAAACTGAGTTTATGATCAAATAAGACTCCAAGATCATTTGAACTCGAAATTCGATCCAAGACATGATTACCAAGAGAATAGGATACAAAATGTATAGCACGACAGTGAAATGTCATAAACTTGCATTTTGAAAGGTTGAAAAAAAGAAGATTATTTGAACACCACAATAGCAGTTCATTTAAGTACATCTGAAGGTGTGTGTGCAAGTACCAGTCGGAGTAGGGCAGACGGATCTTAACGTCACCCGCATGCATTAATGTATGAGAGAATGTTATGACTTGGGGTAGGTTAGGCTAGGTTAAGGCGGCTGCCAAGCTCCACAGGAGCCCGTCACACTTAGGATAGTTTTGGCCCGTTGTGGTACCGCATGTGATTTTTCCCTCTTCCATCTCTTGAGACCCGAAAAAGTCTGAGTCTGAGTTCCGAAGAGTCTGATACGTAGGGCATGCCCAGGTATTGTTACCTCCTTCTGCTAAGAGCTGGACAGGAGCAGCACAGGTGTTCTACCGTTTCCTCCTCTTCCTCGTCTCTACAGCTTCGGCAGAAATCATTGTATGGGCCGCCCAGCCTGTTTGCGTGGGAGCCTATTAGTTAGTGTCCCGTGAGGGACCGGGTGACTGCGCTGCACCTTCTTCTGCCGAGCTTGCATAGCTCTGAGGTGCGTTTTCTGTCTATGCTCGGCCTTGTTTGCCGAGTTATGCGAAATAGTGCTGCTGTTTGCCACGCATTGTCTGTAAGTCGCTTATACAGCTATTTTATGATAAGCCTACAGGTGGCCATTGGCATACAAATATTCTCCTTGTCTTGGAGAAATGGTATTATGGTGCCTGTTCTGGCCAGCTCGTCTGATATGCAGTTCTTCGATGTCCCCATGACCCGGGACCCAAATAAGGCTGATTGCAAATTGTTAGGCCATCTCGTCAAGAGATTTGCGGCAATTTGCCTTTGGGGCCGAGTTTGAGGAAATCGTATGGAGTCATTTGATCGCAGCTGGGCTGTCTCTGTAAATGTTTACCTGAGTTGCCATGACGGTGGCTTTTTGAAGGTGGTTCAGTGCTTCCCTGATCGCAATGACTTCCGCTTGGAATACACTGCAGTGATCTGGGAGCCTGAAGGAGTGCCTGATGTCAAGCTCTTTGGAGTAGATTCCTCCTCCGACCCTTTAAAGATGTTTAAGCTCATTCTGGGCCTGGGGGTCCCTCTATCCATCTCTATCTATATCTGTGCGGGATGATTACATCGGAAGGGGTGTCTGTTTATTACCTTGGAACACAGTAGTCCGTTTTCATGGAGTCGGTACTGCTGTTTAATATTGACGAGTAACCTATATGCTGTGCTGCCCATTGGGCGGAGTTTCTCAGACGTATTCATTTATTTATTCGCCAACGGTTAAACCTTAACTGGCTAAACTAACTTACATATATCTTAAACAACCAAAACCAATTAAAAACGAGGGGGAACGTTGTGAGCCGCAGCAAAGGCCGCGGCTCTACCTTATACCCGGTACTCAGTCAGTATATACATATGTACATAACTACATATATGAGCTTGCGTTTTATGCAATTTCTTATATGTTCGCAAAAGGGACAAATTAAAAAAATGGGCAAAAAATAATATTTCAAAAAATGAAGTAAATTTTTGGAGTATTATACATGTTTCCGAGTTTGTTTGCATATGATTTTTACATCTGCTTCTAAATTTCTATATGACATGTATAACTACATATGTATTTGAGACGTACAAGTGTTTAGGACAGAGAGAGAGAGGGAGGGGGCATGAGTCAGCGCTTGGCAGGCGTTGCGTAGCCACTGAAATTTAATTTGTTTTTTCTGGGCATAATATTGATCCGATCTGATCCATATTCACCAATCTGGTAGATATGGTAATTTCCCATGATTCTACGTTTTTGGTTTTCATTTATCTTAAAATTTGTGGATTCCACAGAATCTTTTCCACAGATCTTTTGTGAAGGCGGAAAGGGGCGTGGCAAAATTTTGAAATACACTTGTGCAGGTTTGGTATCACAGGAGCTTGGATAGAAAGTTTGGTTGTTCTAGCTCTTATAGTCTCTGAGATCTATGCGCTCATTTAAACGAATAAGAAAAGCAGACAGGGCCGCGTGTGAGAGAGAGCGAGAGGGAACGATGACTTTCGAAATGGTTTTCTTCATTGTAGCTATAATAATGATCCGATCTGATCCAGATTCAACACTCTGATAGAAATGGTCATTCTCTATGATTCTGCGTATTTAGTTTTCTTGTATCTTCAAAATTGTGTGTGCCACAGGCTTTCGTCCTTTGTGGGGGCGGAAAGGGGCGGGGCGAAATTTTGCAACACATTTGGAGTAGTGTGATCACACAGGAGACTGGATACAAAACTTGGTTGCTCTAGCTTAAATGGTCTCTGAGATATAGGCGCAAATGAAGACGGACAGACGGACAGACGGACGGACGGACAGACAGACATGGCTATATCGACTCGGCTATTGATGCTGATCAAGAATATATATAGCGGAAACGCTTCCTTCTGGGCGTTACACACAACCGTTATCCCCACAAATCTAATATACCCTTTTACTCTTCGAGTACCGGGTATAAAAATGAAACATGAAACATGAAAACATCAGAGAGCAATCGTCTAATGGCTGCTCTCCCATGGCAAAAGTCGAACCACATCCCAGCTGGCAGCGCTTTATACTGGCGAAAAGCCCTACATGTTGGCTCGTTACTTCCGTAATTTCTCCGATGGAGATCAATAGCAAAGAGTGCGTGGTCCCTAAGGCTCCTGGCAGGCGTATTGAAGCCAATCCTATTAAGTAGATCAGGGCAAGCAATATTCGCCACTATCAAGTCATAAATTAAGATTTGAGCCGCAATGGTCCTACTATCCTCGAGAGAGGAGAGATGTACAAGGCGACATCTGCACTCATAGGATGGCAATGGGACTGCAAACTGCAAACTGCAAAGGCTGGAGTGAAAACTTCTAAAACTTCCTCTGCAATCTCTTGATGCGCGCAATCTGACCAACCCCAGTAGGGTTCCAAACCACTGAAGCATATTCAAGGCGCGAGCGAACGAAGGAAGAATATAAACTTAGCCTCGTGTATGGACCGCGGAACTGGGATGAGTTGCGCGTCACAAAGGGAAACATAGCATAAGCTTTCGGCAAAATGTAATTCAGGTGCTCCACAAACAAAAATTTGGAATCAAACAAGATGCCTAGATCGAGTATCTCCGTCTGCTTTAAGAGCAGAAGGCCATCTATTGAGTACGAGGTCAGGATTTTAAATGTACACTTGCCATACGAAACCAAATAACATTTTCTAATATTAAGTGGGAGCAAATTACGTGTGCACCAACGAGCAACTTCATCCAGGTCATGCTGAAGAAGGATACTGTCGCCTAATGATTTGACAGAGCGAAAAATCTTGAGATCATCAGCGTAAAGCAAATACTCAGAGGCTCGAATGCTAAGACATATGTCATTGATAAAAATAGAGAACAGCAGCGGACCAAGAGCGCTGCCCTTTGGAAGGCCGGAAGTAGCCAAATATGGGTCCGACTGCTTTCCATTCACTAATACAACATACTCTCGCTGCTCAAGATATGATATGAACCAACTGAGCAAGCTCGAATGAATACCCAACCGATGTAGCTTGGCTAGTAGAGCACAGTGGGAGACTTTATCTAAGGCCTTAGCAAAGAAAGTTTGGTCAAACGGTTATAACTTAGCCGTTTGATTTTATATTTTTATAAGCGATACCTAAATCGACGCGTAATTAATGTGTCTATCTAAAACCAAAAATCAAGGCACTCAAATATTTTTTTTTCGACTTTTCCTGAGCTTTCAAAGTCAACATTTCGGGTGAAAAATACCGAAAAAAATTATGAAATTTCAATTTGGAAGCTTAATATCTTCCAGACGTTAAGTTGCAGCTGCAAAGTGTCTGAATCGGATTTATAGCTGCATTTGTCAGCTTTTTCAACTGCTAAGATCAATAAAACCAGTTGTAGGATACTTAAGTAATGTAAAAAATAAAAGCACTACCTATGACAAAAAATACCACATTTTTTAAAAATTCTTTAAAAAAAACAACTCCATGAAAAAAAACCATAATTCTTTAAAAAAATTAAATCTCCAAATCTATCAGAAAAAGTAATTTTTGGCCACAGCGGAAAAAAAAGTTGAATTTTGTCGAGTAGTGTAATCAGAGATACTATTCTTCGAGCCTTTCTTAAAAACAGGAGTGACTGTAGCAAATTTCAACTTACCAATAAACCGACCCGCTAACAAGGAATTTATGAAAAGAATTTTCTGCGGTGCACAAAAAGCTTCACCACAATTGCGAAGCAGGAAGGCAGAAATACCATCACTGTCGGGGTTATTAGAAGGGATAGAGTCAAGGACATCCGAATCATGCCACGTCGCACATGGCTCAAAATTAGATCTGAAAAAAAAGCAAAAAGGTTTTCTATGCCACTATCAGTATTAGAGCTATGGAGACCAAGATACATAGCTGAGGGAAGACCACTCGTTGACCTTTTAGAGTTTATAAAATGCCAGAATGACCTGGGATTAAGTTTGAGCCCCCTCTCAACGTCGGCAATATATTGATTATAAAAAAATATGTTTAGAAACGAAAACTCCCGCTGATGTTGCACATACCTCTCATACTCTTCTGGAAGAATTTTTAACAACAAAATAACGAACAGTGTCAATTAAAACGCTATAACAAGTATCAACACTAGAATGCGATAGAACAGACGCGCAGTTTACATTTAACATGTCATAATACATAATGCAAATCAAGTTCCGCTCGAGGCGAGTAGCAAATGAATTTAACTGCTAGTAACAATGGCATATGATGCATATCGCATTCTGCAATCGGCAGTTCACAGCGAATTACACGGCAGTCGACATCAGGTCAAACGAAAACTAAATCTAGAATCTTATTTAACCTATTAAATACATTATTGACTTGGGTTAAGTCCATACTAAAACAGTCATCCAAACAAAGAATTTCCAGCTGCAAGTGCATTGCTCGGGATCATAGCCGACGACTGCGCATCGGCGGACCACACCAACGACCCCAAATTGAAGTCGCCAACAACGCACAGATGCCGACGGTCTTTTAAATTAACATGCATGCTGGTTATATTTTGCATATGCGCCTTGTAGACCTTATTCCTACTACCCGGCGGAATATACGATGCGCTGACCACAAGAGCCTCCGACTGTCCGGCCACCAACACACCAATCTGATCGTACGTAATGTCTCCATCTAAAAGACAAATGGGATCACATTGTATCGTGCGTCTAACGGCCACAATGACCCCACCCCCTCTGCAGCGATTCGTTTTGGCACAGTCTCTGTCCTTACGAAACACTTGGAAAAGGTTGTGGTCAAAATACTCGCTGTCGAAGAAGTTATCGTTGAGCCAGGTTTCAACCAAGATTGCTGCCATCTCTGCTCGCTTTTTTCCTGCGAGGGCAAGGAGGCATAGAATGTAATCTAGCGCATCATTTGGAGTGGTGCGAATAGCTCCACTGGTAAATAAGGAAGCAGTTCGTTAAAATTTGCCAAGTTGTTTGGTGATCTTATATTTTGATAAGGCTGGCCACCAGACTGTAACTCCGTAAAGTATTATTGTCGAGGGGACACCAAATTGCGGAGTGCCTTTGTTGACATACCTTGTCTGGCTGGACGATCCCATCGATGATGTCAACTTCCTGCATATGAGCAATTGATCGATGAGCGACTTCCGTAATGGCACCCGGCATTTCGTTTTTGAAGGCTCCCTCGATATCGAGAAAAGCTATTAGAGAGTATTTCTTGAGGTGTAGAGGTTTCTCTATCACTGAGACTACTTCATGAAGTGCCGTTTCCCTGAATTTTCCTTTTCTTTAGGCATGTTGTGCTCCTGACAACATCTGAGGGCTAATAATTTTCCCCCTGGTCTTGTGTGGAAAGCAAGCTGCCGTGAAGGCTTTGTTGCATGCTTCCGTAAACCTGTTTACTGGACGATCTAAGTCATCTTGAGTGTACGGGCTCGTTGGTGCTTTGTTGGGGAGTAATTCCTCCATGGCTTAACTATATTTTACCCAGTTGGCTTTCCTGGGATTAATATAGTCGGTGGGTTTTGGGCTCTCGAGGGATAAGATCGTCTCGATGCACCTATGGTCAGAAAAGGAATGGTCCTCTAGGATTTTCCAACCCTTCACTTTGTCTGCCAAATTGTGAGACTCTAGAGTGAGGTCAATAACCTCCTGTCGATTTTTTTTAATAAATGTAGGGTCGTTGCTCCGATTACAAATTACGTTTACACCCTTTACGTTTGTAACCGTGCTCCCCCATTGGGTGTGGTGAGCATTGGAATCACAGCCTATTAGTACGCATATAAAAGATGTATATTAGACCTCTCGCTGTCACTTGCCAGCTTGCGAACTAGGTCACTTGGAGGATATTTTTCCTCATGGGCCATGTAGGACGACATCAGTCTCAATTGTGTCCCCTGCAGCTCTAGACTAGCCGCCGTGTTGTTGCCATTTCTTAGTTATGGAGAAGAAAGATATTTAGGTGCTTTCTTGCAAGAATGCAGGTACGAGTTTTACCTTCAGTTTGGGGTACAATGAGCTTGTTCTCCTTCGTTGCTCCTACGTCGGCTTCGCTCGCGTCCAAGCGGAGTATGAGGGCAGCAGATGCAGCTTTACAGTGGTGGAGACTTTTTTGAAGGAGTCTCAGAGGCATCTTCAGGAATCCCCACCACTGTAGTGTCGGCGTCTGAGTCGTAAGAGACGACGACCTCACGACACATTGCCTCGAAGTCTTGCATGAGCTCCGAGCCTCCCGAGTAGCTTTTCTTGACCGGCTCCAGTTCGCTGTCGGGTGCTTCGATCTCCGAGGCAACATCCTGCACAACTGGGTTGTCGACAGGACGAGCCTCGGCCGCTGCGTCCGATTTGTACACCTTTATGGTGACCGAGCTGAAACCGAACTTCAACTCTCCTTTGGCTGCCTCTATCGTGGCCAGCCATTCCTTATTGAGGACGAGCACGACTTGATTTGTCGGCCCCTGAGTCGCATCAACCTTTACTACCTCCCGGTCTGTGGTCGGCAGTCCTGGGTTGCACCTCTGCAACATTTTGAGGATCGGCTCAGGCTCCTTAAAGGTAGCCGGCACCCAAATTGTGGCCCGCGGTCTACTGGGCACCTCGCTCCAGTCCACTGCGACGAGCTTCGCCCCAGCGTAGACCTCTCCACTGGCTCCTGGGTAACTTACCCTCCGCGCTGCTTTTGTCGAGGACGCCAAAAGGCGTCCTCTCCTTGGCAAGACCCTAGACCTCTTTGCAGCCGGTCCAGGAGTCTCCCGCCAGCGCTGCCTCTTTGGATGGGAGGTCATGGTGGAGTTCGGGAGCATCGCCGTGGCCCACTCCACCTTCTTCAGCCAATCGGCTGATGGGCTGGTTTCCGTACTCGCGTTTTGCCGACGGAGTATGTGCGCTGCACTGCTCTTTTCGGCGTACCTGAATCTTCTGGCTTGGTCACTTACCAGCAGACCGTCGAAGGGGAACGGTCAGCCCGGGCAGAGATCCACGTTGCCCGGGTAAGGCATCATTAGAACAGGGGGCTGCCAAGTCCCTGAGCTCTCCGTTCGAGACTTGGCTAGTTTTTGAACCGGGCCCCCAGCCAGACTAACTCTCGGCACGGGTCGAATGACACCTTAGCCCAGCCTAGCGTGAGGAGAATGTGGAGGTTGGGATGTGGGTAGGTGGTGTGAAGGGAATGGTAGTGTGTGAGCTACTTATACGAGGCGGCACCAAAAGCGCATCGTCAGTGTTGCTACTTCGCGAACACCCGCTGGCTGTCCGGGACTGCTTATTTTCGGTACTCTCCTTAAGGATGTCCTCTTATTTGCAGCTGACCTACCCACTGAGGTAGGCCTTTCGCTACCCGCAACCTGCGAACGTTCCGTTTGCCTGAGCTAGGCCCCCTCTGAGCAGCCTCACGCGCTCCTCAGATCAGATAACTTGAGGTAGATCATTCACAAATAAAACGAGGGGGAATGTTGTGAGCCGCAGCAAAAGCTGCGGCAAAGGCTGCGGCTCTACTTTATACCCAGTACTCAGTCAGTATATATGTGCATACATATATGTATAGGCTTACGATTTATGTAATTTATTATATGTTCGAAAATCGACTAGTTAAATTTTGGCCAAAATGGAAAATTTCCAAAAATTAGGACGAACCCTGTGCTAGTATTCATAAATTAAATTTTATCTGTTTCCATTTTTGTTTACATATAATTTTTACATCAGCTTCTACATTTCTACGTGTACATGTATAACTACACATACGAGACGTGGAAGTGTTTGTGAGAGAGAGAGGGAATGATTAAGCGCTTGGCAGGCGTTGCGTAGCGACTGAAAGTTAATTTGTTCCTTCTGGCTATAATAGTAGTTCAACCTGATCCAGATTCGGCAATCTGGTAGATGTCATCATTTCCCATGGCTCTGCATTTTTAGTTTTTTTGTATTTTAAAAATTGTGGATTCCACAGATTTTTTTCCATTATGGGGGCGGAGGGGGTCGTGTCCAAATTTTGAAATACACTTGTATTGAAGTGATATCACAGAAGCTTGGATAGAAAGTTTGGTTGCTCTAGCTTTTATAGTCTTTGAGATCTAGGCGCTCATTTGCAGGATAAGCAGACAGGGTCGCGTGTGAGAGAGAGAGGGAACGATGCCTTTCGAAATGGCTTTCTTCATTGTGAAAGAGATATCAAGCTAGAACAAAGATGTTGCAATTTCCGGGCAACCAGAAACTCAAGGAGCTTAGGAATGGCGAAGAGCTTTGCAATACCTCGGTAATTCGAGAGGTGAAGGTTTAGATTGGCGAAATCGGTTTTGCGAAAACACTTTATCCGGTGAGGAGTCGAGGAAATGTCAACACAACTAGAACTGGTACACTCTTAAGGTATAGATGGCGTAGGATGGTATGGGTCTTCAGGAAGTGATAGTGGATAGACTCTGGCTACTGTACCTAGAGAAGCATCCATAACGAAAATAAGGTCGAGAAGTCTGTTCCTATTATTTTTAATAGAATTAATTTGGACAAGGGAAACATCCGTCAGCTAATTGATAATATCGTTATGAATACTAGGAAGCAATTGGCTCGTCGTCAGGACAGCCAAGAAAGAAGTGGTAAATTAAAGACACCCATTACCACAATCTGATCAGGACAACCTAACAAAGACACAACAGAATGAAGACATAGTAAGCTTTTTTTCACAACAAAGTCGCACTTCAAAGTGGTTGTGCTGGAGTGTTCCGAAATAAAAATATTCGAAATGAGTGTAGAAGTTATTTACTTCACTTCAAGATATTAATAATAACATTACTTGTCAAATTTTTCTTGTGAATTTAATATGATCGATTAAAATTTTTTTGTGTATTTTGGGAACAACGTTTTTAATATTAGTTAAAGTTTTAGCTGTGATTATAAAAAATAGCTGCAGAAATGATCAGATGTGTGAATAATCGTAAATATACTAAAGCCGTCTAACGTTTTCAAAGGTCACTTTTTCCCAACAAAATAGATTTTTATACCCGGTGCTCGAAGAGTGGTGATAGTGGATGTGGGTAACACCCAGAAGGAAGCGTTTTCGACCCTTTAAAGTATATTTATTCTTGATCAGCATCAATAGCCGAGTAGATATAGCGATGCCTGTCTATCCTTCCGTCTATCTGTCCGCCCGCCTTTATTAGCACCTAGATCTCAAAGACTACAGAAGTTAGAGCAACAAAATTGTACCTAGACTCCTGTGATATCACAATGTTTCAAGTGAATTTCAAAATTTCGGCCCGCCCTCATCCGCCCACACAAAGAACGAAAATTTGAGGCATGCACAATTTTGAAGATATGGAAAAACAGAGTGTTATCAGAGTGTAGCCACAATGAAGAAAACCATTTCGAAAGGCATCGTTCCCTCTCTCTCACACGCTACTCGTTCGACTTGTTTGACGCCTAGTTTTCACAGACTATAAAAGCTAGAACAGCCAAATTTTACAAGTCTATTACAAATTTTTGCCACAACCTCGTCTGCTCCATAAAGGACGAAAATCTGTGGAATCAATAATTTTAAAGATACGAGAAAACTAAAAACGTAGAATCATAGAGAATGACCATATCTATCAGAGTGTTGAATCTGGATCAGGTTGGTCTATTTCTATTATTATAGCCAGAAGGAACAGCCTATCCTGTACTGCCCATATCGATAATTCAACAATAATCTGCTGGTTAAAGGGCTGCCAACGCTACGTTCGGCCGTCCTGAATTATTATTCGACTCGAATGATTGAGACCATACCTTCATATACTCTGCTACAGTATTGGTCTTCGAAGGCCTTCACCATCGCCAACCTCTTCAACAATATATCTGCCATGTATTAGTTTACGCGTGACAATATAAGGAGCCAAGAATTTTCCCTTCAGCTTCAATCCGGTTGCAAATTGGGTACGCTTAATAGCTATCATATCATTGATTTGGTATTCTCTTTCTCTTTCTTTCTTTCTCTTTCTCTTTCTTTCAAAGTTTTCATTTTGTATCTATGCTATGTTCTTCTTGGCTGTCTTGCGAATCTCTTCCTTCTCTGCTGCCGTTCTAAGATATACTCCTCCTCTTTAAGATTTTCTAAATTACTGTCATAATTTTTCCTCATTTGTATTCCCGTCAAAGTCTTAAATGGAGATATCTTGGGACTTCTCGGAGGAGTAGAGCTTAAAAGCCATTGTAGCTTAATAACATGCTTGTACCAGGCATTCGGATCTTCTAAGTAAAGCTTGGTTTGCATATTAGTGACGACCCTATTAATTCGCTCTACCTGTTCATTACCACGCGGCACTCCTGTCGCTATCAGCAAAAGTTGGATACACTGTTCCTTACAATATTCGTCAAAACATGATCAGTAAATGCAGTACCTCTTTTTGTAATCGCATGCTTCGGGTTTCCAAAAACTTCGCCCTATTTCTGCAACCTATCAACCATTTGCGGCTGTACTCTTTGTTGAATAAAGCCAAACAAATTAAGTAAAGTCGTCGAAAACTACGAAAACGTGGTTATACTGTTTCTTAGTTGACTCCATCGGTCCAATATTATCAATGTAGTACGTTTGAACATCAGATTTGATGATTATATTCAAATACCCTTTTTCTTTCCAAATATAGCATCGCTCAAAATGCACTCCAAAATGCACAAAAGACACAAAAGAATTTAGTAAAGTCGTCGAAAACTACGAAAACGGGGCTATACTGTTTCTTAGTTGACTCCATCGGTCCAATATTATCAATGTAATACGTTTGTACATCAGATTTGTTGAATATATTCAAATACCCTTTTTTCTTTCCAAATATGTCATCGCTCAAAATGCACTCCAAAATGCACAAAAGACACAAAAGAATTTAGTAAAGTCGTCGAAAACTACGAAAACGTGGTTATACTGTGTCTTAGTTGACTCCATCGGTCCAATATTATCAATGTAATACGTTTGTACATCAGATTTGTTTATTATATTTATATATTCCTTTTTTCTTTCCAAATATGGCATCGCTCAAAATGCACTCCAAAATGCACAAAAGACAACAATTCTATCCACTTTCCCTAACAACTCCGGAGTAAAGTATTCACGCTGCACTAAATCAATAGTTATTTTAACACCAAAATGCCCTTGACGATGTGCAGTCATTATAATTTCGCTTTCCATCCTGGATGGTATTACGATGAACCCTTAAACTGGATACTTGTGCAAATTGTCATACTTCAAGTAAAAGTCGTCGTAAGAACCTGATTCTGGCACTTTACAAATTGCTCCTATCCAAACATCCTGATGCTGAACCTGCTTTATTCGATGTCTTAGTGAATCTTCCAATAATTAGCAATGCACTCCACTCAATGCATTGACGTGTTTCCTCTCTGTCCCTGAACGATGCAAAATTTCATAATCGAAGTCCTGCTGAAATTTGGCACAACGAGACACCGAAAAAACCGAAATACAGACAGCCCTTTAACTGATATCTTCAAGTTTGATTATACTGTTTAAAATTTTAATTTTACTGTGTGGATTTATTGTTTTCCAACAAATAAGGAATAAGAAGTAAGAAATAATTCAAATTATCTTTTACTTTTGATAAAATAATTTCCGTGTATCTAATTGTAACCTTTAATTTTTTAAAGTAATGTTCGATGTCTGTTTAGTCTTTTGTATGTTTTATTAATTCCATTTGTCTGGCGAAATGATTTATTGGTTTTTCGATCATTTACTATATAAAATTTTCGTTGACATCTAGTGCACTGTATATAGTTGCTGCTGTGGAAATATTATCTTGATCTCTTAAGATTTTATTCTGACAAAGTGTCTGCTACATAATCTTCTTTTCCTTCCACATAATTGATTTTAAAGTCATATTCAGTAAGTTTAATACGCCAACGTTGTAATTTCATATTGGGTTCTTTAATATTATTTAGCCAAACCAGTGGCTTATGATCGCTTAGAATTTCAAATACGGGCGAAAATATTTGGTTTCCCAAACAATTGCTAACAGCTCCTTTTCGATTGTACTGTAATTATGTTCGTGATCATTTAAGGTTCTACTTGCGAAACTAATAGGCTTGTTATCCTGTGACAACACGGCTCCTATGGCAAAATTACTGGCATCAGTGGTGAATTTGAATTTTAAAGCTTAATATCTTCCAGACGTTAAGTTGCAGCTACAAAGTGTCTGGATTGGATTTATAGCTGCATTTGTCAGCTTTTCAAAACTGCAAAGTTTAATACAACCAATTGTAAGCAACTTAAGTTATTAGAAAAATAGAAGCACTAGTTCTGAAAGAAATTTTTATAAAATTTCTTAAAAAAAATAATCCTGGGAAAAAAATCATAGTTCTTTAAAAATTTTAAATCTCCAAATATATCAGAAAAAGTAATTTTGGGCGACAGCGGAAAAAAGTTGAATTTTGTCGAATAGTGTGGTTGGGTCATTCATAATAAAAGTCGTCAATTTTTTAAAAGATTTATTATATTCTTCATATTTGATGTCAATTTTATATCCTTTCTTTAAAAAATGAGTAATGGGCTCTGCAACGTTTGCAAAGTCTGGATTGAACTTACGGTAATAGCAAATTAGGCATAAGAATGATTTGATTTCCTTTGAAGTATTGGAAGTATTGGAAATTCTTCGATTGTTCTAAGTTTTAATTTGTTGGGTCGTATGCCTTCTGGACTAATGGTATGACCTAAAAAATCAGTTTCCTTTTTTAAAAATTCGCATTTATACATTTGAAGTTTTAAATTTGCTGTTTTGTTTTTCGAAAACTTTTCTTTCAGATTATAGTGTTCTGTGAGAGATGTTGAATAGAAAATGACGTCATCCAAATAGAAATAGAAATGTTTGTTAATAAGGCCTTTAAGTTCATGCAACGTTGAAATGTTGGTGGGGCGTTTTTTAGGCCAAATGGCATATGGGTGTAGGGTTAGGCTCTATTAAGATTTGATGGAACCCTTTTCTAAATCAATTGTAGTAAAGTATTTGCAATTTCCAAGCTTACCAATAATTTTTCCCATATTGGGTATCGGAAATATATCGTTTACAGCTAAGTTTTTTCGTTTAAATTTCCGTAATCGGCTATTATTCTTAGTTTTTGTTTAAGGCTGGTATCCAGCACCGCGAAATTTTACTGAAAGCAAACTGTTCATTTTTCGGATGTGTGGAACTCAGCTAATGTAATGTGACCAAGAACCTAAAAAGTGATTTGCCACTCTCATGAATCAGCTGTGTTTGTAAACAGCGCCAATTTTGAAAATTAAACTAAAATTAAAAAAAGGAATGAAAGTAATGCTGACGATGAAGTGATTGTGTTGGTAGCGGCACATATGGTTATAAGACGAGGTACAGCACAGTTGGAGGCGCCAAAATGTCCAAATTATCAAAATGCTCATTTTCCGTGATCCGCTAAAGACATGATATTGCCTTATTGCTTTTATTAAAGCAATCCTCTCCTCACTTTAAACATTTGCATATCTCTTTTTGGTTTTGCGCACAAATTTTACCCCCACCTTTCACTTTGACTTCAGTAAAAATAGGCACATATATTTTACTGGCACCCCTATCAGCTGTTCTCACAGTCCACATTCATGTGAATATCGATACTATCGATACAAATTCGTGGATCCCGTTTACGTTGCTGGATACTGACTCCAGGAAAACACAAACGAAAAATTACTGGCCCCGTTTTTTTTATATGAAGTTTGGCAGTAATTTTTAGTTTCCGCGGTGCTGGATACCCAGCTTTACCTGAAGCATCTATCTTCGTCGGCACAATCCATAAAGGCCTGCATAGGAGAATTGCTTTCGCGAATTATGCCTCGTTTTAACATTTCGTTAATTTTCTTATTAACTTCTGCTTCGTATGCGAAAGGGTAGCTACATATGTATGTACATATATGTTCGTTTGTATATTGGATTTTCATGTGAAGTTAAAATCTCATGAAGTATGATACTCGTAAAAGATAAATTTTCGTTCTCTATGTATTGGAGTTCTTTAAATTCTTTCAAAAGTTTTGTGAGTCTACTTTTCTCTTCCGGATTCAAATGATGGAGGCGATAGATATTTCATGTAGAAATTCTTGGCGTAATTGATTTCATCGGTGAAATTGTTTTCTTCTAACAGAGCTTCAAAAACGTTTGACGTATTTGCGTCATTTGATTCTAATTCTTTATGATGGAATATGATGCTACTAATTGTTGTAAATTTGCTTACATAATCAACTACGCCATTGTTTTCGATTAAAATTTTTCTGCCTTTACATATGATAGAATTTGGTGAAAATTTATGGTAATACTTTTTTTGTGTGTTGCTGAAATAAACCATTGGATTGTAAGTTTAATACGTAAGCTACGGTAATAACCTGTCATACTTCTGACAACTATTTGCTTATCATCGACTTGTAAATGGAAAAAGTTCTCATTCTTCATGTTTATCGATTACCCAGTGTCTATTATGCAACGGTATATGCATGTTATTATTGAAAAAAATTTCTATGTATTTGTGGGTTCCAGGCTAGTATTTAAAAATTTTCGGTCTGATAAGATGTTTTGTGTGGGTTGGTATCGGTTTGATTATGTTGAAATTGATCGTCATGATACTGACCGTTTGGTTTACAGTGAAATTTATCGTCGCTGGACTGACCGTCCTGTTTATCGGATAATTGTTTACATTGGAACTTAGTCGTCGTGGGATTGTTTATAATATTGGTCTGTCTCATAATCGTCTTCTGCTTTTAATTGTTGATGATATTCGTCAATTTTCATGGACGACTGTTCGCTGCCGTCTTTGGAACACGGTACTCTTTGTTGTTGAGGGGGCTGGCTGTAGTGTCGGGTGTCGTTCTGTCGGTCTCGATTCAAGTATTCTCTGAATTCTTGGTACAATTGCATGTTCTGGACAAATTGAATCTGTTTAGACTGAGCGTTTCGATGTGCTTGGATTTGGGAATTAATTATGTTATCAGTGTTTGAGATGCCAAGCTTTTTTGGCACCTATTTCTATCCAGAATAATAACGCGAATTGTTCGAATATAATAACTGTTTATTTATACCGGCGGCTGCTAGCGGAAGCCGATTGCTTGCTCTTAGCACAACCAGATAAATGTACATATGCATAAACGAGATCCAAATGCAACCAATGCGCAGAGAGGTTAGCAGATTACTGAAATTAGCACCGTCGGCTAAGCAAAGCTAGAGCCGAGGCGGCGGCTGCAGAGCGCCCTTTACAGAGGGAGAGCGCAGCAGCGCTGCCGAACGTGGGCGTTTACAGTGCATTGAATATTGTATTGTATTAAGTTAGGCCTGTTGATTAGCGGCTGGCCCGAACATACTCCCCCCGTTGGAAGCCAGTCTTTCAACAGACTCCTTGAGGGGCAGTACACATAGCCGTGTAACGGCCCTTCTGATGGTTCCTGTGGCAGTCTTCAAATCAGCTACGCGGCACACTCCATCCTTGCCCTTGACGACCTCGACCACTCTAGCTAGTGGCCAACGCATTGGAGGAAGATTCTCGTCCTTAATCAGAACGAGATCGTTTACGCAAAGATTTTGCGTGGGAGTCCGCCATTTCGACCGCTCTTGCAACAGAGTTAGATACTCTTCGCGCCAGCGGCTCCAGAATATCTGCTGCAGTTGAGTGACCCGTTGCCAGCCATCCAGACGATTATAGTTCAGCTTCGTCAGATCGGGCTCGAGGATTGCTTCGTGTGGACCGCCTAAAAGCAGATGAGCAGGAGTCAGGACATCTAAATCAGCAGGATTTTCTGAAAGCGAGAGCAAAGGGCGAGAATTAACAATTGCCGTGATCTGGCAGATCAGAGTGCGCAGCTCGTCGAAGTCAAGCACAGAGGGCCCAACTGAGCGGTACAGGTGATGCTTTGCTGTCTTCACGGCCGCTTCCCACAATCCGCCAAAGTGCGGAGAGCGTGGTGGGATGAAGCGCCAGTCGATCGAGTCCGCCAAGCAGGATTCATGGACCTCCTTCATATGCGAGTCGCTCATAAAGAGTTTCTTGAGCTCCAAAAGCTCGTTCTTCGCGCCAACGAAGTTTGTCGCATTGTCAGACCAAATTTGACTTGGCCTTCCTCGCGTGGAAGTGAAACGCTTTAAGGCGCCTAGAAACGAAGCGGTGGTCAGGTCCTTTACGAGCTCCATGTGTATAGCCTTAGAAGTGAAGCAAATAAATACACTGATGTAGCACTTGATGGGTGGCCTCGTGCGGATTTCTGATCTATACAAAAAGGGCCCACAGTAATCCACTCCAGTGACTTCAAAAGGTCGAGTTCCCTCCAAACGCTCCTTAGGCAGATCTCCCATGATGTGCTGAACCATGCGCGGCCTAGTCCTGAAGCATCTCACACACTTGCTGACTACCTTTGATACTGCCTTGATTCCGCCAATGGGCCAATATTCCAGTCGAATTTTGGCAAGTAGTGCGCGAGGTCCAGCATGAAGGTTCCTTTCGTGGTAATAACTTATCAGCGCGCAAGTTATGGGATGTCCCTTTGGCAGAATAAGAGGGTGCTGAGCATCAAATCCCAGAGATGAGTTTCCAAGACGACCTCCAACTCTTAGTAATCCATACTGATCGATGAACGGAGAGAGTGAGCTGATTGAACTGGATTTCCTGACTTGACCATTGCGTTGAATCTCTCTTATATCCATATACAAAATAGCCAGTTGAATATGCCGGATCAGAAGATGCGTTCCTTGCCGAATATCCGAAACGGTGAGTCCAGAATGCCGAAGCCGATGTACAAATTTATGCATGTAGGCGAATGTGCGCTGCATGCCGAAAAATGAATTTGCAAATTTGCATTCTGACGTAAGATCGGCATGTGGGGACGCGATCAGCAATACACGCTTGCGAAGCTCTGCCGTTGCTGCTTCAGGAACAGGAGGTACAGGCCACTCTTCCTTGGAGCCTACCAAAAATGATGGACCGTGAAACCACAGCTCTGACTGTATAAGTTGGTGGGGAAGCGAGCCCCTAGAAAGAACGTCAGCAGGATTTAATGATGTGGGAACATAGCGCCATTCCATGCCCGCCGTCAACTCCTGAATTGCTGCCACTCGATTTGCCACGAAGACTTGAAATTTGGCTGGCTCATCCCGTATCCAAGATAATGCTGTCGATGAATCGGACCAGCAATAAAACCGACCTGTAAAACTTCCAATGTCCTTCAAGTTATTCATTAGTTTTGCAAGCAAATGGGCTCCACTTAATTCCAACTTGGGAATCGATAAGGTTTTTAGTGGCGCCACTCGAGACTTTGAGCACAAGATATTGCTCGACAACTGCCTTTCCCTGGACACCACATATATGCAAGCGCCATATGCTTCTGTGCTGGCGTCACAAAATCCGTGAAGTTCGATTACCGTATTAGAAGGATGAACAACGCGAGGAACTGATATCCGCGTGATACTTGACAAACTGTTTCTCAAGTCCATCCAAGATGAATGCAACGCTGAGGGTAGGCTTTCATCCCAATCCAAATTTTCTCTCCAAAGCTGCTGAAGGAAGATTTTGCACCTGACAATAACGGGATTTATCAATCCAAGAGGGTCGTAGAAACGAGCAATCGTAGACAAAACCGATCGCTTGGAGGGCTTCGAATTTGTGTCCAGCGCGGACAAGGCAAAAAGCAGCTGATCTGATGCAGGGTCCCATGCTAAGCCAAGAGTTTTCGTTATGTCACTTCCATCATGAAACCTTAAGTATTTTCTCTGTCCTCTTCAGGCGTTCCTTCAAGTACTTTCTGATGGCTAGAGCACCATTTCCTGAGCTTAAAATTACCGCAAGACAGTATGGCGGAGGTTTGATGCATCTTTTCCATGACCTCAGCGACAGAGCTGCCGCCCGAGATGAGATCATCCACGTAAAAATCTTGCTGCAGAGCAGCTGAGCCAAGAGGGTAGGACTCACCCTCGTCAATGGCCAGCTGGTGCATTGCGCGAACTGCTAAAAACGATGCAGCTCTAGTGCCATATGTGACGGTGTCTAATGTGTAGACCTGAACCTTGGACTGGACAGAATCTCGCCATAGAATGCACTGAAAGTAATTGTCCGGTGAGGACACTCGTACGCAGCGGTACATTTTACAAATGTCCCCAGTGAGAGCGACTGGATATGTGCGAAACCGAATTAGTATGCTGAACAATGCAGGCTGAATAACAGGGCCTGCCATCATTGCATCATTTAGGGAACATCCAGTTGATGTAGCTGCCGAACCATCGAAAACGACACGAAGCTTTGTCGTCGTACTATCCTCCTTCAAAACACAGTGATGAGGCAAGAAATATCTGCAGAGACTACGAGAATCAGGGTTGACTGGGGACATATGCTTCAACTCAATATACTCCCTCATAAAGGCAGAGTACCGCTCCTTGAGTGTAGTATCACGATCCAACTTGCGCTCCAAATTGATGAATCGACGATGCGCCTGAGTGTAAGATTCCCCTAGGCGATCACCATTATCCTTTAACGGGAGACGAACTGAATACTCTCCTGATGGCAAACGTGAGAAGTGGTCTACGAAATGTGCTTCACAATCTAATTCTTCCTTGGTATTCAAAACGGCGTCCGCACAAGTCTCGACCTCCCAAAACATACGAAGAGTTTTGTCCAACCTTGCATCCATGCTAGCTTCCGAATCTGGAGAATTGTGCGTTGCCAAGAGCGCCGAGCGTGCTACCCTTTGTCCACCACCAGATACGATCCACCCAAGCCGGGTCTTCTGCAGAAGGGGCAGGCCATCGATGAGTTTGATTTGCCCTACGCAGAGGAGATCATAGAAAATGCTGGCACCAATGAGAAGATCCACTCGCTGAGGGTTGAAAAATGCAGGATCAGCAAGCTGAATATTTGACGGAATATTCCAATCGGCTACATTGACTGCCAGACTTGGCTGACAATCGGTGATCGTTGGAGCTATCAGAGCAGTAAGCGTAGTTGTATAGTCAGTTGTGCGAGAATGCATACAAATGTTCACGGTGGATCCCTCAGTAGCCACGCTGGTATCGCCGAGCCCAGAGACAAGTGCAGACGATTGAGTTCTCCTGAGCTGAAGCTGATGGGCGAACCTGGATGTGATGAGATGAAGCTGAGATCCTGAATCTAGTATGGCACGACAAGGAACTAAAACGCCAGACCGATTCTTTACGAGAACCACAGCGGTAGCCAGAAGCACAACATCGGATTGAAGACCTTGGGCAGCAAGAGAGGTAGAAGCAGGGGAAAGCGAACTGCTAACGGAATCCTGAGTGGCTGAAATAGCGCCTGGTTGGAGCGTTAGATCTGGAGGAGAAAGATCTGGGGAGCCTTGAGTTGTGGACTGCAGATTCTCGAAATGCAACAAACTATGATGCCTCCCACCGCATACTCGACATTTTCCACTGTTGCATGCACGAGTCCGATGCCCCGCTTTCAGGCAATTGAAACAGAGGGAAAGCTTCTTCACTTCTTTGTGGCGCAGCAACGGAGACAAATTCCCGAATATCTTGCAGGAATATATACCATGTCCCGCTGAATGGCAAAAACTGCATCCAGACGAGTCGGTGGAAGAATTGGAGGCAACAAGAGCTTTCTTAAAATGAGAATTATGGGTTTTTCCCACCTGAGCGCTACTAGCGGGTGCCGCTGTAGCGTATTCCAAGGTCTCCATTTTCTGGCACCGCTTCTCCAAGTATTCATAAAAATCCTTTGCTGTAGGTATGGCATCCGACGACAGGTGTTCTTCCCATTTCATTTGCGTCTTAGCGTCCAACTTCTGTAGCAGCAGGTTAATTATATACATGTGGGATATCTCCAAATCCGTTCCTAATGTTTGCAAAGCACGCATATGCAAATTGACTGCATCCGAAAACTCCCGAAGCCTTTTAGGAGATGGCGAATCCACTCTCTTGAGCCCAAGAATCTTCTTGATGTGTGCCTGAAAAACAAGTCGCTTGTTACTAAAACGTTTATTAAGTATATCCAGCGCCACACGATAATTGGCACTGGAGAGTTCCAAAGATCGAACCGAATCCAAAGCCACATCAGCGAGGCTAGAGCGAAGGTGCTGGAACTTCTCGATGTCGCTGAGATCCGCATCCGCGTCGATGATCGAATTGAACATAGCCATAAAGTCCGAATATTCGACGTATCCACCGGAAAACTTGGGTATTTTCAGCTCAGGAAGTCGCTGCTTGTGAGCCATGATGATGGTACTGTGTCCCGAATGGTTTGGTAGGGTAGTCGAATTGGCAGCAGCGCGCGAGTGGCCTAGTTCGAGAGCAGCCAGTAGCTCAGCCTTCAACGATATGAAGAGCATATCAAAGTTGTTGCGCATCTCACTCCCAATCTCATCTTGATTGAGCGCTTCCAGTTCATTATGGGCCTTATTAAATTCCTCTCGAATTTCTGACAGCATGTCGATACGAACGTCGATCTCCGTGGCGTTCAAATTATCGATCTTATTGCCAGCGAATGATTCGCCGAGCCCGCTCATTCGATCGTACAAAGACTGAACTTTACGTTTATAAAGACTCAGCCTGTTATTAGCCGTCACAATATTTTCGCCCGCGCCTGTATTGGGATCGCTTTCCATGTTTAACGGTGCGAAATGCAACGAACCAACGGAGAATAGATAACCGTTTAGCGACGGCGTACAGAAAGAGAGAGTGCAGACACGAAAAGTCGAAACCGTGGCTGCAGTTGTGCAGAGAATGAGAGACTTGACGATTATGCGACGGTGCACAGAAGCTGGAGCGAGAATGAGAGACACGAAAAGTCAAGAACCGTGTCTGCGGCTGAGCATAGAATGATAGATTCGACGATTAAACTAACGGAATCTCAGACGACCGTAATCTCAACTGAATTTGCATATAAACCGTTTTATATGCTGCACAAATATATTTGTTTGTGGTTAAAACTGCACAGAACCGAATATATTGCTCAATTTAAATGTTTTTACACGAAACGCGATTAGCCAATGTCTTTGATCACGTCGGGGTCACCAATGTTTGAGATGCCAAGCTTTTTTGGCACCTATTTCTATCCAGAATAATAACGCGAATTGTTCGAATGTAATAACTGTTTATTTATACCGGCGGCTGCTAGCGGAAGCCGATTGCTTGCTCTTAGCACAACCAGATAAATGTACATATGCATAAACGAGATCCAAATGCAACCAATGCGCAGAGAGGTTAGCAGATTACTGAAATTAGCACCGTCGGCTAAGCAAAGCTAGAGCCGAGGCGGCGGCTGCAGAGCGCCCTTTACAGAGGGAGAGCGCAGCAGCGCTGCCGAACGTGGGCGTTTACAGTGCATTGAATATTGTATTGTATTAAGTTAGGCCTGTTGATTAGCGGCTGGCCCGAACAATCAGTTTGGTTCGAGGCTGAATATTGGAATACGTAGATTAAAAGATTGAATGTATTGTTGATTCGAACGGTTGTTTCTGTTATAATTAATGTAAGTATTTGGGGTTTATGCAAGTAGCGCTTAGTTTTGGACGATTATCAACTTTCTGCGAAGTGGTCATTGCCATTGCTTGAGTATGGACTGTATAATTATTTTGATTATTTTCTAAAGCAAGCTTGTTGAATATTATAGTACTTACACTTGTCTTCTAGTTCCTCGAAGAACATACGTAGGTTACCTTTGTATTGGGTAGACTACTGCCGGCGCATCAGATCCTTCAGTGGGGTCTACGTCTTATACTCATGGATGCTGGCTTCCTTCAGATCAGTACATTGATTGTGGCATCCCATGTGGGTTATTTTCCCGGCACCTCCTCTGATTTGTAGCTCGGCGACTCCAAAGATCACTGCTTTCTGTTTGGCGTTGTCCGTAGGACACAATTCCAACAAATAATCAATTCTTCGAATGAATGGGGCTAAGATTGTTCTACTCTTCGCAGAATTGGGGTACTTGGCGTATTTGCCTAAGTAGTTGTGAAGGATTTTCACTAGTTCAAATGTTTGCAACTGCCATGATTTTTGGATTATTTGTTGTTTTTGTTTTGGAGTAGCGGTCTCGTCTTGTTTAAACGGGCTACTAATTTTCAATTCACAGACTGCTGTCTTTTGTGAAATTCACTTAGATAAGCGGGCCACAATGCGAATTTATTGAAAGTAATACACTCGGGTTCTTGTGCGGATACCGATTTGTCAAAAATGCAATGTTCTCAATCGAACTTTTCTTGCGGCAATTCGCGAGCTTAATCCTGAATTTCACTGACTTAACAAAAAGATTTCGATTACTGTTACTATGACTTTTTATCAGTATCCTACCGGCTGCGCAAATTACATAGGGTTGTTTTAGTTCATTGAAAAAAAAACCACTCATTTAATATATTTCATTTGCTTTGATTTATTGTAATGATTTGAGTAAAGGTTTTTTCCTGCCTTAATCAAAGATCTTTGATCTTAGCTCTGCAGATCGTAAAAATGTACTGATCTTTTACATTTGTTTATGCAAGTTTTGAAGATTTGGTCAAACGGCTGCAACTTAGCCGATTACACTAGTCGACACGACTTTTCCGCTGTCCCCAAAAATGACTTTTTCTGATAGATTTGGATGTTTAAAATTAATCAAAAAATGTTTTTTTTTTTCATAGAGTAGTTTTTTTTTAAAGAATTTTTAAAAAATTTGGTGTTTTTTGTCATAGGTAGTGCTTCTATTTTTCACATAACTTAAGTTTCCTACAACTGGTTGTATTGAACTTTGCAGGTAAAAAAGCTGACAAATGCAGCTATAAATCCGTCTTGGACACTTTGTAGCTGCAACTTAACGTCTGGAAGATATTATGCTTCCAAATTGAAATTTCATAATTTTTTTCGGTATTTTTCCCCGATCTTTTGACTTTGAAACCTCAGGAAAAGTCGAAAAAAAAATATTTGAATGCCTTTGATTTTTGGTTTTAGATAGACACATTAATTAGGCGTCGTTTAAGGTATGGCTTATAAAATATAAAAATAAACGGCTAAGTTATAACCGTTTGACCAAAACTTCAAAAACCAAAACCTTAATTCTTTGAAAGTCAGAATTTCGGGAAAAAAACCTGAAACCGTTATATATTCCAGACGTTAAGCTTCAGCTACAAAGTGTTGGATTTATAGCTGCATTTTTTAGCTTTTCAGAACTGCAAAGCTTAATACAACCAGCTATGAGAAACTTAAGTTATGTGAAAAATGGAAACAGTACCTCTGAAAAATAATACCAGTTCTTAAACATCTTAAAAAAAAACTAAACCATAAAAAAACCATAGATCTTTGAAAAATTTGAAATCTCCAAATTTATCAGAAAAAAAAGTCATTTTGGGCCACATTTTGAACCTGACGGTTCAACCTCTATTCCTGGTGAAAACTCTTCAATGATATTGGTCACGGTATCTGACGGAACGTCTGTGACGTTGCTTTGTGCGGGGAATTCTCGCCGCGCTGGGGTTTACAGAAATTTGTTGGTTTCTGGGTGTGGTAACTATAATGAGTGATCTCGGGTTCAAGAAGAAGGCGTGGGTTTAAGCAGTATGACAAATTGGTCTATTTATTATTCTTAAGTTTACAAAGGTGACGTTAGATTTGTGGTACTGGGCCTCCAATATGGGTCCTCCTTCGGGGTCTTCCTTCTAGCTTGGCTACTCGGCCGCACGTGGCTGTTTGCTGCGTGCAGGTCGTCGTTGGTCGTCGGACCCGGCGGGAGCTGCCAAGAAATACTGCCGTGGTGTACTCGGAGTGAACGAAGGGGGACAGGGGTCGCACACACCGTGTGAGAGGAATCGTTGCAGAGATAAACACTCTCCGATTCGAGCTGTCGATGCTCCTTTTATTCCTGACTGTCAGCTGTAGGCCCGTGGTGTTGGGGTTAGCGCCTGTCGTGGATCGTAACGCGTTCTGGGTTCCAGCTGATAGTGTGCCCGTTTGCGCTCGTGCTCTGGTCACACTGAGACCGTTTACTGCTCGGTGATGGTCCCGCTGGTGTTTCTTTGGCGCGTTCTTTGAATGTGAGGCATGTTTTTTGTCCTTGGAATGTTTATTATGTAACGTTTTTTGAAAAATGAGTTACTTCATGGTTTTTCTTGTCGCTTATCCTAGCAATACAAAGTTGCTTAAACGAAAAAAAGGTCCTTCAAGGTTTTTGTCTGGTTTGTTTTGCTAAGAATATATTGATATTCATAGATTTGTGGTGGCAGCGCTGTTGGATATGGCGCTGTGCGTCACACTTTTTTTCTAATTCTATTGAACTCTGAAGTACTGATCACTTGAGTATGTTGAATGAACTCTAAGTCGCGGCTTCCTTAAAAAAATTAGCGCTAACAAACTCTTTTTTTGATGGGACGACTCCCTCCAATACTTGGCGCACTTTATTTATTGAATGAAGGAACACTCCATTTTTCCCTATGCTGACACTAACGAAATCGAGAACATCACTTCCGATCACTCTTTCGTACAGGGTATCGTCGTCACGGACTACATGGAAACACATTTCCAAAGGAACGCCATCTAACTTAGTGATAAACTTAAATGAACCTAACGTATAAACGTATAACGTATAACCGACCAATTCGTTTATATCATTCTTCAACGCAACTGGAAAAATCATCCTGTAAACTTTCTCGCTCGTGGTACAAATATAGCTGCCAGAATCAAACAATGCAGGGATCTCATCATTACCAATTTCGACATTCTTAAAGAGGAGGCCCGATTTAAACTGATCTGAGAAAATTTTCTTCTTTGTTACCAATCGTGGACCTCTTGCCCCGCATTGATTTGATTGCAATTGAAACATTTGACGTCATTTTCTTTACAATACTTTGCAATATGGTTGCTACCTCCACATTTGAAACAACGTCTTTCGTCTTTGGTGTTTTCTGAATTATTCTCAAACTTTGTTTTTGTCCTCATCTTTTCGTAAATCTTAATTTGCTCACGAAATTCTTTGAAATTTTTTGCTTGGTAAAAACAGTTTTTGTTTGGCTTGGAATCTGGAATGCCCTTAATAATATATTCAATAATAATTTCTTCATCTAGCTTGGATTCGCTTGCCAAAGTACATACATACAAAGTACACATACTATAAAAATATTCAATTAAGCTCTCCTTATGACTCTTCTTTCTTTTTTCCAATAACTTATGAACTTGCGTTGCCGTTAACTTCTCACTAAATTCACGTATCAGTGCTTTGTTCAAGGAATTCCCATCATTAATTCCACATTGACTGCTAATTTAGCTGCACCATTTACTAATGTCCTGCCGTAAATAAACTTTTGCAAATCAATCCAATTCACTGTTAAAGCATTAAGCTCAAAATCGCGTAGCCAGTCGTCAGCATCCGGAGAGCCATTGCCTGTGAATGCTGAAAGGGATTCTTCAATGTCTCTCAATGTGAACGCCATGTTTACCGAATTACCAACTGCTGCTTCGTTTGCCGAATTTAAAACTTGAACGTCTTTCGTCTGTTCGTACTCTCAACTCTGCTACTGTTAAGATTAAAATTTCGCTGCGTTGCATATTACTGCTGCCGGCTTAATTTGCAATACCATCCACATATTCCATATATTCAATATTTGCGTATTAATCCTGAGTTCCATGCGTGAGTTCTTCTTCTTGGTCTTGTCGCAGGATCGCAGGGTATATGAGCCGCACGTGGCCGTGTCCGCGCGAAATGCTAGTATTGTTGTTTCGTCGTTTGGTTCCAGCCTCTACTTCCTTCTTTCGTTCGAAGGTTATACAAGCCGCACGTGGCAGTGCAAAGGACCAGTGATGTTGTTTCGTCGTTTGCTACTTTCTCCTAGGTTCGCAATGTTAACGAAAACATCTTTCCAGTCTTCCTTGCTTTGTATACTCGTTGTTTCCTCTTTTCCGCTTTGTTCGCAATATGAAAGAAAAAGAATGGTGTCGTTTCAGTCCTTTTGATCTGCTGACTCGTCGATTCATCTTTTCCTCTTCGTTCGCAATCGGATGAAAACGAATGGTGTCGTTTAAGTCCTCTTTGCTCTTTACATTCGTAACAGTTTTTAAAGGTGAAACGGCATTTAGGATGGTGCCAAACGGCACATAAAGTTTTGGTCAAACGGGTGCAACTTGGCCGTTTATCCATACATTTTTAAAAGCTATACCTTTAACGACGCCTAATTAATGTGTCTATCTAAAACCAACCATTTCAATTTGGAAGCTTAATAACTTCCAGACGTTAAAATGCAGCTACAAAGTGTCTGAGTCGGATTTATAGCTGCATTTGTCATTTGTTTTTTTTTAACTGCAAAGTTCAATACAACCAGTTGTAGGAAACTTAAGTTATGTGACAAATAGAAGCACTATCTATGACAAAAAACACAAAATTTATTAAAAATTCTTTAAAAAAAACTACTCTATGCAAAAAAAAAAACATTCTTTGAAAAATTTTAAACAGCGACAGCGGGAAAAAAAAGTTGAATTTTGTCAAGTAGTGTTACTGATACTCTTATATCTTTCCCGTAATTAGAAATTGCTTAAATTTTAAGCAGAGCATGCAAATAACCGTCAACTTTTCCAACGCAGTCTTCACGCAGACAAAACAAAAAATTTGGTACACACGATCTCTCTTTGAGCGAAACACTTTTTATACCCGGTACTCGAAGAGTAAGGGGTATATTAGATTTGTGGGGATAACGGTTGTGTGTAACGCCCAGAAGGAAGCGTTTCCAACCCCATAAAGTATATATATTCTTGATCAGCATCAATAGCCGAGTCGATATAGCCATGTCTGTCTGTCCGTCTGTCCGTCTTCATTTGCGCCTATATCTGAGACCATTTAAGCTAGAGCAACCAAGTTTTGTATCCAGTCTCCTGTGTGATCACACTACTCCAAATGTGTTGCAAAATTTCGCCCCGCCCCTTTCCGCCCGCACAAAGGACGAAAGTCTGTGGCGTACACAATTTTAAAGATACGAGAAAACCAAAAACGAAGAATCATAGAGAATGCTCATTTCTATCAGAGTGTTGAATCTGGATCAGATCGGATCATTATTATAGCTACAATGAAGAAAACCATTTTGAAAGTCATCGTTCCTCTCGCTCGTTCTTCTCGCTCGTTCCTCTCGCTCTCTCTCACACGCCACCCTGTCTGCTTTGCTTATTCGTTTAAATGAGCGCCTAGATCTCAGGGACTATAAGAGCTAGAACAACTAAACTTTCTATCCAAACTCCTGTGATACCAAACCTGCACAAGTGTATTTCAAAATTTTGCCACGCCCCTTTCCGCCTCCACAAAAAACGAAAATCTGTGGAATCCACAATTTTTAAGATAAATGAAAACCAAAAACGTAGAATCATGGGAAATTACTATATCTACCAGATTTCCGAATATGGATCAGGTCGGATCAATATTATGGCCAGAAGAAACAAATTAAATTTCAGTGGCTACGCAACGCCTGCCAGGCGCTGACTGATGCCCTCTCTCTCTCTGTCCTAAACACTTGTACGTCTCAAATACATATGTAGTTATACATGTCATTTAGAAATTTAGAAGCAGATGTAAAAATCATATGCAAACAAAATCGGAAATATGTATAATATTCCAAAAAATTCCAAATTATTTGCGAGCTCTGATTTTAAGTTAGATTAGTTCTTCTTTCCCTCGTACACTTGTCTAACACCTATCATTCCTGCATGTCCGCGATCGTTTAGGTTAACGAGTCGCGCGTTATGCGGCAGCGCCCCTCGGTTGGTTGGGCGGGAGGTGGGCTGCGTTCTTGTCTGGGATCCGCGCGTAACAGCCATCGGCTGGTGTCGCTTGGGCCACTTGATCGTCTCAGTTGTCATATATTCTATTTCCACTTTATTTTCACTGTCAACAAATCTTTCCCGTCTACATAATCTTAAAACTTTCTGTAATTTCATCTTCAGAAAAACCAAGAGGGACACCCTTAATGACTCAAAATGATTCCACAAAATTCCTTGGTATGAAGGCTATTAATTTAATTTTTTTCATTTATTATCAACACTTGCCTTTTTAAAATAGATTTTAGAGCCACAATTTCTTTAAACCTGTGATTTCCAGGTGCCTTATTTTCTCAAAAAGAAAAAGGTAGTTTGTAGCCTTTTTATTCTGCAAAGCCGCACACTTATTGGTAGACACTAAAACTGCAGCTTCACCGACAGGGTTGTTACTGTATAAAATTATCTCCTTTTTTAGGACTTTCATTAAAAAAAATATTTTCTTGGGATACGATATTTGAATTAGCTGGTATTCGTTTTCTTTATTGTTGGCATCACTATTTATTTCATTTATATTTGCACTTTGTACAGTAACATTTGCCGCCACTGTGCCCGCGCTTTTTTCCATATACAAAAAAACATCTATGTTGTCCATATGTGTTATTCCCTTTCCCCCCGTCTTTTAGGTCATATGTGCCATTATGTGTAGCATTATTTATTACCTCTTTTGCATTTTATAAGTATAGCGACACTTTTTTTTTGCATATGTATTTGTTCATTCTATTATTTTGCGCTTTGCCTTCAAGCAATAATAAGTTTTGTTTTTGCATTTAATCTTGTCAATTTTTTGTCAATTCCACTCGTGTACTCTGTCCATTGTCCGCATCTGTATTTCTCATATTGGCGTGGCCGGAGTCCACCATATTTTTCGATGGCTTGACCAGCTTTCCAAACATACCTCTATCTTTGACAAAAAACAATGATATACTTGTTGCTCCAAACTGAAAACGAAAGAAGAAAACAGCTGTGTCTTCCTTTGCTTTAAAAACACTTTTCCTAGCACAAAAATTGTTCTTAATTATCTGCACACAAAAAAAATACCACTGTTCTCGCTCACCGTAAAATGTGAAGTGCTCTTCGTTCCTTGTCATTTGCTGAGCAATATCAGTTCATTTTGTCAGTCATTATTTACATTTTCGCAATGCTTCTATTTTTTCGTTGTGAATGCCAATTTTTCAGAGTTGTATTTGACAACCATCGGCTAAATATCTCAAAGAAACGTGCGGTTTAGAAACATCCTAAATGGATTGTGGAACTATCTGAGATATTTCGGAACGGCAAAAC
Organism: Drosophila algonquin; assembly: GCA_035041765.1. Taxonomy (NCBI): domain Eukaryota; kingdom Metazoa; phylum Arthropoda; class Insecta; order Diptera; family Drosophilidae; genus Drosophila; species Drosophila algonquin. The sequence goes on along the minus strand of JAWNKY010000611.1, from coordinate 149,328 downwards.
TTTACGGACCATCTCCGAAATGGATGGTGGATGGTCGTCTGTGGGGACGGGCTATTAGATGTTATCTATTTCCATTTTTGTTTGATCATGCTTTTTAAATCTGTCTTCTACATTTAGTTTTCTCGTATCTTTAAAATGCTGAATGCCACAGGTTTTCAACTATTGTGGGGAAGGAAAGGGGCGTGGCAAAATTTTGAAATACACTTGGATAGCTTGGATAGAAAATTTGGTTGTTCTAGCTTTCATAGTCTCAGAGATCTTGGCGCTCATCTGGACCATGGTGAAATTAGTAATAATTAGTACTCAGCTGTGGTGAGGACGTTCAATTTTTCACCTCACTCTCTCGGCTCTCAGAGAGAAAATCGTTAGAAAGATAAAGCAAGCGTTTTACGTTCGACTGTTTAAAATAGCGTCCCCGAAAGAGAGGACGTATGGGGAGTACATCACCTTATTATTAATTTCACCATGATCTGGACGAACAAGCAAAAAATACTGGGTGGCGTGTGAGAGAGAGCGAGAGGGAACGAATCCGTTCGAAATAGTTTTCTTAATTGTGGCTATATTAATTAATATTGATCCATTTCAACACTTTGACAGATAATGTCATTTTCTATAGTTCTGCGCTTTTAGATTTCTCGTATCTTCAAAATTGTGCAGGCCACAGATTTTCATCCTTTATGTGGGCGGAAGAAAGTAGGGGAAAATTCTGAAATACACTTGTAACAGTGTGATATCATAGGAGTCTGCATACAAAATGTGGTTGCTTTAGCTCTTATAGACTCTGAGAGCTAGGCGCTAATGAAGACGGACGGACGGACAGACGGACGAACGGATGGACGAACGGACAGACAGACATGGCTATATTGACATGGCTATTGATGCTGATCAAGAATATATATACTTTATGGGGTCGGAAACGCTTCCTTCTGGGCGTTACACACAACCGTTATCCGCACAAATCTAATATACCCCTATACTCTTCGAGTACCGGGTATAAAAACTAAATTCATAATAAATCGGGGTCTATCCAGGAAAAAAATTTCGTGAATTTTGGAGAGGTTTTCCACGTAATTAACATTTACCGAATATTTTTTTCATTTTGTAAACAATGAAGAAGAAGGAAATGAAAAAAATCGTCCGCTAAACTACCTCTCTCGACAACGTTTGACAAACGACTGACAAAAATAACGTCCCCGAAAGAGAGCACGTGTGGTGAATACATCACCTTCTTACTAATTTCACCATGAGCTGCACAAAAAAAGTGTTTGTATACAACTTAAAGTTGTATAAGCTGTATGACAGAAAAAATACGAAATTCGTTTAACCTTGTTTATTTCATATTCTTATTGTTTATTCTCCTATGAATTTTATGTAAGAATTGTAAGTTTCATAAATATAATACAGCTGCTTTCAAAATTTTCAAATTAATTTATTAATACTTAATTTTTAGATGTATGTATGTATATACATTGGAAATTCATTGGACATGGAATGTCATGGAATATCGTGAAAATTCTACCAATAGTTGATGACATAGTCTTAGTTGATTTTGTAGTCTTACTGATTTGATACAAAAGCTATTGAACATACTCTGCTGGTCGTTAAACGGATAAAAAAAAATTAGCAGTGAAGAAAATTGTATAAAGGAAGCAGCTTCAAAGTTACATTTGTGGAATTTGTAACGAAGAGTCTAAAAAGTGCACGATAGGAAAATAAGACGATAACCGCGGATGAACTCAATGCAGGTGTGTGCGTATGTACATATATTTGAATATACAAAAATGGAGATAGCTTATGAATCTTAGGTTAGAGCGATATTCATAGAACTTACAACCAATTTACAACAGTGACATTCTGGTACATTCTTCAAATCACGCAAATGATTTTGATTCGCTGTACATCTTTCCTAAAAGGGACCAAACTCACAGAGACCGTTCGCTACGAGTTATTCGATAAGGCCTGTGTTTCAATTAGTTTTCGTAATAATAATCTCTCTATTATATGAAATTTTTGTGGGTCAAGTCGTCGCGCCGTCATCGTCGTCATCGCCTCCGTCTGAAATATAATCAACAGACGGGGATTGGCTTGCTTCATAGTACTTTTATATAACATAATACTATATGTATGTATAGCAATTTTAATAGGAGTTGCGTCGCTTTTATCCACAGGCTCATTATTTATATAAAAAAATGTTGCATCTCTCGTTCCATTAAATAGATGCTGCGGGCCAGTGTAAATAGACTTTTACACCAGTCCACAAGACATCCGCTGCGGCCCAAAATATCTTTTTCTGATAGATCTGAAAACTTAAATTTTTCAAAGAATTATGGTTTTTTTTTTACATGGTACCCGGTACTCGAAAGGTATAGTGGTATATTAGGTTTGTAGTAGTAGATAGCCTTTCCGCCCTCATAAAGTCGATATAGCCATGTCTGTATGTCCGTCCGCTGTCCGTCACCATTAGTGCCTAGATATCGGAGACCATGAAAGCTAGAGAAACCAAATTTTTTATCAGGTCTCCTGTGTTATCAAACTACTCCAAAGTGTATTTCAAAATTTCGCCCCCGCCCATTTCCGCCCACACAAAGGACGAAAATCTGTGGCATGCACAATTTTGATAGTAAGAGAAAACTAAAAACGCATAATCATAGATAATGACCATTTCTATCAGAGTGTTAAATCTGTATCGCATTATTTATATAGCCACAATGAAGAAAACCACATCGAAGGGCATTGTTCCTTCTCGCTCTCTCTCACACGCCACCCCGTCTGCTTTGTTCGTTCGTCTTTTTGGACGCCGAGTTCTCAGAGACTATAAGAGCCAGAGCAACCAAACTTTCTATCCAAGCTCCTGTGATATCACCTTAATACAAGCGTGTTACAATACAAGCGTGTTTCGTCCCCTTCCGGATAGAAATCTGTGGAATCAACAAATTTTAAGATTAAGATAATTATGGAAAATGACCGTATCTACGAAATTGGTCAGATCGGATCATATTTATAGCTAGAAAGAAGCAATGAAATTTCAGTCGCTACACAACGCCTTCCAAGCGCTTACTCATCCATCTCTCTCTCGCACACACTTCCACGTTTCGTATATGTAGATTCTAGATGTACATGTCGAAATGTAGAAGCAGATATAAAAGGCATATTTAAATAAAAATAGAGACAGATAACATCTCCATTTGGTTCGACTACATTTTTAGAAATGTTTATTTTTTGGCCAAAATTTAATTCGTCTTTTTTGCGAACATATAATAACTTAAATATGTACAATTTACATAGAATTATATGTAAAATTTTTTTATTATCGCTAAAGCCACGGAACTGGTACATCTTTGAGTTACAGTATTTTTTAAGTATTTTTGGACAATATTAGATACATAAGTTTACTTGATTTTTGGCTTGTCGTATATGTTAATGAGTTGACCGATTATTTCTCCGCTCATACCCTAGCAGTCTATAGTGTCTATATCTATGTCGTCGTAGTGATGGTTCTTTAGAGTCTGTTAATTAGTTTTGCTATGGGTTTGGTGTAAGGGCTGGTTCTGGCGTTGTTATAAGAAACTTAAGTTATGTGAAAGATGAAAGCACTACCTCTGAAGAAAAATACCAAATTTGAAAAAAAAAACGAGGGGGAACGTTGTGAGCCGCGGCAAAGGCCGCGGCTCTACCTTATACCCGGTACTCAGTCAGTATACACATACATACAGATATGAGCTTGCGATTTATGCAATTTATTATATGTTCGCAAAAGGGACAAATTAAATTTTGGGCAAAAGATAATATTTCAAAAAATGAAGTCAAATCATTTTTGGAATTTTTATACATGTTTCCATTTTTGTTTGCATGTGCTTTTTACATCTGCTTCTAAATTTCTACATTACATGTATTACTACAGGGAATGAGAAAGCGCTTGGCAGGCGTTGCGTCGCCACTGAAATTTAATTTGTTCCTTCTGTCCATAATATTGATTCGAGCTGATCCATATTCGGCAATCTGGTAGATATGGTCATTTTACATGATTCTGCGTTTTTGGTTTTCTCGAACCTTAAAAATTGTGGATTCCACAGATTTTCGTCTTTTGTGGGGGCGGAAAGAGGCGTGGCAAAAATTTGAAACAAACTCGTACTGGTTTGATATCACAGGAGCTTGGATAGAAAGTTTGGTTGCTCTAGCTTTTATAGTCTCTGAGAACTAGGCGTCACAAAATACGAATGGGCAAAGCGGATGGGGTCGCGTGTGAGAGAGAGCGAGAGGGAACGATGACTTTCGAAATGGTTTTCTTCATTGTAGCCATAATAATTATCCGATCTGATCCAGATTCAACACTCTGATAGAAATGGTCATTCTATATGATTCTGCGTATTTAGTTTTCTCGTATTTTCAAAATTGTGTAAGCCACAGACTTTCGTCCTTTGTGCGGGCGGAAAGGGGCGGGGCGAAATTTTGAAATACATTTGGAGTAGTGTGATCACACAGGAGACTGGATACAAAACTTGGTTGCTCTAGCTTAAATGGTCTCTGAGATATAGGCGCAAATGAAGACGGACGGACGGACGGACGGACGGACGGACGGACAGACGGACGGACAGACAGACATGGCTCTATCGACTCGGCTATTGATGCTGATCAAGAATATATATACTTTATGGGGTCGGAAACGATTCCTTCTGGGCGTTACACACAACCGTTATCCCCACAAATCTAATATACCCTTAAACTCTTCAAGTACCGGGTATAAAAAACTAGAGGGAACGTTGTGACTTTACACCTGCTACTTTATACCTGGTACTCAGTTAGTATATGTGTATAGGTATGAGCTTGTAATTTACTTGTATGTAACTTATATAATATTCATATTTGATACGTAAACGCCGCTCAAATTAGCTACCAATTTAATACATCAAATACATTAAATTGGTACCCAGGGAACACCACGGGGAGGTCATCGCCATGCAATGGGGTCACTCTAGCCAAAATATAATCTTGGGGACCTACGCGTCGACTTGAGCTGCTTTTAAAGCATTTTTAAGCTCCATATTCCCCAAAAATATAAAAATAGGATTCCAATCCTTCAAAAAAAAAATCGAAACTAAAATGAATACCTAAATACCTAGAAATGATATATCTTAAAATGAATACCTAAAGACGTACTTGAACAAAGCATACTCGAACACTGGAGATGCTAAATTATTACTACAATGATCTAAACGTTCATTCCTAGCAAATATTAGAATGCCTGTTTTCTGTCTAGCTCCGCTGGCTACGGAAGGGCAATCTAACCGCACTGCAGTGGAATAGCCAGGAATATTATTAGCTTCATTTGAGTAAGTAGAAGCCTCAACGAAGCACAAAATAGAAGACTTGAGCATTAAATGATCAGAACAGACATCGCTAAAATGGCAGTGCAAGCTTTCCGTATTATGGAAGAAAATATTGAGGTCGGACGGATTGAGTAAACAATCAAAGTGGGTGTGAAGTAATTTGGCAGAACGTAAGTTCTCCATCTCCTTCGCGACAGGACAGTCCCGCTTGGGTTTCGGAGGAATGAATGGTCCAACGATATAACGTCCGTTCGTACTGGTGGCCCTACTGCAAGTTACATACAACGCCTCTCTTTGCATATTGGATGAAGTGTGGATGGCCACTTTGCTGTATGTAGCTCCCTGACTCTTATGAATAGTTATAGCTTCTGCAGCTACAACCGGAAACTGTTTTCGGTCAATAGCAACTTGTTCGTTTTGGTGGTACTGAAAACTTTTTGTAGTTTTCTGAATTGGGGTCCATGACGTTTCGTTACTATGGCTGCGTTTCGACCGTGCGTTAACTCCTACGCTTTCCTCGAGAAAATGAATCCAAAGAAGTTCGGAGGTATTGGAGGAGCTGAGATTTACAGTGGCTCCGTTAACAAGACCATCTGATGTATCTACATTGACTGTCATCATATATTTAGCCGTGGTTTTAAGAACCAATGAAGTACACAAACCTTGTGTATTCGAGGTTTTGAAACTCTTAACAGAGTCCAGATATTTGCTTTTGGTTTCTGGGTTAAGATGTTCGGCTTTGATGCAGTCTAATTATTGAGGTCTATTATTAAGCTATTGAAGTATATTCTGCAGTCATTATCGATGATAGCTTCTCCCTGTTGTACTTATCTGTCTCGCTATTGCTATAAAATAAGTGGATCGCATCTCTGGGGCTTGACTGCGGTCAACTATTCGGCTCCTAAGCAATTGACTGTCTTCTGATAGGCCGATGCCATGTTATTAAGTGCGGTTGCAAAAGCTTGGTCATCTCACTGTCGCATTATCTCTGTAAGTTCGAAAAACTTGAAGCTATCCCAGAGACTAGAGCCAATTATTGCACTGTATGGATTATGCGCTCCTGATGAGGGTTTAAATATCCAACGATCACCTACTGGACATAACTGCCGATCGATACTGGACGATCGCCGAACACGATAACAGAAATTCCACCAAAAGAACTCTCGGGCCTTGAAAATATTTGTTTTAGGCGCTTATCCAAATACGAAAACATTTTTTCACCGACCATAGAAATTTCGTCAATTATTAGAATTTTAAAATCAATAAATCTTGAACGCATGGTATTTAACAAATCTGGACCAAACTGTTTAAAGGCATGGTTAGACTGATTGAGAGGTAAAGAAACATGGAGTGAAGTGTGGCACCTCCAATACCGAATGCAGCTTTTCCTGTGAGAATGCACAGAAGAACCTTAACAGTTTCTGGGTTAGAGCCTGGTCTACGATTAAACTCCTGGGAAATGGTCTGAAAAATGGTAGATATTGTCCTACTCTTGCCGACGCCTGGGCCACCACCTAAAAATTCATAAAAAACTGCCTTATTTCTCACATTATGCAGAACATGGGTGAGATAAGCTTTTTGCTTCAAATTAAGCGATTTAATTAAACTGGCTAACAAAGTAGGGGAAATAATCGGATTAAGCTTAAATAATCGAATACTCCTATCTTCATCCGTTGCCTGGTCATCCAAGTTCAGAACATTTATTTGAGAACTTATTTCGGAAATCGCTAAAGCCCTAAACTGCTAATCAATGGTCTCAACTGCCTCTTCACCTACATTTTCCTGCCTATTGGCTTCGGCTTCCATGGCCCTCCTAAGCACGTCTTCTAAATCTGCTAACGCATTGTATTTTTGGAAATTTGAACTAACTAAATCCTGATGATTGTTATAAACATCCTCGCAATTAGCGCTCACTAAATCTCTGTCCTCATCTCTCCACGGATAAAACAGCATGACTAATGCTCTAAAATAGTTAGACCTATCTGTATTTATATTAAAACTCATATACTTTAAAATGGATGGCTTGGTTCGTTCCCTAATAAAACCACTATTATCGCGGAGAGGGAGAAAAACTTCTACTCCTACCTCATTTTCTTCGTCCTCTTCTTCATCGCTATTTTGGCCAACTCTTTTCCCGCTTTTAGTAACTTCATAATTTGCTGCAAAATCGGCCAAACACAGGCCCTGAAGATTGGTTGGTCTTTGTTCGTACCGCTCCAGCAATCCTTTGACGAATATGTCAGTAGAGTCCTGATTCATATTTTGTAGGATGCTTGTGGATTTGAGCATTCGCACTCGTTGCTCTGGAGGAAAAGTATTGACATGAACGCATTTGTTGCTAGTTTCGGACAACGGAATGCATAGACAACAATATACGGCTTCCTGAGCAGATATCTCAGTGCCAGAAATAAATTTCTAACCAATGTGCTGTAGCTTTTGCCTAATCGTAAAATTGCCCTCTTGCACTTCTCTTACCGCCTCGCGCATTAGCTTAGAAATACCCCTTTGGGATTTATCTATATAGTTTATTATATATCTACAGCATGCATTAGGGTCCAAAATGAATTGGATATCCATATTGGCCCTTCAAACCAGAACATATTGCATATTTGTAGTCCTCGTAATTGAGGCTCACTTGTTCGTGTGAAAGGAAATTCTCAAATTTGCTCAAGTGATCAATCATATCAGAGGATTGATCAGAATTAAGTAGGTCTTGAATTTTCCTAAAATTTCCTTGGTGAAAATCAAGGTTTGGAGTTTCCTCCGGCAGTGGACTCAATATCTCCGTTTGGGGCATTGGAGGGTATGGAATACCGAATCTACAAACTTTTTTCCACTTCTATTGACTTTTTTAAGACATGTCATGTTTGTATGCCTACGCTTTTGGTATTCAACATACGGAGCTAATTCTGAGTCTGTGAAATCTACTGTAATATGTGTATTAATGAAGGATACAACTGTTGAAATTGACTCAGTACTGATAAAATCCAATGCTGGGCCATCTTTCAGCCGAAACATACCGTGAATGTGGGGGGAACCTCTTTGTTGAAATTCAACACGCCAATAAAATTTGATGACGAAGTTTTCTCCGAAAATGCCCTCCCGATTCCTCATAACTTTCAAAAGCTCACGATACCTATGATCAAAATACCTAGCACAAGTAACTGGATCTGCCTTGATGAGACGCTCCTTTTCGTTGTACTGTAGATTCATTGCTTATTCTTCGCTAATGATCTTTCTATCTACATTGCTTTTGAGCAAATCAAGCAACTCTGGCCACCGCGTTTCAGCAGCAGACAGAGTGATAAAAAAAGTCGGCAGGCCGAACCGACGAATCATAGCCATAACCTTCTTCTTTTCTTCCTCCCAATGAGCCGGAGACGAGAATATCTCGAAGAACCCTATATCCCTCATCGTGCTTAATAAGTCCCCCAATGAAATTCTCATTAAGAGCGTTAGCTGCCGTAACTGTACTGGACGTGCTTACGTAAGCAAATTGAAATATTATTGCGAATCTTAATGAGCTCTAACTTCTTGTAATTGAAGAACAGTTTGCTGGCTCTGTGTCTACATTCCTATCTCTATTTTGGGTACTTTCTAAAAAGGCTGCGTCTGCTTGAGATGCTACGAATGGAACAATATCGGATGTGAAACCAGAGATCCATTGCTGACATTATGCTTTTTATACAAATCTGTGCTAACTAAATAACGAAGTGCTTCAAAAATCTTCGAAGGTCTAATGATTTCAGCCATGAAGGCATGAAGATACTCTTGTCTACGCTTCAGGTGGAGCTGAATAACCTGGGCTTCATGGAAAGCTCGTGGAAGCTCCTTCACGATATCACTTACAGAAATAGGGACGTTTACAACTGCTCCTTTAATGGCATTTTGGCCTCTTCCCCCAGGCAATAATGGCTTAATTATCATAAATGGAAGTCGAGGAGAAATCAGTCGTTCCTCTAATGGAGTGAGCCCCTTTAAGCAGTCGGGCAGTTTAATCTTAATTCATTGAAGAAAAGCTTAGGCTTTTTACGCTTCTTAATGTTGGTACAAAATGATCTGCAGAATTTTAATGTTGGGCAGTCAGAAGAAAATTCTAGAAGGAATCTTGGAAATTTGTTTGGGGAACCACAGGCCTTTACAGGAAAGGCAATCCTGATCAGGACCCAGATTTACATTCCTATTATATGCTATTTCTAGAGCTTCCAGGCCACTAAGCCTTATTCTATATAAGTTCTATCCTCCTGGGAGATATTTGCTCGTTCTTGCTGCATTCGGGTGGCGTTTCTTAAATTTTGGTCAGCTCTATTACTGCTATCGCTCCTATATTGGCTTACTCTCTGACTTAAAGCTCTGGCAGCGTCAATTGTTGACTGTCGAGCTGCGACACGAGCAGATTGGCATGCCAGAGTGTCTCTCGCTCGCGAGATACGCCTACGATCAGCGAAACTCCTTTCTTGGACCCTACGAACTCTATCCTGCTCTCTTTCTCAGAAGTTTAAAGGGGAAACAGAAGAGAAAGAGTGCGCACGTGCTTGCCAGTTTTGTTTTGATTTCGCAATTTCTTTGATGGACTCTTTCTTTTCCTAGAGTGAACACTTGCAATCGCAGGTTCCCCTCCTACCTATAACGGCTCATTCAATCAGAATATGCATATATGTACATATGTACTATATTATGTATATTTAAATTTGAATGTACATATGTCCATTGGTCCTAATATATATACATTCAAACATACATATGTATACATGCATACATATCAATACATTAATATATACATTTATGTATGTAAATAAATCATTGCCTGGGCGGGCGCTCATTTTTTGGGGGAAAGGGATAGATTGATTAGTTAATGTGGGAGGGAAGTGATTGTGGCAAGGCATGGACAGCGCATCGCGCTTGTTGGATGGAGAGGTGGTGTTGGTTTAAAGTCAAAAGGAGAAAAGAGAAAGCGAGAACGCCTGCCAGCAGCTAGTTCGCGCTAGGATTACCGTGGATCGCTATTACTCATTGTCGGGCAAGGCAGACGAGGAAGAGTTAAGAGAGAGGGAGGGAACGCATATCTATGTATGTACATACATATGTACATATGTACGTAGCCAATATAAATGATTTTCTTTATTGTGGCTATAATAATGATCCGATATGATCCAGATTCAGCAATCTGGTAGATGAGGTCATTTCCCATGATTCCGCGTTTTTGGTTTTCTCGTATCTTATAAATTGTGGATTCCACAGATTTTCGTCCTTTGTGAGGGCGGAAAGAGGCGTGTCAAAATTTTGAAATACACTTGTATTGAATTGATATCACAGGAGCTCGGGTCGAAAGTTTGGTTGCTCTAGCTCTTATAGTCTCTGAGATCTAGGCGGTCATTTGGACGAATAGGAAAAGCAGACAGAGTCGCGCGTGAGAAAGAGCAAAAGGGAACGATGCTTTTCGAAATGGTTTTCTTAATTGTGGCTATATGAAAGCTCATATCTGGTCCATATTCAACACTCGGATAGATATATGCATTCTCTATGATGCTTTTTAATTTTCTCGTACTATCAAAATTGTGCATGCCACAGATTTTCGTCTTTTGTGGGGGCGGAAACGGGCGGGTCGAAATTTTGAAATACACTTTGAGTAGTGTGATAACACAGGAGACCGAATACAAAACTTGATTACTCTAGCTTTAATAGTCTATGAGATATAGGCGCAAATGAAGACGGACGGACGGACGGACGGACGGACGGACAGACAGACATGGCTATATCGACTCGGCTATTGATGCTGACCAAGAATATATATACTTTATGGGGTCGGAAACGCCTCCTTCTGGGCGTTACACACATCCGTTATCACCACAAATCTAATATACCCCTATACTCTTCGAGTACCGGGTATAAAAACCGTTTTCAGAGCGACTGGAATCTCTACATTCGATCTAGACATCTTCATCGCCTCTGACTTTATTTAAACTCTTGAGGCCGGTTGTTTTTAGCTGCCGGCCTGTTTTTAGCGGATTTTTCAAGATGCCCTTAGCAGGGCAACAATTTTTCCTTTTTCAAATTATCAATTCACTGACAGACCACTAGCTTTTAATTCGTACACTTGGTAAAGGTTAGGATAGGTTACCCCGGAAGGACCTCGACGGGGCCTCTAATAGGCCAGAATGGCCCTTAGTTATCCGGATCTTTTTATGGACCTTACGAGGGTGTTTCTGAGGTTTCGAAGTCCCCCAGAATCGATGCGCCCAGGTATCTTCTCCTTGGCCTCGAGAGAGCCGGACACCAGCAGATGAGATGTTACAGGGTTTCGACAGCCCCGGGTTCATTGCATTTTCTGCAGATGTCGCTGTTGGTGATGTTCAGCCTGGTTGCATGCGACGCATCCAGGCAGTGGCCTGTTATTATGCCCACTTACAGTCTGCAATCCTTCCGTGGAAGATGCAGCACACAGTGGCTGAGATTATCATTGCGTTCTTTGCACATGATTTTCGAGAGTCTCCAGGTGGTGTTGTTCCTTCACCTGCTGTCTGTCCTCATTTTGGCCTGCTTCTCCAGGTCGCTTTGTAACGTCCTTAGGGAGACCGGCACGCTTTCTCTCCTCTCGTTTGCCAGCCCGACGCCTTCCTTAGCCAGAACGTCCGCCGCTTCGTTTACTTCGATGCCCTGGTGACTGGGAACCCAATAGATCTGCACTGACTTAGTCGTGCTTAGTGAGTCTAGTGCCTCCCTGCTTGCCAGGACACTTCTGGAACTGACCGCGGACGACTGCATGGATTTTATCGCTGCTTGGCTGTGAACGAATATGTTAACCGCATTGTGTGGTCTCTCTGTGAGCTGAGCGATCTCTGCTGCCTTCTTGATGGCGACGACTTCCGCCTGGAATACGCTGCATCTGTCGGGTAGCTTATACGATGCCCTTATTTCAGCGTTCGTACAGTATAGGCCTGCTCCTACTCCTTCCTTCATCTTGGAGCGGTCAGTGTATATGTTGAGGTGTTGTGTCTGGTCCCGTCCCGCTATCCAGTCTTTGGGTCCCATGAAGAGGTTTGTTTTTACTTCAAGTCGCGTTTGGGGGATCATGTAGTCGGTTGTACTGATCATGTCCATTCCAATTGTACTATGTCCGAATCTATAGGAAGACATGTTCCCCGACGCAATGCTGGATCCATGCTGGTACCTTGTATCTCTTGGTGAAGAGGATGAGGTCCGTCTTATCCGCGTTGATACTGAGTCCTACTCCATCTGCCCACTCACATATCTCCCAGAGTGTTCGTTCCATTATGGAGCTGAGAGTCGACGGACATACACCCGTTATAAGTACGACCACCAGGTTCCACAGGAGGGGTGACAGGACTCCACCCTGGGGTGTGCCCCTGTGTGCACCTCTGACCATGGAGGCGGTGCCCCACTCTGATTGCCTCCGTCTACTACTTAGAAGGTTTTTCATCCAGAGGTTGATTGACGGGTGGGTGCTGGTAGCTTCTAAGCAGTCCATTATGGCTTCTGTAGCGATGTTATTAAATGCTCCGGATATTTCTACGAATACTCGAAGTGCATATTTCTTAGTGTTGAGGGCTTTCTCCTTGGAACTCACATGGCTGCACATTCCTGCTTTTGGGAGGAAGACAACTCTAGAGGTTCTTCATTGGATCGGGATATAGCCTGTTCTTAAGCGTGCTGAGCATATTGCGAGAAGCGTATATTGGGTGAACCTCTTTGGTCACTTGCAGCATGGCTGGGAATATTCCGTCCACTCCAGGTGCCTTTATGCCCGTGAAGGAATCTATAGCATATTGGATTTTCTTTGGGGTTATTAGGTCTGTTGGGGGTGTTTGTTCCTCAGTTGCTAGGTCCTGATGCGTTTCAGCATCGGTGACCTCGGTGCATCCTGGGAAGAGGGCCTCAATTAGTGCCGTCAGGGCTTCTTTGCTGCCCTCCGACCACTGTCCGTTGTCTAATTTTTTATCTTTATGACGTAGATGGTTGGTTCATGTAAGGAATAGTGCGATCTACAAAGCGGAAGAAACAACGGTGTATAATTCCTAGTGTTTCTAATAGGGATCGTGAAGTTAATGCGGCTCAACAGGTCAGGGCTGTCTACGTCACCCTTGATCAAGTTGTGCACAAACGATAAGCTCAAGTTGGAAGGTTTATTAAAAGCAATCTATTAGATTAAGACGGCAGTCTCACACTTGCATCCCAGTTGAGGCCGCGAAGAGCAAAAAGTCAAAAGTTTTTCTTAGCTGATTCTATACTGGTGTACGTTGTACTGATGGCAACATACACAAGAGCCGTATTCTAAAATCGGACGAACCAGAGAGGTGTAGAGAGTCGTTGCTATTTAGGGGTTGTCAAATTCCTTTGACCACCTCTTTATAAACAAAAGCACGCCCATGGCCTTATTCACCATGGTGGAAATGTGTTCTGAAAACTTTAACTTGTGATCTAATAGAACACCAAGATCATCAACCCGGGTAATTCTCTCAAGGGAACCACCACAAAGCGTGTAAGGAACCAGAAAGGCGCTGGAGCGATGAAAAGTCATTACTTTACATTTTGAAGCATTAAGGTTTAATAAATTTGCACAACACCAAGACTGAAATCTATCGAGATCGGACTGCGACCTGGATTGAAAAGAAATGTCCTTATACTGGACACAGAGCTCAACATCATCCGCATACATAAGTACTCGATAGTATGTTAATACAGAAGGCAGGTCATTTATAAAGAGTGTAAAGAGTAAGGGGCCTAGATGGCTGCCCTGTGGTACACCCGAAGTCACAATAGTTGGTGAGGACAGGGAGTTTTTGAAAAGGATTCTTTGAGACCTAGAACAAAGGTAGCTAGAAATCCATCTCAGGAGATTGGGCGGGAACCCTAGAAGGTCGACCTTTTGTGCCAGGAGGGAATGGTTTACAGAATCGAAAGCTTTACTAAAATCGGTGTAAACAACATCCGTGTGCAAATTACCTTGAAAGACTTTTATTATAAAGGAGGTAAACTCCAATAAATTTGTAGTGGTAGATCTCCGCCTTATAAATCCATGTTGAGATGGAGATATAAGTGATCTGCATAGGTGCTGCAGGTGCGAAGTTATAGGAGAGGAATTATAAAAGACTCCTTCCATATCGGGGAAAAGCATGAAGAATTTATGGATAGGTTGAATAGTTTAAGCAACGGCCCACACAGAGACTCGGCACAGTACCTGAGTACACAGCCGGGAACTCCGTCCGGACCCGGTGAGAACACCGGCTTTACTGTTCGTAGATCATGAAGCAACGAGCTTTCATTTAGCAAAGGACTGAAAATGCCGTTTGACCTCGGTAAACCGTATGGATACGGCTGACCAGAGTAAACGTTCTGCGAATAAGTAGTTTGGAAAAAACGGCCAAAAAGATCAGCAATTGCCTGATCATTATCTGCCGACGTATTAGGGAAGGATAGCGAGGATGGGTGTGCGGACGTTCTACGCTTACTGTTTACGAAGCTGTAGAACTGATTGTGGTCCTTAGAAAAACGTATCCTGCATCGAGATAGGTAATTCTGATAGCATTGAGCGTTAAGAACTGAAAAGTTTGACCGAGTTATTACATAATGAGAAAGAGAAGAAGGAGAGCCAGCTTCTTGAAAAATTTTATAAAGTCTTGATTTTAAGTTTTTAGATGGGATAGCTCCTTGGTAAACCAAGGGGGTTTTCTTGACCTAATCGGACAGGAAAGTGGGACACAAGCGACAAAAAGTGAGTCCAGTGCAACATAGAAAATGTTTGTGCCTGTCGTAACATCACTGCACAAATATAAAGCGGACCAATCAAAATCCCCAATGAGGTTATTAAGCTTCGTAAACTCGGCTTTACGGAAGCAGCGGACACATTGGGGTAGTCTACCCGACCGATCCAGTACAGTTCGTCCTAGGTCGAGCGACACTTCGAAAGTAGAATGTTTGGCATTTGAGTTGACTTTGTACTGTGGGTTGCTTTGACAGCAGCTTCCTCAGTATAGTCGTTTCAGGCACTTTCTCAATGCTGGAGCAGAAGTTTCTCCATGAGCTGCGCCGTGCCTTACGTATTTTATTTATCCTCCGCGGATTTCACTGAGCCCGGGCTCGCGAGTTTCGAAGTGACAGTCTTTCTAAACTTCTCCCAGTTTGTGTTCCGGGGGTTTCTATAGACTATCACTTTCGGAGTGTATTCAAATTCGCACTTGAATCTCTGTTGAGACGTGTTATGACAGAGGTGAATACTCTCTGGGGAGAAGAATAGTTGAAGAGGTAAATACTCTCTGTGGAGACGTGTTATGACAGAGGTGAATACTCTCTGGGGAGATAAGTAGTTGCAGAGGTAAATAGTCTCTGTGGAGACGAGATATGACAGAGGTGAATACTCTCTGGGGAGAAAAGTAGTTGCAGAGGTAAATACTCTCTGTGGAGACGAGTTATGACAGAGGTGAATACTCTCTGGGGAGAAAGGATCAGGACGGGCAGATGTATAAAAAACGGGCAAGCGGAAGAAGCAGGGCTTTTACCTTTGGTACGAGCACCGTTTATAATATTGCCGAAAGTCAGCTGTTGGTCGGCGGCTTTGGGCTAGCGCGTGCCCCTGGCATGCCTAACGCCTCCTGGATCCCAGCTGATGGTGTGCCCGTTGGTGCTCGTGCCCCGGTCACACTGGCCCGTGTGCAGTGTGACCGTTTACGGCCCGGTGATGGTCCCACTGGCCTTGTTGTGGCACGTGTTTTGAAGATGCCGGTTTTTTTCTCGGAATGTGTCTTTTATTTCGCCAACTACTATTCCTAATGCAATAATTCATACTACATAATACTACTTCAATATTCAGTCTCTAGTTCACTATATTGTGGCGCCGGCGCCGTTGCGTATGGCGCTGGGCGTCACAGTGTATTCCCCTCCCACGCTTGCTACATCTATGTTATTTGTTAAAATAAAGTCTAGGAGTGACTCACCTCGGTCGTTAATGTCAGGGCTTCCCCACACACTATGGTGGGCATTAGCATCCGTGCCAACGATCAGTTGGTAGTCTTTGGAGTCGGCTTCTTCCACCAGACTCCTTAGTTCTTCTGGCGGTGCGGACCTGTCATGTGCCATGTAGCAGGAGGCTACCAGAAGGCGCTTCTCCTCACTTTCCAGCATAACTACTGTCAGGTCGTCTGTGCTGTAATGAGACACAAGGTAAGCGTGGATTCCTTTCCGTACTAGTACGACAGTTCTATTCCTGCTTTCTGGTGTTGGGTAGAATGAGCTGTAATTTGAGAGCCTAAGTCCGGCCACCGAATTGCCTGATGCAATCCAGGGCTCCTGGACCAAAGTTATGTCAGCGGGCCCTTGCTCCATGGGAATATGGAGCTCCGCTGATGCTGTCTTGCTCTTATGCAAGTTGAGCTGCAGCACACCCAGCGTCATGAGCAGCTGGCTCCATTGCATACGACGGGTTGAGTACAATGGTCAGGTCACCGTCCTCTTCTTCTAGCGTGTCGTCCAGCGCCATAATCTGGGCGGCCTCTACGATGGTATCCAGACCGAGGTCATTCTCCACTTCGCCTGCCTGCAGGGTGTGAGCGTCCTTGTCGCCGGGCTGACGTTTTTGAGGCGCACTCCCCATTCCCCACGCCATTTTCCCGTATTTGGGGTTTAGTTGGTCCTCCGCTGCTTTGTTTATCTGGAGGATCACATGCTGGGCCGCCTTGTTAGGTAGTGGGCTACCAGCATGCACTACCTTCCAGTCAGCGGTTGGTATCTCGGGGTTTTGTCGCTGAAGGAGCTTCAGCGCGCGGTCCCCTTGGATTGCGATGGGGAAGAGCACCTTCGCCTCTGGTATGGACGGGATTAGCTCCCTGTCCACCACCTCCAGCTTGGCCCCCTCCCACATCGTTTTCAGTTGGCAGACCGTTTGCGTCAGCCACTTCAGCGTCGGGTCATCCTTACATTTCAAGATTTTGACCCCATTCAGCCACCCAGCACCATCGAAGGTGGGCATGAGAGCTGTTGGGTTCTCTTCCATCCTTGTAAACAGGGAATCTACCAGCCGCGCGTGGACCATTTTCCACTGTACCGCTGTTATCCTCCCATTCTCATCAAGTCTATCGATGAGAGCTACGATCAGGTGTCTCTTGGAAACATCACTGATCCTTTCGCTTGACCCCTGCTTTGCCGGTTTAGGTAGAGGTTCCGCTCTCTTGGGCCCGCATTGCCGCTTGCTCGCCGGAGTGACGGCATTATCGGTCGAGCGCTACCTTTTGGTAGCAAGCAACTCTTCCACCTTGTTGGCGTGCTGACTCGTCGATGCCTTCATTTGTGGCACTTGCGCGTAGTACGTACGGCCCTCCTCTACCTTCAACTCGGCCCAAGCTAGCTTGGATTTCTTCTCCTGGGAGATGTCCGCCTTGCCTTGGAGCCTACCTACTATCTTGAGGGCCGCTTTGTATTTGGCTTTGGCCTTCGTTCCCTCCCTCGAACGCTTCGGCCCTTCCCTGCGCAGGGAGCTGGTGCCTGGTTCAAGCGAGTTCAGGCTATCCTCTTCTGACTTGGTAAAAAAAAAAAAAAAGTAAAAAGCACAGAAGCAAAAACAAAACGGTGCCCACAACCAGCACACTTCCTCTACAAATATTTAAATTAACTGAGTATCGGGTATTCATATATGTATGTACATTCGATTCGATTGTTGTTTTCATAAATAATTTGAATTCATTTGTAAACAAAACATATCTGAATGAGCACAGAATGAGCATTTTAGTGTCGTAAGTTGAATACTATTATATCTCATTCGTTAAATTATCCATTGACCTTAATAATAAAAAAAATATTTTGTAACTAATTTTTACAGAGTATCTAACAAAAAACTCCCGCGGACTGAAATTAATCTGAAGTTTTATTTGACGGCTGGGCTCAAAGAATGTTTGTGGATTTTATTGCTGGCCTCATGGGTGGTAAGTATTTATTTATTTTTTATTTATTTGATGTCAGAAATGGCTTGCAAAGCCAAGTCTGGCATGAGATCTGGGTGTCGAAAACATTTCAATCAACCCTTTGAATGGAGCATGTAAACAGGGTTTAAGTGATGTCAGTTTCGAATTTACGTGGTTACGTAGAGCTTTGTTAATCATCATCATTAGTCATACAATGAAGTCATGGAAAATGCAGCATCATTTAATTACGTAACATAGTTTAGTACATTAAGTTCCACTTTAAGCTTTCTCGTTTAGCCGCACTGTTACTGCTATCCAAGATTTCGGGATCGGCTCTATTTTGGAGTTGGGTATATGTTCAGATTGCTGGTTGTGACCAGTCCAATAAATCAATCGAAATTAACCGACTTTCGTTCCGTTCTTCGATCGATTTTAATTGACTTAAGTGCCTGATAGGCTAAAGTCGTTAACCATTTTCGTTTCGAAAAAATTTAAACTTTCATCATGCTTTGGTAGTGTATAAAAACGAATTTATTAATCTTCTTTTTGCGCTTTCACTCCATATTTATCTCGCTGCGGTGGGTTAGAATCTCTAAGAGACGTGACCGCCCCGTGTCAATAATTTAATAAAAAATCTCACTCTTGCAGTAAAAAAAAAAAATGTAGTACTTGGTACTGAGTGCACCAGTACGCTTGTACAAGAGCCGTATTCTAAATTCGGACGAACTAGAGAGATGTAGAGAGGCTTTGTTATATAGGGGTCGTCAAATTCTTACGACCACCTCTTTATAAACCCAAGCATGCCCATGGCCTTATGTATTTACCATGGTAAAAACATGTTCTGAAAACTTGAACTTGTGATCTAATAGAACACCAAGAGACTATCAACCCGGGTGTTTGTAGAGGGCGGATCACCAGATATTCACAATCACTGAACAGTTGGATGTATTTCACGATCGTTCTCTTATTTGTATTTATAATTATAGTGAGTAATTTAAGTAATCAAGGTTAGGTCAAAGTAGGTTAATCAAAGTAGGTACATATGTATACAAAAGAATCCGTAGGTACATATGTGGTTCGAAAAGACTCTGACCGATCGTAACGGGGGTGGGAGCGAGAACTAAACAGCCCAGCTCAAGCTAATGGACGCCCGACCGCCGGGTGGATCTCCAGAGTGCCGTGTGAAAGAGCGCGCGAGTGCGAGTCGGGAGCGGAGAACACCGGGTATTTCTGTCAAGAGAACCACCTCAAAGGGTATAAGGAGCCAGAAAGGCGCTGGAGCGATGAAAAGCCATTACTTTACATTTCGAAGCATTAAGGTTTAATAGGTTTGCACAACACCATGTTTAAAATCTATCTAGATCGGATTGCAACCTGGATTGAAAATAAGTGTACTCATACTAACGCAGAGCTTAACATCATCCGCATACAAAAGTACTCGAGAGAATTTTAATTCAGAAGGCAAGTCATTAATGAAGAGTGTAAGTGTAAAAAGCTTAAGGGGACTAGATGGCTACCCTGTGGTACACGCGAAGTAACATTAGTGGTGAAGACATGGCGTTTTTGAAGGGGACGTTTTTGAGACTGGAAACAAAGGTAGCTAGAGATCCATATCAGTAGAACCCCAAAAAAACAAGATTTTATGCAAGGTGAGAGTGGTTTACAGAGTCGAACGCTTTACTGAAATCGGTTTGAACATTATCAATCTGCATATTACCTTGAAAGCTTTTAATGATGAAGGAGGTGAACTCAAATAAATTTGTAGTAGTTTTTTTCCGCCTTATAAATCCATATGAGCTCTTGAGCTGGAGATAAAAGAGATCTGCAGAGGTGTTGCAGGTTCAGAGTTAAAATTTTCTCAAACACTTTAGGAATAGAGAATAACTTAGATATATCTTGCGTCAGACTTGCTTCCTTTCTTATGTAGAGGAATTATAAAGGAATTATAGTTATAATGGACAAGGTGAATATTTTGAACAACGGCCCACACACAGACTCGGCACAGTACCTGAGTAAACAGCTCGGGAACTCTGTCAGGATCCGGTGAAAAAACCGGCTTAACTATTTCAGCTTTCATTTATCAAAGGACTGAAAATGCCGTTCGAGCTTGGTAAACCGTATGAATACTGCTGACCAGAGTAACGAGAGTAAAGAATTATAGCGAGAATAGGTGTGCCGACGTTCTACGTTTACTGTTGACGAAGCTATAAAACTGTTTTGGGTCCTGAGAAAAACGTATCCTGTATCGAGATAAGTAGTTCCTATAGCCTTAAGCGTTAGGAAATGGGAAGTTTCACCGAGCCATTAAATAGCGAAAAAAAGAACAAGGAGAGCAAAAATCTTGAAATGTGTTTAAAAGTTTTGATTTTAGACTGTATAACTCCTTGATAAACCAAGGATTAGGGATTCCTCCGACCTAATAGGACAGGAAAGCGGTACACAAAAGTCAAAAAGTGAGTCCAGTGCATAATAGAAAAATGTTTGTGCCTATCGTAAATGTTTGTGTATCGTACATCAGTGCACAAATACAAAGGAATTATTTTATAAGGTTAACTTGCGACAAAGACAGGTCAAGCAAGACGTCAATAAACTCGTGTCGCGATATGAGTCGTTTCCCGAAAACCAAACAGTTCCAGGCAAGTTTAAGTCACCAAGAATCTTTTGATCTTTATCTGATAGCGAGGAATAACAGAATTCGGTTTAATAATATTTTAAAAGCATTCAGTCAGAAAAAAAGTAATGCCATCCATTAAATTAATCAATTTCCTTTAATATTATCTCATTAGAGTAAAGGTAATTTTATTGCACTATTTTGTAAAATTTTTCAATCAAAGAAAGGTTGAAAATAAGGCCATCAAAAACGCATTATTCTTATTACTTTGCAATGTGCAATGGAATAAGAAACCACATAATCTCAGAGGAAAACCTTACCGCATTTTTCAAACAAATGCCAGTCTCAAGATTAGAAGTTAATTAAAAGTTAGTACGTTAAAAAGTTTGAAAGAGCTTCAAAAATTATATAAAAAACACAAAAAGCACAAACCGAGCCACACGGGGACGTTCTTCATGAAATAAACCACATATAAAAGATAAATTTTTTCAAAATGTAGTCATGAGTACATGGCGCTACAATGTCTAGAAACTTAACAATAATGTGTCAAAGTTGAACATTGTATCGGTGCATATTTGACTATATAAAACAAAATTTTTTTAATTTTTTCGGATCAATAAAGAAAGTTTAATGGTCAAGTTAGTAATATAAAATAATGTTATATTTAATTTTTTATTTAATATAATTTAAAATTACAAAAAAATAATAATTCTAGTTTGCTATCCATCCATCATGGTCTGGCCGAGCATAATGGCGAACATAGGCTATTGCATCTTGCATATATTCACCCTTGTGACGCGGCATACCTATAGAAGAAACATACCGGTTATGGGCACCGTTTCGTTTTTGTCTAAAAAATGTTGACCAAGTGTATTTTATACAAACCTTTTTATATGAATTAAAATCTAGATATCTTAGGTAAATGTCAGTGAAGAAACTAAATTGATTCCTTGGAATAAAAAAAAGTTATCAACAATTCACTGAAGTGAAAATGAAATTGTATGATCTGTTTTGGGCCACTTGAAAAATCCGATAAAAATGACGTAATATGAAAGGAACCGCCACAAATAAGAAAGCAGGGAAAATCTATTTATTTATTTTTTGAGTACTTACTGGCCTTTTGTTTTTTGCAGCGCTGAGCCGATGACTTAGATTGTATTTCCTATGCTGTCCATGCTTTTTCTGGCGAGAAACAGATGCTTGCCCACTCGTATCTGGCAGCTTAGCCTCTCTCCTTGCTGTTTTTTACTTCAAAGAAGAAATATGTACATTTAGCAAAAGTTAGTATGTTGCAAATTTGCTGCGAAGAATGCCCAATGCCTTAGCAGTTCTTTGACATGTTCTTTGTCTAATATGCTTAAAAACAGTGTTGAAATATGTTACGTTAACATAGACAATTATATGAGGGAGTTTCTCGACCAACACACGCATTAATTAAAAAAAAGGGTTTGTGATGTTAAATGAAATAATGCATACACATTGGTTAATACGATATATTTGATATCACTGCAAAAAAAATTATCCATATTTTTAAATATTTTAAAACCCATATATGCTTACAGCTACTAGAAAAATGCATATATTATATTAGTTTTGTTATCAGCACAAAAACTTCACACTGGCAACCAACACAACTCCTTACACTCAGATCAGTAGCTTCTGCTTGCTGTCTTAGCTTACTGCCTATAACTAGAGAATGCCCACAAAGGGCAAAAGAGTTCGTCGATCAACATTAGATTGATTCACATCACATTCGGTACCAATTGCTTCGCGTAAATGGATTTACTCTTCCAAACGAAATTGTTAGGCTATTGAGCTTTATCACTAGCTGTTGAGATATATAAATGGTTACAAATGTTTTATGGATATATATATGCAAATTTAATGACAGATTTATTCAAGCTAGATGTACATATGTAAGGGTGAACGATAATCTTAAGGCTTCGAATATTCGCTCAAGACTAAAATGCAAGGGCTGACGGCGTATTTGCCGTGCCCTATGAGGCAACGCTTAACGAGCGGGAGAGAGTGCGATTAGGAGAGAGCTAGAGCAGTTCGGGTTGCTGCTAAGCCGAGTACAAAGAATGTTTATATATGTATAAGTAAGCGAAAGAAAGCCGCTGCCGTGTGTAGGCATATGCGGTAACAAAAGATTTCAAAGAGTGGGCATTGAAATAATTAACATCGCGATGTGCATTTACTTTAGACCGCACCACTTGCTATAATTTAGGATGGTTTATGCTGCTTGACCCGACATACTCCCCCCGTTGACACCCTGTCCTTCAACAGCATCCTTAAGGGGCAGCAGACACAACTTGTTGACGGCTCGCTTTGTAACTCCAGATGAGGTCTTCAGCACGGCGACTCGGGAAACGCCATCTCTTCCTGGTAGAAGCTCAACCACCCTCGCCAGTGGCCACTTCATGGGAGGAAGATTCTCGTCCTTGACAAGGACCATATCGGCGACTGCCAAACTGGGCTTCGCGCCATTTTGAGCGTTGCTGCAGCGAAGTGATGTACTCTTCCTTCCACCGGGACCAGAATAGCTGCTGCAGGTATGAAACGCGCTGCCAGCCGTCCAATCGATCGAATTTCAGCTGTGTAACGTCCGGCTCGGTGAACGAAGCAGAAGGGCCACCGTTCAAGAAGTGCGCTGGAGTTAGGACATCCAGATCAGCAGGGCGCTCTGAAATTGAAACTGAAGGTCTTGAATTAATTACGGCAGCGAACTGGCATAACAGCGTCCGCAGTTCGTCAAATCCAAGAACCGAGCTGCCTATCGCACGGTAGAAGTGGTACTTGGCCGTCTTAACTGTGCGGTGGAATGAGTGCCAGTCTATAGATTCCACCAAGCAAAAATCCAGCACAGCCTTCTGATGGTCATCACTGAGGAACATGCGCTTTAACTTGCGTTATCTGACCAAATTTGTCGCAGTTTCCGTCGGTTGCATATAAAGCGCTTTATTTCATGAAGGAAAGAAAGTGTAGATAAGTCCTTAATCAGCTCCAGGTGAAACAAATGAAGATACAGACGTATCTTGTAGAAAAATGGCCCACAAAAGTCCACGCCTGTGATCTCAAAGGCCATAATATGCTCCAATACTCTAGGCTTCATTCGAAAGCATCTTATGCACTTATTCACTGCCTTGTTTACCGTCTTCCTCCCCCCAATGGGCAAATATTGGGATCGAATGAGTCCAAGCAAAGCTCGAGGTCCAGCGTGCAGATTCCGCTCATGAAAATGAGAGATTATGGAAAGAGTTAGTAGATGGCTGCTAGGCAAGATAATTGGATGACGGCCAACAAAATCCAACGAAGAGTTCTTCAGTCGACCATCAACCCTGAGCAGACCAAACTGAATGGCGACAACGATGCAAGTGAGCTAGATGGGGAAACTGATCCCCTTGACCGCAGCGACTTCATGTATTTCTATAGCTGAGTGAGTATTTCTATAGCTGGACTAGTCGCAGCAACAACTGGGTTCCATGCTCAATGTCCGAGAAAATCCCCCCCCCCCCCCCTCCCCCTTGCAGGATTGCAAAGTATAGTTGAGGGTTTTACGGTTTTATGGCACGTACAGGACGGTAACCGGTCGACGTAATTGTGACCGAACTGGATCGCTCAGTTGTTGGATTGGCGTGCGGATACCCAAACGGGGCTCGGGATGCTGAAACCAAGGGCGACGCCTTTTCCTCCGGAAGGCTGGCTGGCGAGGCATCGATGGCGCGCTCCTTTTAGCAGGGCGGCTGGCGGGGTGCCTAGGCCGGCGTTCAGCTCGGGATACTGCAGGTGGCGACGAAGACGCCGAGGCCGAGCGGGCTGAACGACGAGACGGGAGGATGTGAAGTAGCGTGTGGTGATTTTTGCCGCACACCCTGCACCGCCCGCCTCTCCGACAATCCTTTCCGGAATGCTGATGAGCCAGGCAGTTCGCGCAATACTTATTTATAAGTACTGCTCGGAGTCTCTTCTCCGGACTCAAGCGGAGGAAGTGATGGCTGGTTCGTAGCGGATGCACCCCTGGGCAGACTCGGCACCGGTCGGAATTCAGACCGCAAGCGCGTTGGCTCTCAATGATACGGTCGGCGTGGGATGCGGAAATCTTGGATGAGATGAAGGTCTCGACAAAGCATTAGTACGAAAGTTGTAACGGGTTAAAGGCCCACCTTGGGCATTCGACATTGGCACGTGGTTACATTGAACTAAGTTCAAGTTTGGGCTTGAACTTGACACGGTGTGACGTTTCTCGGCCGGGGTATGCTCGTCGAGCCGGGTTCACAGAAATTTGGTTGGTTTCTGGATGTGGAAGCTGTAATAAATGTTCTCGGGTTCAAGAATAAGGCGTAGGGTTAAGCAGTATATAAAAAGTTATCTTTATTGTTCGTAATTGTACACAGGAATGTTGGCAGAGGTGATACTCGGTCTCGGGGGGGGTCTTCCTTCGAGGTCTTCCTTCGGGGTCTTCCTTCGTGTTTGGCTACTCGGCCGCACGTGGCTGTTTGCTGCGTGCAGATCGTGGATGGTCGTTGGTGGGCCGCTCCTATGGGAAGAATCGCGGTCGCGGGTACCACACTCTGAGGTGAAGGCTTGTGGTAGAGGTGAAGACTCTCTGGGGGGTGTTAGAGCTGAGGTGAATACTCTCTGGGGTACGGAAAGTGGCAGAGGTAAATACTCTCTGTAGAGACGTGTTTGGACAGAGGTGAATTCTCTGGGGAGACGAATGGTTGCAGAGGTAAATACTCTCTGTAGAGACGTGTTTGACAGAGGTAAATTCTCTGGGGAGAGGAATAGCTGCAGAGGTAAATACTCTCTGTAGAGCAGGGATCGGCACGCAATACACTCACATGTTTTGTGCGGCAAGAGACACGAAGCAACACGAAGGCAAAACGTTTCTTGCTTTGCACTGAAAGAAATGAATCCAGATAAGGAAAAATATTTTGGGCCAAACAAAAGAAAAAACGAGGGGGAACGATCCGACCTGATCAAGATTCGGCAATCTGGTAGTTATGGTAATTTTCCATGATTCTGCTTTTTTGGTTTTCTTTTATCTTCAAAATTGTGGATTCCACAGATTTTGGTCCTTTGTGGGGGCGGAAGGGGGCGTGTCAAAATTTTGAAATACACTTGTACTGAAGTGATATCACAGGAGCTTGGATAGAAAGTTTGGTTGCTCTAGCTCTTATAGTCTTTGAGATCTAGGCGCTCACTTAAACGAATAAGCAAAGCAGATGGGGTCGTTACACACAACCGTTATCCCCACAAATCTAATATACCCCTATACTCTTCGAGTATCGGGTATAATAATTGCAACATATTTGCAAATTAAACATTGCGCCCCTCCATCCATATTTTCTAAAAAGAAAAAATCATGCTCCCACATTGTATTGAACATTTTTGTCAGTGTACAATTTAATTTTCGCTAAAAAATCATAAAGTTGCGCAGCGTAGTCTTTACCATTCGACTTCTGAACGCAAACTGATTCATCTCTGTTCTCAACCGAAGCAGTATGTGCATAGGCCCGAAGACACACGACTCATTTTCTCTGCCACCGTGGGACCCGAGCAGTTTTTACGCTATGCGTGTGACGACTGCGCTGCCCCGTGGCCTTTTTGCTATGCACATGGGATAGGACGGTGCCGACCCCTGCTGTAGAGACGTGTTTTGACAGAGGTGAATTCTCTGGGGAGACGCTTAGTTGCAGAGGTAAATACTCTCTGTGGAGAAAGATAGGGCAGAGGTAAATATACTCTGTGGAGAAAGCTAGGGCAGAGGTGAATACACTCTGTGGAGTAAGATAGGGCAGAGGTGAATACACTCTGTGGTGAAAGATAGGGCCGAGGTGAATACACTCTGTGGGGAAAGATAGGGCAGAGGTGAATACACTCTGTGGAGTAAGATAGGGCAGAGGTGAATACACTCTGTGGTGAAAGATAGGGCAGAGGTGAATACACTCTGTGGGGAAAGATAGGGCAGAGGTAAATACTCTCTGTGGGGGAACAGTTCAGGACGGGGAAAATGTATTAGTGAACGGGCCAGCGGAGAAAGCAGGGCTTTTTACCTTTTAGCACCGTTCGTAAAATGTATTAGGAAGTTAATCCCAGGCTGTTCCGAGTTGGACTGCCGAGCTGGCGAGTCCGGATGGACTGCCCCGAATCGAGCTGGCGATGCTCCTTTTATTCATGAAAGTCAGCTGTTGGCCCGTGGAGTTAGGGCTAGCGCCTGCCTTGGATCGTAACGCGTTCTGGGTTCCAGCTGATAGTGTGGCCGTTTGTGATCGTGCTCCGGTCACACTGGCATGATCGTTGCCTAGTGTGACCGTTTACTGTCTGGTGTTGGTCCCACTGGTGTTTTGGCGCGTATTTTGGAATCGAATACCTTAAGTTGTTTTATAAGTAACTTAGGAATGCATGTCAGCTATATTGTGGCGCCGGCGCTGTTGGATATGGCGCTGGGCATCACAACGGAGTTCTGATCGCCAAAACAGGGATTATTACGGATATCTTCCCGTCGGTCAACCGTAGGAGACAGTCTTAGCAATTCTGCGGAGAAGGCCGGAAGGGGCTTGTTTTTTTAGACTCGATAGCCCGCGTCTCCTACCCTTTGGATAGGTTCTCTAGACACCTGACTTGAAAAGGATGCAACTTGTGGGGCTCTCTGAACGGCCGTATTAGACATTAGTATGATTGATGCCGGAGACCTGTGCCTGGATGGGTTGGAATGGCAGTTTGATCATGCTGACTAGACGTTTCGTAATGAACGTGGCCTCGGCGCCAGAGTCGATCAAAGCGCGGGCGCGAAAATTGGTCCCCAGATGGCAAATATTAATCATGGCCAGAAGAACCGCACTTGTACCGGACGCGAAATAAGCCTAAACGTTGGACAAGGATTCGGAAGAACTCGGATGTTGTACGGATGTGGAAGTCGGCTCGCTGGAACTTGGATAGCCACGGTGCCGCAGCGTGTGATGCCGTTCCCCACAAGTGACGCAGTTGTGGGCGCTTTGGCATTCTCGGATCTGATGTCTTCGTGCGAAGCAGTTCAGGCATAGCTGTTTCTGTTTAATGTAGCTGGAACGAGCATCAACAGTCATGTGGAGGAAGTGAGGACAATCACGGATTGGATGATTCTCTTTGGAGCAGAGATCACATGTCCTCCTCTGCGGATTTAATGTTGTCTCAAACCAGTGAACCCTCCTAGGAACAGGACTCCCTTGGGACCGGAACGGGTTATTTCTAGAAGGTGGCGAATTCGGATCGCCTTTCGAACTATGTGCATGGGACGGGTTGCCCTCGATGGCCACTAGGGTCAGATACCTCTGACTCAGGAAGGAGTCCATCTCCTTCCATCGGGGCATCTCCTTCTTTGTGGTGACGGAGTCTTC
Source organism: Drosophila algonquin (assembly GCA_035041765.1). Lineage (NCBI taxonomy): Eukaryota > Metazoa > Arthropoda > Insecta > Diptera > Drosophilidae > Drosophila > Drosophila algonquin. The sequence continues at coordinate 121,097 of JAWNKY010000611.1, read as the reverse complement.
TCACGAGGCCCGGGTCAACTTGGGCAATTTGGAGGCGCAAATCGTTACCAACAAACTGTCCCAGTTTTCGGTAGAGACCTTGGAATGCGCCAGTGCGGTTAGCACCCCGTGGATCGTCCCTTGGAGCTCCTTCAGAGCACGACTCGACTCGGAAACAACTGGGGACAGCGAGAGGAGAATATTGATCTGGTTGGTCACCAGGAGCCGGTTGTTCTCATACCGGTCACGTAGGGAATTCCATGTCGCCTCGAAGCCGTCGTTGGTCAACGGGGATTTTTCCACGATGGTTTTTCGATCGCCACTGGTCTTCGTGGTTAAATGGTGGTCATGCTCTGATGGTGCTCATGCTCTGGACTTTAGATGCTCGGAACGCAATTTTCGTTTCCCGACTAAATCCTGAGACCTCAACAGGGGATTTTAAGCATTATCATTGCTCCCAGCTCGGCGCTCGCCTTGAGGACATTATTGTGACCAAATTTTCATTTAAACATAAACGTAATATTTCCTCCTTTATGATTTTCGTCCCTGATTCTTACCTTGCTAGAAAACTCGAACCTTCTATTTGGTCTGAGCATACAATTTTGCACGAGTTCTTACGTAACGATTTAAATCAGAGTTCCAATATTACCTATCCTGTCAATTCCAATCAGAGTCCCATTTTTCCGGCCCTGTCAATTCAAAGAACTAATTAACTATTTTTCCATTCACTATCAGAACAAACGCAGCCTGTTAGGTAAATTGTGCAACAGTGCGATGCAGCAGTCTGTGGCTGCCCTGAACACCGGGTATTTCTGTCAAGAGAACCACCTCAAAGGGTATAAGGAGCCAGAAAGGCGCTGGAGCGATGAAAAGCCATTACTTTACATTTCGAAGTCTTAAGGTTTAATAGATTTGCACAACACCATGTCTAAAATCAATCGAGATCGGATTGCAACCTGGATTGAAAAGAAATGTACTTATATTAACGCAGAGCTTAACATCATCCGCATACAAAAGTACTCGAGGGAATTTTAATACAGAAGGCAAATCATTAATGAAGAGTGTATGTGTAAAAAGCGTAAGGGGACTAGATGGCTACCCTGTGGTACACGCGAAGTAACATTAGTGGTGAAGACATGGCGTTTTTGGAGGGGACTCTTTGAGACTGGAAACAAAGGTAGCTAGAGATTCATATCAGTAGAACCCCAAAAAATCAAGATTGTATGCAAGGAGAGAGTGGTTTACAGAGTCGAACGCTTTACTGAAATCGGTTTGAACATTATCAATCTGTAGATTACCTTGAAAGCTTTTAATGATGCCTTTTAAATCCATATGAGCTCTTGAGCTGGAGATAAAAGAGATCTGCAGAGGTGTTGCAGGTTCAGAGTTAAAATTTTCTCAAACACTTTAGGAATAGAGAATAACTTAGATATACCTCTATAGTTCTTTGCGTCAGACTTGCTTCCTTTCTTATGTGGAGGAATTATAAAGGAATTATAATTATATTGGACAAGGTGAAAAGTTTGAAAAATAGTTTAATAGATCGACGTGCTGAGGCCTATGAAACTCCGGATCCGCTAGTGGTATGTTCGCTGGAATGTTTCAGTTATGAGTGTCAATTCCAAAGCTTGGCTAAATGCAGGCTAACGAGAATGCATGCTAACACTGACCGAACATCCCTCGGTGACAAAGCTGGAGGCGTTGATTCCAGAAACTGCGGTTGATGATTTCCTTTTCCGAAGTTGAAGCTGATTGGCGAAACGAGAAGTCATCAGATGTAACTGGGAGCCGGAATCTAGGAATGCTCGGCAGTGAACTAAAACTTCGGAACGATTTTTGACCAAAGCTGGAAAGTAGAACATCATTATGGAGACCTTGGGCTATAAGTGCAGACGATGTAGACGCTGAAGTAGAGGGTTCAGTGGTAAGCTGAGACGGATTAAAAAGAAGGGGCGCAGACGGAAACGGAGCATCAATTGACTGACCTTGGACTGAAGCCGAATCAGAGCTACCGAAATGAAGTGTAGCATGGTGCTTGCCCCCGCAGATACGACAGTGGCTCGAGGTGCACTGGCTTAATCGATGTCCTGTTCTAAGGCAATTAATACAAAGGGACAGTCGTTTGGCTTCTTTATGGCGATTTTCGAGGGACAGTGCCTTGAACTTCTGACAGTATTGGACTTCGTGAGCGCTGTTACTGCAGAGCACGCAGCCTGAGAAGGTTTGGCTCGTTGCAACCAAGGTGGACCAGGAATTATTATATTTTCTATTCTTGCCCACCTGACTGCTCGGCGCATAGCTTGCCCTAGCAAAATCCACTGTCTCCAATGTTCTGCATCGCTGTTCCAGGAACGAGGCCATATACTCCCTTGACGGAATCGAGTTGACATACGCAGGCTCCTCAAATCGCTCCTCCCACTTGGCTTGGCTCGCTGGATCAAGTTTTCGAAGCAGCTCCTGCTTTCTGTTGTAACTTAGCCGTTTATCCATTGATTCTTATAAACAATACCTTAAACGACGCCCAATTAATGTGTATAACTAAAATTGTATGCATTTAAATATTTTTTTCGACTTTTCCTGAGTTTTCAAAGTCAAAATTTCGGGAAAAAATATCGAAAAAAAATATGAAATTTGAGTTTGAAAGCTTAATATCTTCCAGAAGTTAAGATGCGACTACAAAGTGTCTCAGTCGCATTTATAGCTGCATTTGTCAAATTTTTTAAACTGCAAAGTTCAATACAACCAGTTGTAGGAAACTTAAGTTATGTGAAAAATAGAAGCACTACCTAAGACAAAAAAAAAACAAGTTTTTAAAAAATTTTTTAAACAAAAACTAAACCAGAAAAAAAACCATAATTCTTTAAAAAAATTTAAATGTCTAAATCTATCAGAAAAAGTCGTTTTGGGCGACAGCGGAAAAAAGTTGTATTTTGTCGAGTAGTGTTATTAACCCTTCTTTCCAATTATTGTAAAGCCACATTATAGATGCCATCCGAAATTTCCAGCGACCGCACAGTCTCCAAAGCCGCATCACGCAAACAGGAACGTAAATGCTGAGACTTCTCTACATTGGTTAGATCAGAATGATTGTCTTTGATGGTTACAAACGTGGAATAGAAGTCGGTCCAGTTAGCATATCCTCCGCCGAAAGTTGAAAGTTGTGTCGGAGGCAGGGATGGTAACTGTCTACGTCGCGGCAGAAGTTTCGAGCCGGCAAACTCAGCGGTGATGTTTCCTCCAGCCATGGTAGAATGAAGAGGCATATGTCCGCTACTCTTTGCTATTTCCCAGATAATTGAAGCCTTCACTGTACTGGCAAGCGATTCGAAAATATCACCTAATCCACTATGAATCTCGGCTTGATCCAATTCCTCAAGCTCGTTGTGGAGCATCTCAAACTTTCCGATCAGCTTATCGAGTTGCTCTTGTTTTACAACGAGCATATAATAGTCTGCCACTAGCGACTCATTCTGGAACTCAGCAACTAACCTTTTCATTTTTCCGCAGAGCTCCGTGGATTTGAGCTTTAAAAATGACACCCTGGTTTGCTCCCTGGCAATTGGAATTTCGTTAGCAGCGTCGGCAGCGTTGGCAGCATCAGCAACGTTGGCAGCAACAGCAGCGTTGGCAGCATCCATCTCCATAGTGGAGGCAGTTTAGCAAACGTTTACTACGGGAAGATGACCACAAAGAGGAATGCGCGTACTAAACGTCGCTAGCGGGAAAACGAACGAAAAAAGGAACGAACGCACTTGAGAGCAATGAACAATAACCGCAAGCAACGCTAGGTGCAATTGGTATGTGCAAAGGCAGCCGGTGTGGGAATTGTTTCTTGCGAGAAGATAAGAGCAAAGAGAACCGAGCGTAATATACTAGACGAATGAGCACCGCAAGCCGACAGCTGCAAGGGATGCCGGTGTATATATGTATGTAGTATATTATATATTCGATGACACTGGCTAAATTGGCAATTAAATAATGCTTTATTATACTTTGTGATTGCACTGATATAGTTATTCTTGAACGATCACGCCTAAGGTCACCAAAAGAGCTAGTGAGCTTTTTAACTAGCTGTTTTAAAAAAAAAAATTTGTATGGATGTATATGTATGTATATGAACGTAAACGATAATCTTAAGGCTTCGAATATTCGCTCAAGACTAAAATGCAAGGGCTGACGGCGTATTTGCCGTGCCCTATGAGGCAACGCTTAACGAGCGGGAGAGAGTGCGATTAGGAGAGAGCTAGAGCAGTTCGGGTTGCTGCTAAGCCGAGTACAAAGAATGTTTATATATGTATAAGTAAGCGAAAGAAAGCCGCTGCCGTGCGTAGGCATATGCGGTAACAAAAGATTTCAAACAGTGGGCATTGCAATAATTGACATCGAGATGTGGATTTACTTTAGACCGCATCACTTGCTATAATTTAGGATGGTTTATGCTGCTTGACCCGACAGCAATTATGCTTTTTTGTTTATTGTTTATTTTTGTTTAAAGTTTAACAATGTACAGTTAAACTGTAATTGTAAAATTACATATCAACTAATTAAACTAAAGGGCCAATGCCATTACTCAGACCCGGTGGGGCTGATTATCAACTCAATAACCGATAAGAGCCGGTAGCCGAACAATTCCCAATTAGAGCTATTTTAATTAAATTAAGTTATTGATTAAGATAATTTTGACCATATTAGAACTAGTATCAAAGGAAAACAGATGGATAAATTGGTTATAGTTACGGCAAAGGCTACGGAAAGATTCATAATCCGAGTAGTTAGAAAGACAGAGTTGGAGATGAAGAGGAAAGTAATGCCTAGTCGGGCGGAAAGGAACAGCAATACTAATAAGGTTGATGAGGGCAGTCGATTCGACCTCACCAGAGAGAAGCTTATGGAGGAAGAGAACTCCTTGGCAGGATCTACGGGATTTAAGAGAGTGGAGGTTAATTAAGCGCAACCTGCTTTCATAAGAAGGAAGATGGATCGAAGGTATGGATCGAATTGAGTCCCCCCAAAGATGAGGAACTGTTTTTGTACTGATTCGAGCATAATTAAACCTAATTAAAGTTAGGCGCTCTGATTCAGTTTTGACATACATACATACATGTCGACGCAATATTTTTGAAAAAATTTACGAAATCCCAGCAAAGAGTTGTCAGCATTTTGATGATCATCAAACGATAAGCACAATAATTTATTGGACAATCCTTTTAGGTTATTTCCTCACCTAAATTGAAAAACCTAAAATAGGATTTTAGAAGTAAAACTCGAGTTCATATTCCTTGAAGGGAAAACAGAATTGGAAAATTGGAAATCCCTAAAATCCACTTAATTCACTTTTAGCATTTTATGGTATTGATACTCACCATTTAATGGATTAATAATATTGGTAGAGAAATAATTTTCTTCAGTCTAAAAAATCAGCGGGTATTGCAACGCGACATATGAACGGGGTTTTCATAAATATTTTTAAGTAGCCCAGTATTGAGAAGTAAAGGCGCACAATATCACGTATTTCAAAGTTTTAACCAACAATTTGAATTGTTAAATTGTTAAAGGTGCGTTCGTGTGCTCTAGCTGGTCAATTATCCGTTCTGATCACGACTTTGCTGTCATCATTTGGCGTGTGGTCTTACGAAGTCTTGAACAGACTGGGGAAATGCACGATGTTCATAAAGCAGTTGCTGTAGATCTTGATGAATTGCTCTTTTAATTGCTGCATTGATCTTTTGACGGCGACTAAGTTGCTCAACCATATTGCCCATAAATTAAATTTGTAAGAATTTATGTTATGTACTAACGTACAATACACGCTATTTTATGTATGGACAATGATCAAGGAGCAGCGATGAAGCTCTGACAGCACTAATGGAGGCTCATTTCCCAGGTTGCACCGAGGTCACTGATGCCGCAACGCAAGAGCACCTAGCAACAGAGGAACAAACCCACAATAACCCACAAGAAAATGCAATGGTCCATAGATTCCTTTACGGGCATTAAAGCACCTGGACTGGATGGAATATTCCCAGCCATGTTGCAGGTGACCAAAGAAGTGATCACCCCATGGCTTTTTGCTACATACATATATACACGGCGTGCCTAAGGACAGGCTATATCCCTATCCAATGGAGAACTTCCATCCGTGTTTGCTTCGACAGCGGCATCCGTGCGGCTCAGCTTGGAGTGAGGGAGTATTTTGGTAGTCTAATACAAAAATAAGTAATAATTAAAATACAAAAAAATTGGCAATTGGACTATTGATTGTTGATCAAGAATATATATGTATGTATGTATGTACATATATGTATACAGTGGCGAGATTGCATGGGTACATGTGCAATTAGAACGTCTGTTACTTGAATTGTCAATATTTCGAACTAAAACTGGTGGCAGCAGCGTTTTGGGCGCAAATGGACTCCCCCTGATTCCGCTGCTACTCCGCTACACGGTTTCTTCTTGGCTGCCGTGAATGTTGGGGTTCACACTTGGGACGGATGAGCCATTGTTTCTCCGTATTCGTTCTCCATGTGCTTCACCCTTATATGTCCACACAAACCCTGCACTTATCGTTACCTTTAGGGTGTCCGTTTTTTTTTTGCTGAAACGTCTGCTTTGCTTTGCATTTTAAGGGAATGCACGTTTTCGGTTCCTTCGTTCACCAGCCCGACGCCTTCCTTTGCCAAAACGTCCGCCGTTTCGTTTCCTTCGATGCCCTGGTGGCTGGAAACCCCGTAGATCCGCACTGACATAGTCATTCTTAGTGAGTCTAGTGCCTCACTACTTGCCAGGTTACTTCTGGAACTGACAGCGGACGACTGTATGGATTTTATCGCCGCTTGGCTGTCAACGAATGTGACAGCCGCATTGTGTCCTACTTTCCAGTCTTCGGGTTCCATAAAAATGTTTGTTTTTACTTCGAGGCACTTTTGGGGGACAGCAACACACTCCTCTGCTCTTAGATGTAAGGCTTAAATGTTTTTATAGTAATTAATTTATATTTAAATTCAAACTGTAAGTTAATGTTAAAGTGAAAGGCCGAAGCTCCGATTTTTTAGAGTTGCAAAATATGTGTAAGTAACATAGCCTCAGCCTCAGTTCGCTGGCATTGCAATACGTTTGCGAGCGTAAAAAGTAAGAAAACACAATAAAAAAAAGTTTATTATATTAGTGCCGAACACTATTATAATATACACGTATTTTGAGGAAGTCAGCAGAAGAAAATATTCTTAAAAATCCGAGTCCGAAATCCAAAAGGCCGTGCCGGCCACTGCTTTATATAAATACGCTTCAGTCCCTTGACCAAACCTCTCAAAATCCGATTACGTGCCGTGCGGGTTCTTTACCTAGGTGTAATGTTCTCTTCGCAGCAAACTGTAATTATTGCAAATAGTTCGCTTCAGAAAATACAATTTATCTTTTGTTTTCTTTAAAGGTGCTGCTGGAGTGCTTGTTGGCCACCCATTAGATACTGTAAAAGTTCATTTGCAAACTGATGACCCAAAGAATCCGAAATATAAAGGGACATTCCATTGCTTGAAAATAATAATCCAAAAAGATAATATCCAAGGTTTATATAGAGGAATAAGCAGCCCAATGTCGGGAATTGGAATAGTAAACTCAATCGTTTTCGGAGTATATGGAAATATTCAACGTTTATCAAGCGAACCCAATTCACTGCTTTCACACTTTTATGCTGGTTCCATTGCTGGACTAGCGCAAAGTTTTGTATGTGCACCGATGGAGTTGGCGAAAACAAGACTTCAATTATCGGCTCAGATTGACAGTGGAATTAAATTTACTGGGCCCATCGACTGCATTAAATATATAATAAAAACAGAAGGCGTACGTGGAGCGTTTAAGGGCTTAACAGCCACAATTTTTAGAGATATTCCAGGTAAGCCGGTGTACTACATGTTTCTCCTAGATTGCAAGGTAATCTTGAGGTGCACAAAAAAATGTTTGAAAATCATTAAGAGTCGCTTAATTATTACAACAAGCAATGGTTGAATTTGTATACAAATGTTGACGTGAAATCAACAACAGCAGCAAGCAATGGGTCAATATTAATATATTCATAGTGGTTTTTGGGATTGTTTGTAGAGACAGCAAGTAAAACGGAAAATTGTAACATTGTCCCAACCACTGTTATACCAAAGACAATATAAATATTAAGATACTAACATCATACAACATTTTGTAAGTATATTTTATCTGCTTGCTCTGGGCCCAGGTTCTCTTGAAAAAGAGAGAGAGAGAGAGAGCGTTCTAGAGCCAGCCGCTCTCTCGTTATACATATGTACATACATGTATATGTACATATGTGCACATGTACATGAGGCTGAAAATAAGACAGACAGACAGCCCACATTTTCAGTTTTCCAGCTTGTATTGTCGAAGCATACATACACCCATTACTTTATATTACAAATTATAACACATTTCAACGATGTTTGCACACAATGTAAAAAAAAGTGTTTTTTGGATATCCTTTAATTTGCTTATGTTGTTGAATATTCAATAAACGAATGTAATGTAATATTATATATTTCATATATGACTTTACATAAGTACATACAAGTAATTATTTAATTGGACACAAGTATAGATTAGTTTCACAATCTTTATTGATATTAAACCGGATAAGATGGAATTAAGTACAAAGATATTACAATGTGAGTAATAAGGGCCTGCAAGGCGAGAACGAATATGTTGCTGCCACTCGGCTGACCGCTAAAGACTAAACTTAAGTATCCTAAACTCCTAAAGGCAAGCCCTTCGCTGTCGCCCACGACGCAGGTTGCTATCCAAAGTGCTGACCCTCTTGAGTGGTGATCGGTCGACCGGGCGATCGGTCGCGCCAATTGCGATCCCACACATGACGAAAACTGCTTATTCGACAATAATGCAGAGTCTGCTCTATCCAGTGGCAGATTCAGTTAACTCTCGTAAACTACTCCCCCTTCAAGACTTGACCGTCCTCGGTCAAGCTCAGGTTCTTCAGCATCTGTTGAATGGCGATGGTGTTCCCCTTCTGCTGCCTGCGTCGCAACCACCAGAAAACGCCGATTAGAACGGCGCACACGGCCACACCTACGACAGTAGACAGTATGGGACCGATCGTAAGGTTCGTATGAACCTCGGCCAGTTGCTGCAGATTTTCCTCATTCAACTTATGAAGGTACAGCAGGCTCAGCAGACGTTGGTGACGTTGATCTTCGCGGAAGCTGCCACGCCTGGGATCCTCTTTGGCGCATTATTGAAATTGGTGTACTCTGTGCCGTTGATGAGGGTGACCCGGTCAAAGGTCACTAGGTATGTTCCCGCAATGCTACGCTCGGGACCATCATCGGCGGCATTGATTATTACAATACCCTCGTCCACCTCCAAGATCGGGGGCAGATTGTTCGGTTGCGTACCGCAGTGGGCCACAGTACCAAAGTGCAGCTGTTGTGCGCAACTAGTCGCTGGTGCCTCCTTGCAGAAGGCTAATGATGGGGGCCCCATACATGATGAGACGGCGATGACTTTGTTGCCGCATTCTGCTATGATGGGCTCGGGTAACCGGATCGCTATGCCTTTGTGCGCGACTGGGAAGATGGTTATTTTCTTGCAAATAAACTTAGGTCTAGGTACTTCTATTACAAAAATGATTAATTCCTTATTAGCTAGTGCCCTCACATTTGCAGCGCCCAATAGTTGGGTTACGCTGATATCTGTGGAACCTTTTCTCAAAATCGCCTCTAGGTCATCACTGTCTATGATAGCTGGATTTACAATATTTACTTTTGCCAAAGTGGTGGCGATCATTATGTTCTGTAATTCAAGCGTTAAAATTCTATTTCTGGTTAGAAGGTTCTCATATATGTAGGTGGGAATTGTTTATTTCCTCATTTATGTTTACTTTTAGCAATTTGTTCACGGTCTCGGTGAGGGCATTGATTTGTGTTTGAGTTCTCGAGTTGATAGTTATCTGTCTATTGTTGGCTTTAATTAGATCGTACTCAACCTGTCTCGATTGCTGTAAGTCATCAAAGTCCGGAGTCCCTGCGATGACTTTCAGCGCTGACCCTAGGATGTTCAGGCTCCTCGCATACCTGTGGTGAACTCCCAGTGCCGCAGTCAGTGTTAGTAGGTGTTTTGTATCTGTCTCTAATATTTTTCTCATATGTGTTTGTGGGAAAATGTTCGCTAATTCTATTGTCTCCTGAATGTACTGTTCATATTCCGTTAAGTTCGTGACATGTTTTATATAAAAGGTTTCGTTCCATATTGCTGTCTGTCCGTCAATTACAGGGATATAGTCTGCGTGTGAATAGTCCGTTAGTTTTGAGTAGGTCAAGGTTGTTAGCAGTAGGATTGCTAGGATGTAGAGATATCGAACGGGAGACCTATAAGAAACGAGAGGCACACGGTCGTACGGTTGTTCTTTTACTATTAATTGTCCTTGAGGACCTGAACTTAACGCTACAAAACCCTTTTTTTTTGCTTATCTATCTCAAATTGTCTTTGTGGACCACCCTCCCTTTAATAAGAACGGTGGACCCTAGATCTGCTTCTACCCTTTGCTCCGTGCAGAGGGGAGTTAGCTTGTTTCCTAACCTCCTGTTAGCTTTTACTAGGACTTGTTCTCCCACATCGAAGGTCCTATTTCGTCTGTTTGTGTTGTTTCTATTAAGTTGCTCCTGCTGGGCCTTTACCAGTTTCAACATTATCTCCTCCCCAAGGTCGCCATTTGTGTGGACCACATCCATGGGCGTCTTGTTTGTGACGGAGTGGATGGTACGGTTGTATTCGATGGTCGCTAGAATGATTAGCTCGACGGTATCGTCAACCTGGCGTTGCAACTTCAAACACCTGGCAATTTCTAACAAGGTGCTGTGGAAGCGCTCTACTTGTCCGTTTGATGTGCTGTGCAATGGTGGGGCATTTGCTACATCGACGTTGAATTGGTTCTTCAATAAGGACCGAATGGTCTCAGAATTGAAGGCTGGCTCATTGTCACAATAAATGGTCTTTATGGCTGGGAAGATGTTCACCAGTTCCAAAATTGGTATTTTAGTGTCAGTTATTGTGCGTGAAGCGACTTGTTGCGTTATTGCAAATTTTGAAAATTTGTCAATCGCGGTTAGGAAGTGTTTTCCTGCGGTGGAAAAAATGTCGATATGAATCAACTCGCCTACTCTTGCCGGTATCGGCGTCACCCCTAATTCTTGCCTTCTAGGGTGTCTGTCATACTTAGCTTTTTGGCATATCCTGCAGTTAGATACCACTTCTGATGCGATTCTTTCCATTTTTGGAAAGTAGTAATCACGCAACACCTGCTTTACATTCTCCTGGGCTGCCCTGTGCGCCCGATTGTGCTCGGTGGTTACTATCTCCCTTCGTTCCCCATCGTTTGTAATGTCTGTCACTAGGGTCTTACAATACCGAAACTTTGTGTCCGGAAAGGCCTTCACAAGGTCATTCTGCACGGACGCCAAAATCGGTAGAGTGCAATAGATGGCGTTAACGACCCCAGGCTTTACCACCTCTTTGATGGATGCAAGAAGTGTGTCCCGACTGACGAAATCAATTTTATGACGGGTTTTTTCAGCGAAAAGAATGTGAAGCTGCTTTGAGGGGGTGTCTGCCTCTTCCAGAATTATTTGATTCCTGAAGCAGTTCACTGGTTTGTCTGTGGCCTCAATTACATAAGTAAGCGAGGCTTCACTATGAATTGTAGCTGCGTCGGATCGACTCTGGCTCTCTAAGGCATTAATATCTTGCCTCGACAGCGCATCTGCTACATGGTTGTCCCTGCCTGGTTTGTATAAGACTCTCGCGCCACACTCATCAATTCTCGCTTTCCAACGTTTTATTTTGGAATTGGGATTTCTATCCGAGACTGCGAATATCAATGGCTGATGGTCTGTGTAGATGTTAATGTCACTATTTCCATATAGATAGTGACGAAGCGAATCTAGGGCCCAAACTATTGCCAACAGTTCTCTTTCATTGGTCGCGTAGTTGAGCTCCCTGTCCTTCAGAGTCCTAGAAATCATGGTTATGGATCTATTGCCTTGCGACAGCACCGCCCCAATGCCACTGGCTGAGGCATCAGTGGTTAGGTCGAATGGCTGGTTAAAGTCTGGGTAGTGGAGAATAACGTCTTCCGACGCCAAAATATTCCTAAGTTTATCAAAGGCTTGCTTTTGTACCTCGTCAAACTGTATAGGAACAGACTTCGAGCGTTGCTAGCTGATTTTGCCGTTTTCTCCTTTCAAAATACTGGAAATTGTCCTTGCTATCTGAGCGAAGTCCTTTATGAAGCACCTGTAGTAGCTGGCAAGACCCAAGAATGATCTTACCGCAAACAGGGTGGAGGGTTGCCTGAACTCCTGAATGGCCTTAACTTTATCGGGGCTTGTTCTTGTGCCCTCAGTTGATACCACAAAACCAAGGAATTCCACTTGTCCCTTAAAGAATTGGGACTTCTCCTTTGACACCCTCATGTTTGCGTCGTGGAGGCTGCTGAGCACGGTGTCAATGTCTCTGACATGATCCGACTCACTCCTTGAAAACACGATGACATCATCAACGTACACATAACATATCTTGCCGATATGCTCCCGCAATACGTCGTCAATGGCCCGTTGAAAAATGCTGGATGCATTCCTGAGGCCGAATGGCAACCGGCAAAATTCATATTTACCTCCGTTTACCGAAAATGATGTCTTTTCGCGATCGCGTTCAGCTAGCGTGATTTGGTGGTACCCTGACTTTAGGTCAAGGGTAGTGAATTGAAAGATTTGAAAGTCTCATGGAGATACAAGGCATCGGGTACTTGTCTGGTATGGTCTTTGAGTTAAGCTTTCGGAAGTCTATGACTAGCCGTTTCTTGCTTGAAGCCGAACTGTCAGTGCCTTTTTTTCCGACAACCCATATGGGGTTGTTGTACGGAGACCTGGATGGCCGAATGATCTTGTTCTTCAAAAGGTCTTTCACTTCGTCATTGACGAAGTCAGTGGCCCCTACAGGAAAAGGGTACATCTTTGAGTAGATCGGCTACTCATCCTCGGTCCTAATTGTGGCTACTATTGCCGTATTAAAGGGCAGCATTTCAGTTAGATCTGCAAATGCCTTTATACGGTTGGACATCATTTTGAGAAATTCGTCCCTTACTGCTGGTGGAACCTCGATATCGTCTATTTTCATGAAGTTGACGCTGGGGCACTTGTGGAATACGATTTTTTCAGATTCATGCCCGAAGTGGAGTTTCTTTGTTTCCAAGTTTATATTTACGCCAGCCTCTGTCAGCGTGTCAAGCCCTACGATGCCATCAAAAGTTGATAGCTCTGGCAAGATAAAAAACGGGCTTTAAATGCCGAACATGGTTAGGGAACATTTTCGATTTACTTTGTTGAAGCCGTGTAGGGACTTTACAATGAATGGGGCTTCTACAGGGACAATTCCCTGAAGTTCTTTTAATGGCTGTATGTAATTTTTCGCGGCCCCAGTATCTATTAAGATATTTATTGTTCGTCAAGCGAACAGTAGCAGGGATTCTCCCCTAAAAAATGAACAGTATCACTTTCGTATCCCGGATTGTTATCCTCATCGATCTCCTCCACCGCCTCAGACGCCAACTGATCGTACTTTTGTTCGTACTGATCTGGGTCTTCCTGAGCGATGTGATTAACCCGCTGTCTACGCTGGTCGGAGAATCTCTGGGATCCAGCCGGCCTCTTGAACGCACCCTGTTGGTGCCCGATAATACGATTTGTCCCAGCCGGTGGGCCCAAATTGGATCCCAGTTGCTTTTGGAAGTTAGTCGGTTGACGGAGTTTAGAGGAAGATGGGTCGACATCCATCATTTCCACCTTATCTTGGCCACGGTGACCATTTGTTTGTTGAGTGCCCTGATTATTCGTGTAGAAAGGGTTTTTTGATTGTTTTTTATAGTGATCGGGCTCATTTTGCCCACCCTGTTTGTATCTACTTCTGTTCTGGCCCTTGTTTTCTAGCACTCTTGCGTAATTCGCCGCAAAGTCGTGCCTATCGTGATTGGCCTCAATTTCTTGCGCCAAGGCTAGAGCTGATGGCAAATCTTTAGGCTGCGCCGCAAACAGTGTGTCAGTGACGCCTCTTCTTAGGCCTGAAATGAAGACACGGAGAGCGTCGGCCCTATACTTTTCATTAATGTATTGCGCCTGTGCGGCGTCTTGTGACATGATTGTCTTGTTTGTGAGGAGAGTGAGTTTCTTCTCAACCTCTGCATAGAATTGAGTGATGGACATGCCACCCTGACGGAGTGTGGCAAGCTCTTGTTCTAGCAGGTGCAGTGGACGCTTGTCCGCATACGTGAAATCGAGGCGATTGATGATTGCCTCAAAGTTCAACACTGTGCTGAATGATGATAAGGACCGCTTGGTAATGTTTTGAACTACCTACATACCCTTCGTATTGTCTATAGGAAGCCTTTGCTGCCTGGCGCCAGGAGACGTACTGTTCCTGGGCCCCATGGAACTCTGGCAGCGTTTGAACCGCATCCAGAGCCTCATCGCAAGGTATGTCTCGACTTAGAGTAATCGGCTCGTAGGCCTGGGCCACGGGCGCCTGAACTCTAACAGCCTGCAGTTGGTCAGTTACCGCTTGCAAGCGTTCCTCAAAGTTGGTTCTCTGCGTGGCCAACGCAGCGCTGACCGCCGCAGTTATGGCGGCTTGGATTTGTTCCGCATTCAAAATTTCTATTATTTCCTCTGGTCCAATTTGAAAATCTAAATTGAGTTCTTCGAACAACTCTTCTAACTGGTTGATGTTATTTTCAATGGACATACAAAAATTCCTTTCAGTTTTCCCCCTACTCTGTCTTTGTCTTAGGTTTATTTCAGCTGCGCCGGGCCGCTGTTATTGTTTGTTTATTTTAAGAGTCAAATTCGAGCTCCCTCAAAGACAAATTTTTTTATTGTCCGCCCCCAACGATGTATTTGTGGCGCGGTGTTATGTTTCCCACTTACACTTATAGCGACAAAAGGGGCAGGGGAAGAAAAAATATTCTGAGAAATTTTGACGCTTGAACGTTTTTGTACATGAACGTTTTATTTGTTTGTTTCTTTTCTTTTTATTCTTTTTGTTTTCGTTTTTTTTCGAATGATGTTTCACTCTAAGTAATATTCTATACGTATTTACTTGATTTTAATTTGGCGATTTTTGAAAAAGGGTTTCACTTACATGTTCCTCTTTTTTGGCTATGCTCTTGTTTGTTGTTTGTTGTCTATCCCCTGTGGATGTTGTTCCGTAGCTCTTTCCAGTTTCGTTGGTATTAATTCTTCCTTGTCTATCTTCGCCGCTGCCCAAAGCCGTCCGCTTTGGTGTAACAGTTTTTTGGGTTGATTAATTGCCTTTTTTTATACTCAGGGCTATGAGCTTCTAAGTGCAGCGATTTCTTTGTAGATCTGCCGCGGGCGCAGTTTGCGATTTTCTAATCTTGGAGCGGGCGTTGTCTCCGCGCTCTTTTGTTAGAATGGTTTTATGTTTTCACCTTTTTTTTATTGAGCGGGCTTTGTCTCCGCACTCAATTGTTTATATTTTGTATTTCGTTATTTGTTTTTTTGTCAGTTTTGTTAGTGGAACATATCTTTTGCACTTTTTGAGCGGGCGTTGTCTCCGCACTCTATGCTGATATTTAATAACTTGTTCTTTTGTTCACTTTTTGTTGATTGAAGCTATCGTTTGCACTTTTTGAGCGGGCGTTGTCTCCGCACTCTATGCTGATATTTTATAACTTGTTCTTTTTTTCGTTTTTGTTATTTTGACCTTTTATTCGCACTTTTCGAGCGGGCGTTGTCTCCGCACTCTATGCTGGTCTTTTTGGTTTGCTATTTTTCTTTGCACTTATCGCTTAGTGGGCGTTGTCTCCGTGCTAATTGATTCTCGGGCTTGGTCCGATAGCGTTGGGCGATAGTAAAATTTTAATTGGACACAAGTATAGATTTGTTTCACAATCTTTATTGATATTAAACCGAATAAGATGGAATTAAGTACAAAGATATTACAATGTGAGTAATAAGGGCCTGCAAGGCGAGAACGAATATGTTGCTGCCACTCGGCTGACCGCTAAAGACTAAACTTAAGTATCCTAAACTCCTAAAGGCAAACCCTTCGCTGCCGCCCACGACGCTGGTTGCTATCCAGCCAAAGTGCTGACCCAGCGCCTCTTGAGTGGTGTTTGTTGACGGCTGGCATCCGGGCGATCGGTCGCGCCGATCGCGATCCCACAGATGACGTAAACTGCTTATTCGACAATAATGCAGAGTCCGCTCCATCCAGTGGCAGATTCAGTTAACTCTCGTTAACTTACACTTGTACGTATTCATCGTGAAATATATGGGGGTCACTCATGTTTATTTATATTTTCTATTTATATTGCCTTTTGTTATAGGAATTTATATAGATAATTGATATTAAGAATTAAATCTAGTTATATGTATATATAGTTATATATATACTATAGGCCGCGGCTCTACTTTATACCCGGTACTCAGTCAGTATATATATGTATATGTGTAGAAATTTTGAAATACACTTGTATTGAAGTAATATAATAGGAGCTTGGATAGAAAGTTTGGTTGCTCTAGCTCTGATAGTCTCTGAGAACTAGGCGACACAAAATACGAATGGGCAAAGCGGATGGGGTCGCGTGTGAGAGAGAGCGAGAGGGAATGATGACATTCGAAATGGTTTCCTTCATTGTAGCTATAATAATCATCCGATCTGATCCAGATTCAACACTCTGATAGAAATGGGCATTCTCTATGACTCTGCGTTTTTTTGTATCTTCAACATTGTGTACGCCACAGACTTTCGTCCTTTGTGTGGGCGGAAAGGGGCGGGGCGAAATTTTGAAATTCATTTGGAGTAGTGTGATCACACTGGAGACTGGATACAAAACTTGGTTGCTCTAGCTTTAATAGTCTCTGAGATATAGGCGCAAATGAAGACGGACGGACGGACAGACGGACGGACGGACGGACAGACAGACATGGCTATATCGACTCGGCTATTGATGCTGATCAAGAATATATATACTTTATGGGGTCGGAAACGCTTCCTTCTGGGCGTTACACACAACCGTTATCCCCACAAATCTAATATACCCCTTACTCTTCGAGTACCGGGTATAAAAATGTAGAAATATGGATAGAATTATTACAAATCGACTCGCTGTATGCGCGATTTCATAGTATTCGAAGACTGGAACTTTCTAGACGTGGGTATTCAAAGAACGCAATAGACGCCTCAATTTAAGGAAGCTCGTTACTCACTCATACTCATAAAAATTATGTATTGCATCCGTTCAGCTCAAGGGCGACGTAGAAGTATATTATGAGGAAAGGAAAGAAAATATGAAAATATATGTCGTTCTCCTGCATCGAATCGAATTCAGTTTTTCGTCTTTGCATACCAGCTTGACAGCGATTTGTAACTGACAAATGGATTTTCTTCTGTTGGTCTAACGTCTAATTATGAATAATTCTATATATGTACATGGTTTTATCGTTAATCTGGATAATGCAGAACAAATATAATCATAAAGGCGAAATCGAAGAAATATATTAGATCAGAATCGAGAAAAAGTACAGTTCACTTTGTCCGATGGTTCTCAAACTACAATTCGGGCCTGCACGGAAATATTCGTCTGGCTTACAGTTTGAAAACCGCTAGGGCTGCATCGAAGAAAACTATATATAGGCGAAAGCTTTCGCTGCGTGCTCAACGCGAATTCGAGATGGGTGACGAGTGCGGCATATTGATTTCTTCTAAATTTACAGGGAAAACATTCCACTTGTCTCACTCGATCGGCACTCTGCACTACGGCATGCGTATTCCGTTAACTCGACTTAGCACTTCAGCCAATGTTTATGGGTCGTTTTGATTGCTTTTAAAACTTAAGGCGATGCTGGATATATGAAGATGAGAACTTCTGTGGAGATCCGAGGTCTCTCCCACCGCTAATAGACCGATGAACTTGGTTGATCCCGTTTTCGGGGAGTACACTGATCCACCGAACGATTTTCAGTCCTAAGACAAGAAACGGTTAATTATTAACTTCTCTTTTAAAAGACTTAACTACCTTTTATATCTGCTTTAACCCGATCAACTCCGGCCACAATAATTATAACCTCCTTTGCACGTGTCTGATTACACCACTCGACAAAATTCAACTTTTTTTTCCGCTGTGGCCAAAAATTACTTTTTCTGATAGATTTTTTCTTTAGGACGTTGATATGCAATGACTGCACCATCAAGTGGCCCAAGCGACACCAGCCAATGGCTGTTACGCGCGGATCCCAGGCAAGAACGCAGCCCACCTCCCGCCCAACCGACCGAGGGGCGCTGCCGCATAACGCGCGACTCGTAAACCGAACCGATCGCGGACATGCAGGAAAGATAGGTGCTAGACAAGTGTTCGAGGAAAAGTAGAACTAATCTAGCTAAAGAAGAAAAGTAATTACTAATTACGGCTCAACAGGTCAGGGCTATCTACGTCACCCTTGATCAAGTTGTGCACAAAAATCACGCCAAGCATTTTCCTACGATTAGTCTACGATTAGGCAGTCTCACACCTGCATCCCAGCTGAGGCCGCGAAGAGCAAAAAGTAAAAAGTTTTTCTGAACTAATTCTATACGGTCTTGGTGTACGTTCTACTGAGGGCACCATACACAAGAGCCGTATTCTAAAATCGGACGAACCAGAGAGGTGTAGAGAGTCTTTGTTATATAGGGGTCGTCAAATTCCTTTGACCACCTCTATATAAACCCAAGCACGCCCATGACCTTATTCACCATGGTGGAAATGTGTTCTGAAAACTTTAACTTAGGATCTAATAGAACACCAAGATCATCAACCCGGGTAATTCTCTCAAGAGAACCACCACAAAGCGTGTAAGGAACCAGAAAGGCGCTGGAGCGATGAAAAGTCATTACTTTACATTTTGAAGCATTAAGGTTTAATAAATTTGCACAACACCAAGACTGAAATCTATCGAGATCGGATTGCAACCTGGATTGGAAGGAAATGTCCTTATGCTGGACACAGAGCTTAACATCATCCGCATACATTAGTACTCGAGAGTATGTTAATACAGAAGGTAGGTCATTTATAAAGAGAGAAAAGAGTAAGGGGCCTAGATGGCTGCCCTGAGGTACACCCGAAGTCACTATAACTGGAGAGGACAATGAGTTTTTGAAAAGGACTCTTTGAGACCTAGAACACAGGTCGCTAAAGATCCATCTCAGGAGATTGGGCGGGAACCCTAGACGGTCGAGCTTTTGTGCTAGGAGGGAATGGTTTACAGAATCGAACGCTTTACTAAAATCGGTGTAAACAACATCCGTCTGCAAGTTACCTTGAAAGCCTTTTATTATAAAGGAGGTAAGCTCCAATAAATTTGTAGTGGTTGATCTCCGCCTTATAAATCCATATTGAGTTGGAGATATAAGTGATCTGCATAGGTGCTGCAGGTGCGGAGTTAAAATTTTCTCAAACATTTAGCAAAGGACTGAAAATGCCGTTCGACTTCGGTAAACCGTATGGATACGGCTGACCAGAGTAAACGTCCTGCGAATAGGTAGTTTGAAAAAAACGGGCGAAAAAATCGGCCTGAATTGCCTGATCATTATCTGCCGACGTATTAAGGAAGGATAGCGAAGATGGGTGTGCGGACGTTCTACGCTTACTGCTTACGAAGCTGTAGAACTGTTTAGGGTCCTTAGAAAAACGTATCCTGCATCGAGATAGGTAGTTCTGATAGCATTGAGCGTAAAGAACTGACAAGTTTTACCGAGCTATTACATAATGAGAAAGAGTAGAAGAAAACCAACTTCTTGAAATTTTTTATAAAGTCTTGATTTTAAGTTTTTTAGACTGGATAGGTCCTTGGTAAACCAAGGGGTTTTCTTGATCTAATAGAAAAGGAAAGTGGGAGACAAGAGACAAAAAGTGTGTCCAGTGCATCATAGAAAATGTTTGTGCCTGTCGTAACATCACTGCACAAATATAAAGCGGACCAATCAAAATCCCTAATGAGGTTATTAAGCTTCGTAAACTCGGCTTTACGGAAGCAGCGGATACATTGGGGTAGTCTACCCGACCGATCCAGTACAGTTCGTCCTAGGTCGAGCGACACTTCGAAAGTAGGATGGTAGGCATCTTCAGGTATAGAGAGCGGGGGGACTCGAGTTAACAACGCTAAGGTCGGATCCGTTACAAAGCACAGATCAAGAAATCGACCGAAGGAATTTTTAACATGGTTAACTTGAGACAGAGACAGGTCAATCAAGCCGTCAACAAAGTCATGACGCGCCATGGGTACCAGGCTATTAGACTCATTTGCCGAAGACCAAACAATTCCTGGCAAGTTGAAGTCACCAAGAACTATCATGTGATCTTTGTCAGATAGCGAGGAAGAGATAGCGGTTAAGGCGGACAAATGCTGCTCGTAAATTGCGATATCCGAAGAAGGTGGAATATACGAACAAGTTATGAAAACTGAGAAAGCGGGAAGAATCAGTTTTACACACAGAAATTCCAGTTCCTGCTGGATCTGGACTGTGAAAAATTCCGACGTGAAGTTTGAGTCCACAGCAATCAGAACCCCTCCTGCACGTCGAGACGAACAATCCTTTCTAAAAGTTGTGTACCGACCTGCCAAAACTTTGGAACTAAGAATGTCCGGCTTTAACCAGGTTTCGGTAAACACAATAACGTTGGATGCAAATGCGACACTATCCAGGAAGAGAATGCTGAGCTTACTACGCAAGCCTCGAACATTCTGATAGGTCACTAAAAGAGAGTTTGTTAGTTTTTTGGACAGGTGGAGGTAGAGCGGGAAGATGACGAAGGAACACTGGTCTGATTAGTTGGCAGAGTTATTGGGGGCCTAGTCTTCTTCTTTGCCTTAAACTCCTTCACCACCAAATGCTCCGTCCAAAATTTGGCAGAACAGATGGTGTTAAAGTGAGTTTGGGAGACACTTATTTTAAAAGAAGCTATCTCCCTGGCATAAGAAAAGTTGAACTTTTCCACCTTGAAATCAACGGCTTGTATGCGGCTTTGAATATAAGCCGTCACATCTTTAATTGTGGAGTCAGGGGCAAGTCGTGAGACAAAAACTTGTCTCTTTGGTGGGATCCCGACCAATCTTGGCACCACAGGCCTATCACCTGTGATGGTAATACCCGGTGGTCCGGGTCGTATATTGACTGGTGGGGTCGGAATTGCGGGGACAGTTAATGAATTTGATATTACGGACACGGACGCTACAGACGGTCTTGGCTGCATGCTCTCCGACGCGATAAATTCGGCTACCGAATTTTCATCACCAGCAGCTGTCGTTGCCTTTGGAGTGGCGAACGATATCAACTGCTGCACTTTTGGGGTGGTCGGAGTCAGCTTGTCAGCAACGGCCGGTCGAGGGGCAGTCGGCACATGCAGATCCCGCGGAGTGACCTTTTTGCGCCTAGGTGACTCAGTCAGCAGTATGAAACTACTAAACTGAGACTCCATGGCTAGGAGCCGATCGTATTGCTCTTTGAAGCCCACGGTCAGCTCCCTAAAGCCCTTCTGGGTCTGCCTCACAAAAGCTGCCATCTCCTTCTCAACCGGACGGCATGCCTCACAGCTATAATGCAGGCCATTATTTTTTGAGATGGCATCACCCACGAGACCGGTGATCCCGGCGCATTTTGCGTGCACTACGCTATCGCAGAGCCAGCAGGGGATACTCGGCTGGTCATGGGTGATCTGCTTCTTGCAGATTTTCTTACAACAGACCACAGAGAATTCCATATTAATTGTAAAAATTATTTTATTATTTTTCTTTCAAAAAAAAAACTGATATCAGACCAGTGTGCCAAAAGAGGAATAAGTAAGAATGAGAGCGATTACCGCAGCTACACTTGAGAGAGAGAGAGAGCGCTACTGCACAGAAAATATCGAGAGCAAGAGAGGAAGAACAGTTATTTAAGTGTGGGTAATAGGGAGAGAGTGATAAATCAGCAAAACTAATAGGTGAGAGCGGCTAAATATGATACTGCGTGTACTTACGAAAAGTACAAACAAAAACACGCTGTTAGGCGATGCAAAAATAACAATTTAAATTATGTTTTTCACAGCAAACAGGCATGCACTCGCGATCAAGAAATAGATGATATAGGAGGTTGTTAATTTATGAATTTTTTGAGGGGTTACTTTCATAAAACACCGGCTTTTTAAGCAAAATAGGAAGAGAGTAAGCGGAGCGCAAAACAAAAACACGTCTGACTACTACAAAAAGAATCGAACGATGAAGATTTGAAGATTTAAAT
Organism: Drosophila algonquin; assembly: GCA_035041765.1. Classification (NCBI taxonomy): domain Eukaryota; kingdom Metazoa; phylum Arthropoda; class Insecta; order Diptera; family Drosophilidae; genus Drosophila; species Drosophila algonquin. Next base: position 98,774 of record JAWNKY010000611.1, on the reverse strand, counting down.
TTTTTTAAAGAATTATAGTTTTTTTTTATGAAGTAGTTTTTCTTAAAGATTTTTTACAAAATTTGGTATTTTTTGTCATAGGTAGTGCTTTTATTTATCACATAACTTAAGTTTCCTACATCTGGTTGTATTGAACTTTTCAGTTAAAAAAAGCTGACAAATGCAGCTAAAAATCCGACTCAGACTCTTTGTAGCTGCAACTTAACGTCAGGAAGATATTAAGCTTCCAAATTGAAATTTCATAATTTTTTTCGGTATTTTTCACCTGAAATTTTGACTTTGAAACCTCAGGAAAAGTCGAAAAAAAAATATTGGAGTGCCTTGATTTTTGGTTTTAGATAGACACACCAATTAGGCGTCGTTTAAGGTATCGCTTATAAAAATAAACAACTAAGCTATAACCGTTTGACCAAAACTTCATACGCCGTTTGGAACTATCCCAAATGCCATTTTACCGTTAAAAACACAGATTTTTCGTATTTTTGTATGAAAAATAACTGTTATTCGTCGGCTAACGGAATTTATCAGCGAAATTCGGCATATGAAGTTTTGGTCAAACGGCTGCAGCTGTTTTGATTTTGAACACTCGTACGAAATTTTCCTTGCCATGAAGTACTCGAACGATTCTTCCTAGTGGCCATTGTACTGGTGTGTTGTCATCCTTTATTATTACTAATGAACCTTTAATGTTCGCCGATGAATAACTCCTTTTTTGGCAGACTTTACTGTAGCCTCCCATAATCCGCTAAAATGTGGTGCACGAGGAGGTATAAATGTGGTAGTTTTTATATTGCTTACTGGCAATGGGATGGATATTTATTAATATCTTAAAGTTAGCTCCAAATTTTAAATTTGTGGCCCTTAAGTTTATGTGCGTGTACGTCTGATGCATGGGCGAATAGAGAGCTGAGTACCGACTGATCTTTCCCTCTCGCTATCAGCTCTTTCAGAGCCGATGGCCGCTGTATGCAGACGACGCGACAAAACTACGGCCGCTTCGTTTCTCTCTCTTTCCTTCATTTCCTACATTCAACTGTCCTAACGGACCATTCGCCTCGGATGGGTCTAGCCAAAGTTTCATATATACTGAAACTGTAGAAGTCTTACAGGGTCCCTCAGTCCAATCTTCTCGACTTCATACCTTCCATGATTCATTACTTTAGATACTTTATACGGCCCTAGATACTTTCCTTTTAGCTTTAATCCAGTACCGTACTGCGTTCGCTTGATAGCTACTAAATCATTAACCTGATACTGTCTATCTTATTTCCTGTTTGAATCAAAACCCTTTTTATTTTCCTGCTGTATCCGTGTGATGTTCTCAACTACTTCCTTTGTGTTGCTCATTTGTGTTGATCATTTGCTGTTCTTTATCTAGTAAAAATCACCGGAATTGCCCTGACACAAGTTCGACAACATAGGCACCACTATCTTGTGCATCCTTTCGACTTACCCATTCCCACGTGCAACTCCTGTGCCTATCATTAAACGCTGTTTTTTTTTTGCCTCTCTCAATACTCTCGTCACTATTCCATGCGGATTACCAAAACTAGTTGCTTGAATTTCCAAAAATTAACCGACTACTTCAACGCCTGTACTACGGGTAGAATATAACCAAACAAACTATGAAAACCCATAAATGACAACCAGTATGTAATTGTACTGCATTTTGGTCGTCTCCATTGATCCAACGTGATCAATGTGATATGTTAACAACGGCCGGTCACTCTTGTCTATCCGTTGCAAATAACCTTCACGTTTCCCTATCTTTTCATTAACAAGAATACACTCGACGCAACTATTTACTACCCGCGGAATAATTTGGAATATAATACGACTTCTCAATTATGTCTTGTGTCTTTTTAGCTGAAAAATGCCTTTGTGTATGTGCTATCGATATAATCTCGTTTTTCAACTGAGATGGTACTACAATGAGCTCCTTATCTAGATCCTTTAACGAAATCCGACTCTGAATGTAATATTCCTCATATTCCTTGTCCTCCACAATTCCTTTAACGCCCTTCACCCAATAGTCGGTTAGCTAAGCTTCTTTTAAACGATGAGCTATAGTTTCGGTCAACATACGACTATAACAAGCTACAAGACTTAACGCGTCAGTGTTCCTCATCTTCGTCCCTAAGAAATGTTCAATAACATAATTGAAATCTTTTAGGTACATAGCCCAACGTGCTACTCTCAAAGGAACATCTTTCTTTTTCATGGTCATTGTAAATGCATGACAATCTGTGATAATTTTGAATTTTATAAAAAAAAAACGTATACACGCCATTTCACTAAGGCTTCGATAATTGCCAGAATTCTTCGCATGGCTTAGTCCTGTGACTCATATATTGAACTGGATGGAATTGGCTGCCTTCCAAACTCTTTTCCAACAACATGGCTCTATGTCCACATTTCGATGCATCAGTGTGAATTTCTGTCTCCAATTTCGGATAGTACATTTCTAAAACAGGCCTACGAGTCAATGCATCAATTGTTCAAACGCAATCTTATGGATCTCCTTAAATTAAAATTTAGCATCTGTCAACAGTTTTAGCAAAAGCATGATTACCCTCAATAAACTTTGGGAAATAAGACATCAATCCTATGAAATATATTGCCTTCTTATCAACTGGCACTGGTAACTGGCTTCATCACTGCTTTCTTTTATCGTGTTATTTTCTACTATATACCCTAGAAAACTAACTTTCTGTCACACAATTCCGTACATGTGGACGATGCTACCAGATCCGATTTCTTATCTTTATGCTCCTAACAAATTTTGTTCCTGTCTTGGATACTTGCATATCAAAATGATTTAGTTTTAGACTAATATCCTCGTCTGCAATGACATAAAACTCTACCTCCATTTCAATCTCATCAACTTTCACTGGTATCGAAAAGCTACCAAAAGTTACAACTTGACAATCTCGAATACCTGTTCAACATTTCTCACCACCTTTCAGTTCAAGATTTCCGAATTTCAAGAATACACCTCTGCGAATTAAACACAAATCTGCTCCTGTGTTAATTAAACCTTGAAATACAAAATTAGCATACTTTACATCCTTTAATTCCAAACCTGACTAAAATACCCGACGGCTTAACAACGACCTCCGTATCTCGAATAATTTATGTATTCACCTGCTTTTCTTGTCCGACCTCGACCTTGACATTACAATTTGTAGCATGGTGCCTTGGTTGGCCACATTTGAAACAACAAAAATCATTCTTGGGACAATGTTTCCTCAGATGCGATTTGTGTCCACACTTAAAACATTTCTTAACATTCTCTGCTGTCGACCCTTTCACCCTTTAACTTTTGTTATCCTGCGACCACTTATTGTTCATTGGCTTGGATCCGCCTCTTGCTTTTTTATACACGTCGATCTTAAATTTAAGCTCTTTTATGTTTCTAGCTTGGTATAACATTGCCTTACTTGCCCTAGCGTCTGGGAGACGTCGATCTTAAATTTAAGCTCCTTTATGTTTCTAGCTTGGTATAACATAGCCTTACTTGCCCTAGCGGCTGGGATACCATAAGAAATCCACGAAATATTCGATCAAACTCTAATGATCTAGTTTAATTGGCTTGGCTATCTCCATTAACGCATACAAAAACTCACGCAACGACTCTCCTTTTTTCTGCTGACGTTTCTGCAACATTCCATGCATTTCTACAGATGTTTGTTTTACGCTAAATTCCTCCAACAGTGCTGCCTTTAACGAATTCCACTTACGAACATCACGCAAGCTACGAACAAACGATTTTGCGGCACCAGCCAACAACTGTTGGGCATATACGGATAATTGCAATTGACTCCACTGAACAGTACCTGCGCATTCTTCTAATTTCTATATCCATTGATTAATGTCGGAGTTATTAGAACAAGAAAAATGTGACACAGTACCTTCCACGTCTTTTAGAGTGAATCATGATTTATCCTCTGTCAATCGCGTATATTGTTGTCTATAGCTTACAAACTCCTTCTCTGACTCTTCTTCCTCAAATTGGAAACCGAAATTAACTAAAAGTCCATCTTGCAACTCGCGTTTTCGTACCGCCGTCTGCAACGCAAGCCCTCTTAACTTCTCTCGCAAATCTGCGACTGTCAGTGTCATGAACTCTTCAACCAGCATCATGACGATTTAAATACAAATTAAATGATAATTAAATTTAAATTAAATTAAATTAAATGTAATAAAATCAAACTTAAGTAGCTTATTAAAAATTAATTAATACTAATACTAATAAGAGTGTGTTAACACTCTTGTTTCGCCTTTACCGCCGTCTTTGTTAACGATCGCTTCTCTGTTAACTCTCACCTCACCCAACAATGGATTTACTATTGCTAACCATTGCTTCTGTGCAGAACTTTCCAGACTCCAAATTCGACGAACACACCCTCGCATGCAGATCTCGATTGCTTGTCAATTACGCTGTTATCGTCCTCTCTTTGTTGCCTTGCCTTGTTCTCGCTGTTCGCCGGTAACTCCTGGTTTGCCTTGCTCACTGATACAGGCGCGCTCAGATGGTAAACGTATTTGCCGCTTGCCTCTCTCAGAAGCATAAGACAATAAAAAAACCAATGGTCTTTGATTCAGTCTTTGCCATCTGCCGTGTCTCGCCGTTTCGTCGCTTCTGCTTTCTTTGGAAAGAACGCGCTCAGATTGTCGTCTCAGTGCCGCTTATCTCCTCGTAGCTCTAGTTCTCAGATGCAATGCACAGCAACAACTGAGGTTTTTGATTTTGCTGTGTTTGCTACCGCTTGCTTACCCTTCGTTGCTCTCTTTGGAACGAACGCGCTCAGATTGTAGTCTCTGTGCAGTCTATCTCCCTGTAGACCCAGGCGCAGCCGCCGATCTCCTGTCCATTTGTGACACTGAAGTTAATGTGCGTGTACGTCTGATGCGTGCTCGAATAGAGAGCTGAGTACCGACTGATCTTTCCCTCTCGCTATCGGCTCTCTCAGAGCTTTGTAGCGTTTTCAGAAAATATTGCTTCTTCTAACTCTTGAAGCTTGTTTCTGGTTCCTACAAAATTCATTGCATTATCGCAGTGGAGCATTTGACAGTTTCCTCGACGCAAAATGAATCGTCGGAGTGCTTCTGGGGTAAGATCGCTGACTAGCTCCAGATGTACTGCTTTAGTCGCGAAACAACAGAATATCGCAATGTAAGCTGTATTTGGTTTCTTTCATCGAATTTTATAATGGATTACAATGGTCCACAATAATTCAAACCAGAATTCAGAAATGTCCTTGAAGAGGTTGCTCATTTTCAATGATCTGTTCAAGTAATTTTGGACTGGCTTTAGTACACTTCACACGGTTCTGTACGGTGCTGTTTGCCATGTTCTTTCCTTTTAACATCCAGAACTGCGGCTGTTAGTAAAGCCTGAGGACCACAATGCATGTTTTCCTTGACAATTGGATCGTTGTATAGCAAAAGCATTGGGTGTTTGGCATCAAATGAAATATTTGCCGCTTCTGATCGAACTCCAGCTCGCAAAATTCCATCTTGGTCCAAAATGGTGTCAGCAAGTTTATTGAACTTGCCTTTTGTGCCTCCTTATGTCTTATGAAGTCATTTCGTTCTACGTTACGAATTTTCTGAGCTTTATTTAGCTCATCGAAATGGACAGTGTGCCTTGTGTATGTCTTTCTTTTTCGTCGGAAGCGCCTTATGTAAGCTACGATTCTCAGTAACTTGTTGAATCAGTTGTTGTGCTTGATTTTATAAATTATGTCATCCTCCTGTGTGCTAGTCGCAATTGCTGACTGACCAATCTTTTGAGTGTTTGCACTCATTAATTCATTTTTTGTAGCCCTATGTAGATGTTGGACCATGTAAAAGCAGTAGGCCATAAAGCCCATGCTATTTTTTGCGAACTTGATTGCCGTTATTCCTCGAGACAGCACATCTGCTGCATTGTTTTCCGACATAATATGCCTTCACTGCCTTTGTATCGTCAATTCTTGTATTCTAGCTATTCTTGTAGCGCAATATTTGTCTCGGATGGATGTTGTACAATTAATCTACGTCAATACTATCCTCGAAACCGACCACATGAATGTGTTTGTATTTTCCATGGATAGATCTTCTTTGACTTTAGCAGTGAAATGACTTTGACTTCTTTGACCAATACAGCTGTTGTTAATTGAAGTAGGGAAATGTTAATGAGTTGATAGGAGCGAAGTTTGATTTAGTGCATAACAATTGAATTGATCCGAGGGTCTTAATGCTGTAGTCCTCATATGCAACAGTTGGTTCAGTTCTTACTGTCTCTGGAGGGCCTCTGGTATGGAATATGCGACTGTTTAATCGTCCACATAGAAATCGTTTTCCAGTGCAGCAGCACCTAGCGCAGTCCAATTCCCAAAACTTGCTGACTTTTTCTTTCTCAGTCATCTCCGCACATGTAATTGCACTTTTAGATCAGTCACAATTCAGTTTTGTAACCTGAGCAATCCGCTTCCAATTTATACATGCCTGTTATGAATGTCTTTTCTTTCCGCTTTGTCAAAATTATGATCTGCCAATGTGATGTTCTTTGGTAGCTTCCAACGAGACGTATCAATTGATTATTGGTTGATGTGCAACTATGTGGGGTATGTAAGGAAGTTCCTATCTAGTGGGCGGTGCCTCTCAGTCACGGCAGGATCCGGTCCCGATACAGCAAATTTGTATGGTGGGACCTAGAGAGATATGGGAATCGCACGAGGGGGAAGTAAAGAATAAAATGCCACGCGGCGCGCGAGCCGTTGACCTCGCGACGGGGAAAATACGGGGATCGCCTCAAAGGGGCCGTCGATTAGGACAACACCCGGCTTCACCCTGGGAAGGGTTCCCACGAGCTATGGGGCGATACCCCGATTACCCCGCAGAGGTCGTGGCCAAAAGTAGTGAGAAATGAAACAACCCCAAACTCGGAACGGCTAAGGGGCGACACGACGAGATATGTGATCTTTTACTACGGATGAGATGAGACTTCTGTGGGGAAGAGGGATTCGGCCCACGGATACCGCGCCAACCTTAGGATTTCCCGCTACGGCTCCGTTTCCTAGTTCCATGTATTAAAGGGAAATATTACTAAGGGATTGTATATGCGGGGAGAAGAAAACTCAGCTTGCGAACACCGCGCCACCAGCCTTAGGCTTTCCTGCTACGGTATCACTCACCAAAGACCCTCGGGGAATGCGATTTCTACAGGGATTAATAGAGCCGGATCACAAGAGAATGTCGCCACGCCGCCGCTCGCAGATCCCAGAAGTGGGTATATTCCCCCATTATATATTCGGGTATAACATGCGGGGGGATAGAGAAAATAAATCTAATTGCATTCGACTTCTAAATTGTATTCTATGCACGCATATATACCTGCTTATACATATGCTTAGTTCTACTTAGTAACTTATGCCTGACTCTTCCCTACCTTAATCGCACCGTCTCACTTACGCTCCCACCCTTGGCACATGAGGCCAGCTTGCCCCTTTTACTCCGGGTCCCAGCTTCTGGATCTCGTTGACTCCTGATCAAGCTTTCCTCCTCCTGTTGGCTATGTAGTTATTCTGGCCCGTTGCTGTTCACTTCGGATTGTATTTTAATTCCGCACCTCCACTTTTTACATTCCCGCAAACACGACTGATCCCATTTCGCCACTCTCTCGCCTTTTGACGGCCGGCACGCGTTGAGGCTCCTTCTGTTCGCCTTTTTTCGACTCCCTTTTGTCGCGTGATCTTTGTAGCCGCTGCTTAGGGTCCCGATGAGTGGGTGGCGCTCGTCCGTGATTTCCTCTCTACTATTGCTGCTGCTGTTGCTCTCTCCTCTGCTCAACCTGACGCTGTCTTTCCGTCGTTGCTTCGGCTCGCTGCTGCCGTTTTGCTGTTACCCGATTTGCCTCTCTTGAGGCTTCGTTACTGCGTAGTTTCCTCTCTCGCGTACTCTCTATGGGGGCGGGGTTCGCTTAGCAAGGGCTGAATAACCATGGGAACGATCGCTTGATGGACTGGGAGCGATCGCTTGCGGCCTGGGAGTTGTGATGCTCACTCGTGATTGTACCTTTTCATGGCCTGAGGTTAATAAGGCACAACGAAAAAAGGGAAAATATTGGGGAATATAGACTCTGGACCATACTCCCCTCGCCGCTCCAGGTCTGCTGGGGTTACCCTGTTACGGGGTAATAAAAATAATAATAATAATATTATTATATATTATATTATTATAATAATAAAAATAAGAAAAACTAAAAATTCATCTCTCAGCCCCTCTTTGGGCTATCGTTCCATTTCCCGCCTGGGGCAAAATGCAGGGAATCTGTGAAGGTCACTCGTGTGAGGGTCACTCCCTCACAGGTAATACAATTGCTTCCAATCTTAAGCTGAATTTATTCTGCTGTGATTTGAGCGTCACATTGACTGTCGCCTTAAATGCTTTCGTTCGTTCACAACGTGTGTATTTTCGGATTTAAAATTTGCAATGCTCTTTGCGAAATCAAATCGACTTGAGAGCCAGAATCAAGCAAGGCTCTAAATTCACCCATTTGTCCATTGTTTCCTTTTATGATTACTCCAGTAGTAGCTAATAGTACATAACTGTTGTGTACACTGCTGCAGTTTTGGCGTGAGCAGTCTCTCAGTAAGATCCTTCTTATAATGTCTTATAATGTTTTGGATGTCTTCTCCAGTGGCACAGTACAACATCAGTACAACATTAATGCTTGCCGTTGCCATTTTTTTTACATTGCTACTTATGACCCGATGGAGGTAATTTGTTTGTCGCTACGACAGGCTGTGCTTCTACTCACAATAAAGAGGATGGTCAAAGTACTTATAAATAATTGTGGTAATGCTGATTCCAACCTTAGTCGCCAAGTTGACAATATCGGTTTGGATAGATCCTTCACTTTGAATTGATCGTGAAGAGTTGTGTCCCGTGAATATAAGCAGAATATCCAGAGAACAATGAGGAGGGGTTCCCGGAGCCAGTGCAAACACTTTGATGATATTTAATTTAAAATTTAATGATAAACGATTTCAAATGATTTTGACAACAGCAGTAGGTAGCGGCGTCTTCTAGATCGGTGTGATGCTGTGTTCGGTGACGTTCGCAAGCAGACTAATTATCTCTCCCACGCACGCCGCTCGCAAGACCTATGCTGTGGGTACGCACGAACGCCAATGTTCCGAGAGAGCCTAGATTGGAGAGTTTTGGCACCTTGGGACCAGTGATGCAAAACCGAACAGATCGTCAAGATCAAAAAGATTGTCCAAAAAGTCGGGAGTCACCAAATGAACGAATCAAATGAATCGGTTGATGTAGATTCACTTGGTTCTTTTGATCGTCAATTTCACAATCGTATGCTGAAATAAGAATGTGTATGCCACCGGTTCATGTACCAGTATTAAAATATCGCCGGTACTTTTGGTGGATAACAATTGCTTACTTATGTTCTTAGGATTGGTCAAAGGATATCTTACTGATGGTGTAAAATTTGACCCAAAGCAGGTCATCCAGAGTGGGGTTTACAATAGTGCTATAAATAGTTAAAGTAATGTGGATATCAATGCACCCAGCTGGCCTTTGCTTGTTTATATAGATCAGAGGTGCATCTGACATGTTTATTTGGGTAATTTAACGGTCATTTATTTATTCAGGCGTCTGGAAATTCTTAACCATTTATGGCTAGTTATTTAATTAGTTCTTAACATACGATTCTGTACTTTACTTGAAAGTGTTGTTCGCTCGAGTCTCTCCGCTCACTGTACCTGAAGATGACTACCATCTTACTTTCGAAGTGTCGCTCCATATAGGACCAACTGTATTGGATCGGTCGGGTCGACTACCTCAATTTGTCCGCTGCTTTTGTAAGGCCGAGCTTGCGAAGCTTAATAACCTCATAAGATATTTTGATTGGTCCTTTTTGTATTTCTGCTGATGTTACAAACATTTTCTATGATGATTTTCTTGTGTCCTTTTTGCTTTCCTGTCCTATTTGAAACCTCCTTTGTTTATCAAGGAGCTAAAACACTTAAAATCAAGACTTTATACAAAATTTTAGGAAGTTGGCTCTTCTTCTTCTCTCTTTCGCTACGTAATGGCTCGGCCAAACTTCTCGGTTCTTTACGCTCAGTGCTATTAGATCTACCTATCTCAAAGCAAGATACGTTTTTCTAAGGACCCTAGACAGTTTTATAGCCTCGTAAACAGTAAGCGTAGAACATCCGCACACCCAACATCGCTATCAGTCCTTAATACGATCACTGATCTTTTTGCCGGTTTTTCCAAACTACCGAATCGCAGGAAAGTTACTCTGGTCGTACGGCTTTCCGAGGTCGAACAGCAGTTTCAGTCACTTGCTAAATGTAAGCAAAAAATGTTTTCACCGGGAACTGACGGAGTTTCCGGCTGTGTACTCAGGTATTGTGCCGAGACTCTGTGTGGGCTCAAACTGTTCACCCTGTCCTTAAATTCTTCATGCTTCCCCTCGATATAAAGGGAGTCGTTTATAATTCTTCTACATAAGAAATGTAGCAAGTCTGACGCAAGGATCTATAGAGATCTATCTAAGTTATCCGCTATTCCTAAAGTGTTTGAGAAAATGTTAACTCTGCACCTGCAACACCTCTGCAGATCTCTTATATCTCCAGCTCAATAGTTCATATGGATTTATAAGGCGGAAACAACTACTACACATTTATTGGAGTTTACCTCATTAAAGGCTTTCGAATTAATCTACGGATTAATGTTGTTCGAACCGGTTCTAGTAAAGCTTTCGACTCTGTAAACCACTTTCTCCTTGCACAAAATCTTGATTTTTTGGGGTTCGCGCTCAATCTACTGAGATGGATGTCTAGCTACCTTTGTTGCAGGTCTCAAAGAGTCCTCTCCAAAAACGCCCTGTCTTCACCAGTTAATGTTACTTCGCGTGTACCGCAGGGAACCCATCCAGACCCCTTACGCTTTGTACACTTACACTCTTCATTAATGACCTGACTTCTAAATTAACTTTCTCTCGAGTACTTTTGTATGCGGATGATGTTGAGCTCTGCTTCCAGTACAAGTACACTTCCTTGCAATCCAGTTTGCAATCCGATCTCGATAGATTTTAGTTATTGTGTTGTGCAAATTTATTAAACCTTAATGACTCAAAATATAAAGTAATGACTTTTTATCGCTCCAGCGCTTTCCTAGTTCCTTACACCCTTTGTGGTGGTTATCTTGAGAGAATTACCCGGGTTGAGGATCTTGGGTTTATAAAGAGGAGGTCAAAAGGATTTGACGACCTCCATAAAACAAAGATATAATTCAGCTCTTGCGTATGGTGTCCTAACACATCACATTACTAGTCTTATCAGCATTAGCGATCATCCCCTAGTCAGACGTGCCTAGCCGTCGTCGTCTTGGGCTCGAGCTTGGACGGGTATCATTGTAGTCGTCGTTCTTTAATTACTTCAATTGTCTTATTGCATGTCAGAGACTGCTGTGTTGTACAATCACATTCGAAGTTGAAATGAAAGCTTATACTTAGAAAGACTTGAGCTTTTACGTGCAACACCGTTTATCAATTGTGTCTTGGGTTCCAGAGACTACTAAAGTGCCACAGTAAGCTAATAGTATTTAAGAAAGTGTGCATTTTATCATCAATCGGGTTCGCAGGAAAATGAATTCCGAAGTAATAGCAGCATTTAATCTCTATTTAATTTGCATAAAGACGGTTAAAGATTCGAATGGCTCAGGTGAAAATAAACTTCCCGATTGCCTAAATCAAATCGATGGACTAATGCCATCACTGAACATTTTTGATATACAGTCAAAAACGTATTATTTGGTTATATAAAAAACAAGTACACTAGATTATTAATAACCGTTTTGCATAGATATGGACAAGAAAATTGTTGGGATCATCGAATAGAAATTTGGATCAAACATTTCATCGAAAAGAAATTTTGATCAAACATTTGGCGAAAAAGAAAAACAGCGACGAACAAATGGACTTGTTAAAATAATGTAGGATAAAGTCATCAATAGAGCAGTACTACGACAAAATCAACGAAACTGCTAATAGGTTACACAACCGAAGATTAACACAGTCTAACAATACTTATACCACTAACCAAGTTAACAGGATTGCGTTTAAAGTACTTCGCGATAAGTAACCTGAGACTACTTAAACAATGATATATGCTTAAAATCATCAAACATTAGAGGATGAGTACAAAATTATTGAGGAAGCCCGCGATCAAAGCTATATTCGGCCTACTCAACCTAACAACCCTTTAGTTAGAACAAATTTCTGTAATAACATTAATAATAACAATACAATTTCAAGCGAATCAAATAACACTAGTCAACACGACTTTTCCGCTGTAGCCCAAAATTAATTTTTCTGATAGCTTTGCATGTTTAAAAATGTTTAATGAATGTTTATTTACCAGGTTTAGTCTTTTTTTAAACAATTTTTTAAAAATTTGGTTTTTCACCGGTAGTGCTTCTTTTTTTCACATATCTTTAGTTTCCTAAAACTGGTTGTATTGAACTTTGCAACTTAACGTCTGGAAAAAATTAAGCTTTCAAATTTAAATTTCATAATTTTTTTCCGTATTTTTCCCGAAAATTCTGACTTTGAAAACTCAGGAAAAGTCGAAAAAAAAATATTTTATTGCTAACATTGCGCTTTCGTCGCTTTGTTGCTTGCCGGCGCATACATTTAGAAATTCTAAAAACCGATTTGCTAATAAAGCACCAAGCACCAAGGTGGAAATTGCTGATAGTATAATCATCTATCTATAATCATCTACATACATTCTAGCAGAATTTGGATAGGTCGACTCAAGCTAAATGGGAAGAAGATTCATCTAATCACGGTCTTCCATCCTGAAAGAAATTGTCTAACTTTATTGAAAACAGATGTCGTACCTTTGAAGGCATTCATCACTCCATGGAAAGGCAAGATGGTTAGGCTGTCAAATCTGGAAAAACCATGAGTACGCATCATAGAAAACCGTACGTAGCATTAAGCGCTCCCGCTTAGGTTGCTTAGGTGTGCTGTGCAATCGCATGAACCATACATATAATTGTCAATTGCCAAGGAGGCAGAGGCTACTTTTATGTATCTATTGTCTACGAAAGGGCTATCATGCTGAAGATTGTAAATCAGGTCCCTTGCATTTCGCATTTCGCTCGTCCAGCAGAAACAGTCCAATCTATTTCTCCAAATGAAGCCTCACAAGCACAACCATGTCACCCTCGTTGCCGCAAGCCCTTATATCCCAAAGTCCGTCTCATGCTGTGCTATTAGCTATTAGCAGGCGTCTAGCTAATCAGCTTCAACTTCGTAAAACTAAATCGCTTACCGCAATCTCTGGCATAGGAGGTACTAGCTTCTTAACTGAAGGCATCTCGACGGATCTCGTTCGGAAATCTCGGATTTCTCCACCGCTAGCATCACTGCCATCGTTTCCCAGAAAATTAGCCGGACCTATCTTTCGAGCTGCTGGGGCTACAGAACACACATTTCGGATGGGTTCTCTCTGGTGGCGGGAAATCGGCCACCCAAGCTCTCGTCACTTATCGCAACCCAATTTTCGGATGACCCCACTCGGCTCCATAATTTGGTTCGCCCATTTTGGGAAGTGAAGCAAATCTTTAAACCGATCGCTAGGATAACAAAAGAGGAACTTCCGTGCAAGAAAATTTCATTAACATCACACTTCCCTGAGGAGAATTTTCAGACCGCTTACCCATCAAGCGAAGTTTGGAGTCTTGGGGCGAGTCCTACATACAAGCAAGGCGCAAGATCGTGCCTAGTCCAGCTATTTGTGATTAATCGCGTATGTGGAGAGACAAGCTGAATTGATATGAAGCCTTACTCAGTCTTTGGATTCGGCATGGACAGAGTTTTGCAAGGACTTCGCAGCTGTGGGTCACGCTATATTTCCTCGCTACTACTCTTACCTAAGGCATAATTTGAAATTCATCAGTAAGACGAAGACACCGGATCTCTCGTCTAAGGACCCCCGCAACTTGCTGCGCAGCAGCATAACATCGCTCCCGCCATTCATAGATGACTTTGGTCTAATTCGTGTTGGTGATCGCATTTGGTATTCAACTCTCGTGTACGCTACCCACTGAGGTTCGCTGTTGTAACGCATTTTCATCGAAAGCATCACCATTCTGGTCCGCCATCGCTACTTGGCATATCGGTGGCCTAAAAACCGTGACTCGCGCTTGGAGGAAATGCGTAATCTGGTGCAGATCCAAAGAAGATTATATAGAAATATTATTTTATCTAAATTAGTCCTTAAATGTCTGGTGCGCCTATCGTTTAAATGTTTCCTAATGTGGAAAAACATTTATTTTCTTAAGGCATGTATCCAGCACCGCGGAATTTTACTGAAACGAATCTGCTCATTATTTCGGATGTGTGGAACTCAGCTAATGTAATGTGACCAAGAACCTAAAAAGTGATTTGCCACTCTCATGAATCAGCTGTGTTTTGTAAACAGCGCCAATTTTGAAAATTAAACTAAAATTAAAGAAGGAAGAAAAGTAATTCTGACGATGAAGTGATTGTGTTGGTAGCGGCACATATTGTTGTAAGAAGAAGTACAGTACAGTTGGAGGCGCCAAAATGTCCAAATTATCAAAATGCTAATTTTCCGTGATCCGCTAAAGACATGATATTGCCTCAACTGCTTTTATTAAAGCAATCCTCACTTTAAACATTTGCATATCTCTTTTTGGTTTTGCGCACAAATTTTACCCCCACCTTATGACTATGACTTCAGTAAAAATATGCACATATATTTTACTGGCACCCCTAACAGCTGTTCTCACAGTCCACATTCGTGTGAATATCGATACTATCGATACAAATTCGTGGATCCCGTTTACGTTGCTGGATACTGACTCCAGGAAAACACAAACGAAAAATTACTGGCCCCGTTTTTTTTATATGAAGTTTGGCAGTAATTTTTAGTTTCCGCGGTGCTGGATACCCAGCTTTAATCTAAAATGTTTACATAAAATGTTTACATTCTGAAACCAATTTCACAGCATTCATTTCAGGGAGCATTGCTTTCATAATGGATAATGCATTCCCTTAAATGTGGGATTCAATAATAGGCCCACTAAGGCGATCGTTGGAGGGACGAATCGTTTCAGTAATGACTGCATAGTACGTGCTTTTAGCTCTTTCAATAACTCACAGTCAATGATATCGGTTGAACAAAGTTGCTGAAGCTTTTCGGACAAAAATGGAAAAATGTGCATAATGGGTTCTTTATCTGAACTCAATTTTTTTGAGAATTCTTTAAATTTTTTGAAAAAACCTAAAAGTGCTCGAATAAAGCGAAAATTAAGTTTGCTATGCGCTGAAGCTCGTTTTTTCCATTATAAAGCGTTTTTACTTCATTTTGGATTTTATTAAAGCTATTGAGCATAATGAATGTCGAGTTCCAACGTTTCTTATATCTTGCTTTAAGATATTTGATAACTTTTATTAAACTCCCAGTGCTTAAAATATTAAACGAATTTTTTGGAAGGGGAACAGAATACTTTTAAATTACGTCTTTCATAACTAGGATTTAGCTATGGCAAGCACAGGACAATCTTTTAAACTGTTTAAAAGCAGCAACAACATTTGCACCATTGTCTGTAACAAACAAAGATGTTTTTAGAACAATAAATTCTTTGAGTATGCTAGAATATTCGCACCAGTTTTTTTTATCATCTAAAAACTCTCTTACCAGTAAAAGCGCAACTTTTACTTCAAAGTTTACATTGATATGTCAACTTAAAGGAAATGAAACTCCTTTCAGTGTGATCATCCGTCCACATGTCCGTTGTGAATGCCAAGTCCTGATCTGACGCACCTATTATGATTCCAAACAACTCCCAGCTAAGTGGCTGCTTGGTCTGTCGTCGATGTTCTCCAGCCCGTTGCAGCAGCATGATTTTGTCACGCCTTCTATCAAATTTTACAATGATGACGGAATCTACAACAATTCTGTGCATGGTCCCACACCTTAACCCGAAAAATCTCCTTCACCTTAGGTAGTGCTGTGATGCACAGAGATGCACAGAAGAGAGCGTCATTTGAGAGAGGGAGCAGGCTTCAGAGCGAACACGACGATCAGCAGTAGCTATTTGCACGGCGAACGGCGAACGGTCCAGCAAAGCGACGAAACGATAAGCAGTGTGTAGGCAATGCAACAGATGAAGTGCACGCAACGGTGAGCGGAGATCCAAAGCGGAATGGACAAAAGCAATAATAAATAGTGTTGAGCTACTGAGCTTTTTCAGCAGCGTATTTTGCGAAATTTAATTAAACACACAACTCCTCTTCTCTGAGCACACCAATCTTCTCCTTGCCAACGGCATTTCCAATTCTCCGTGGCTGCACTTAGCATGGCTTGCACCTTACGCTTGTAGTTCGAAAGGTCCGCAGTGAGGGTCACGGGGGAATTGAGAGCGTTAGGGGAGGGTTTGCTATCAGAAGCCATTTTTTGCATTTGATATGGCAAACACAGAGGTCAATAGCCGGTGAATAACCTCGAACAGTTTTAACGGAATTTCAAATTGATCGCAGCGCTCGAACACACGGGCACAGACCAGCAGCGAGAGCTCGCAATTTGCTAAAAAACCAACAATGTCAAACACACTGAGTGCACCGAAATCGAAACGAAACAACAGCAAGCAGAAGGTAAAGCGGATGACGCGAGAACCGTTACTGTTTGTGCACAACCGCCAAATTGTTTTATGCAAATTAGGGAACGATATAATTGGACTTTTGTTTATATTGATGTAATTGTTTATTACGTGGGGGGGTCACCAAAAAATGTTGAGCTTCTTCAGCAGCGTATTTTGCGAAATTTAATTAAACACAAAAGGGGTTTGGATTCAATGTATGTATGTATGCATATTGTGTAAATGTTTATGTTCAATTTGGTTTCTTAGCGAAAGAAAATACGATACGAAAGTTGGCGATATGACGTTTGCGCACGAAGACGATCAAATTTTGAGTAAATGCTGCTCCAAAGATTTGCCTCCCACGCAGCTCTTCTTGGACGACGAATGACGAAGAAAGGGCGATGTTGCAATAGAGAGTGCAGGGCGACAGCAAGCAACAAATAACTAAGTGAGATGCGCTCTTTATGCTGCCGTGGGCCGGCGCTAAGCCGAACAAATAGCTTGCGCGTCTTTAAATTGATTTTCTCAACCTGCAACTACCGAATCACTGATATTCAACACAATTAATGTTCAGTTATGACAAGCTCCGAGATATACACAACTATTGGCAATTAATGTTGAGTGAATTCAGAGTAAATGCAGAAAATGCAGGAGCGACGTCGAAAGACGACCGGCTGTTAGACCGGCATCTCTCTTTTTTGACCATTTGGAATTGCTTTTCAGTTGTTGTTCGATGTTTGGTTTCATGTGTAATTTCCTGTGTGAATAAAATGATATGAAATTTGTTTCATGAATGGGGAAGGCCAGCCTTGCTACCCGACTTTGCTTCTGAGGAGGCAATTTTTCCGCTCGCTCAAGTTCGCGATTTCAGTTTACTCTTTCGATTCTCGAACCCTTGTCGGCCGGCAGACAGCCTCTGCTGTCGCTCTTTTCCAACTCTTTTTCGAGCTGCGGCTTTGTACTTTTCGCGAGGTACGGGGTTCTTATAGCGATGTCGTCGATACTATCATTATAAAAATGGGACCCGTGGTGTTTTCCCGAAACGGTACCTTCTCCTGATTTGACTACTCTCTAATAGCCTTTTTACACTACAGTGAGTTACCACATTTATCGATAGGTAACTCAATAACTCAGAATTTGGATTTACACTATGCCAAAGTTGAGTTATTGAGTTTCGCCTGCAAGCCCACTCTGTCTTTGCCTCCAGCTGGCCCATAGTCAATATTCCCTGCACGGGGGTAAAGGGGATCGTTGTCCTGTTGTTGTGAGAGTCACTCCCTCCTTTCTTCTGGGAGAGCGAAGAGAGATGCGGAACTTGATACTTGGTACTTTGCGTGCGTGCGATGTTCGGGGTCGATAAGCCTGAATGTATTCACTGTACAGTGGGAAAATTATATAGCGCAATCTGTAAAAAGTTTTGGTTGTTATCGAGCCCGTTACTCTTAGGCCGATTTCTGCCCGTTGTGGTACCGCATGGGTTCTTCCCCTCTTCCATATCATTAGTCCTGAAAAAGTTAGCTGGTATTCCATCCGGATGCTCTTATAAAGTTTGCTTATTTTCTGGGACATATTTTTGACATTTCCAAAATTTCTGATACGAAGGGCATATCCAGGTATTGCAGCCTTCTTCAGCTAAAGCTAGACAGGAGCAGAAGCACCGTCTCCTCCTCTTTGTGGTCTCTGCAGCTTAGGCAAAAACATTGTAGGGGGCGCCCAGCATGATTGCGTGGGTGCCTATTAGCCAATGAATGCCGGATGTCTGCGCTGCACCTTTTTCTGTCGAGCTTGCATTGCTCTGGGTTCGTTTTCTGTCTATGTTCTGCCATTTTTGCCGAGTTATGCGACATAGTGGTGCTGTTTGCCACGCATTGTCTGCTCGTCGCTTAAATAGCTATTTTATGATAAGCCTACAGGTGGCCATTGGCATACAAATATCCTCCTTGTCTGGTAGAAGGGCTATTGTTGTTGCCAGATTGGCGCAGCTCGTCTGCTATGCAGTTGCCTTCGATTTCCCTGTGACCTGGGACCCAAATAAGGCTGATAGCAAACTGTTGAGCCATCTCGTGAAGAAATTTGCGACAATTTGCCAGTGCGGCCAAGTTCGAGGAAATCGCATGGAGCTTGACTGTAGCTGTAAATGTTTACCTGAGTTACCATGACGGTGGCTTTTTGAATGTGGTTCAGTGCTTCCCTGATCGCAATGACTTCCGCTTGGAATACACTAAAGTGATCTGGGAGCCTGAAGGAGTACCTAATGTCCAGCTGTTCTGTAGAGATTCTTCTTTCGATCTTGTTATCTAGCTTCGATCCATCTGTGGAGATGCGTATGGCCCTATCTGGTACTGGAGGTCCCTCGGGCCATTCGTGCTTGCTAGGTATGATTATATTGAAGGGGGTGTCTTTGTATTCCCTTGAGACGCAGTAGTTTGTTTTCGAAGGGACGGTACTGCTGTTTAGTGTCAATGAGTGACCCATGAGCTGTGATGTCCATTGGTCGGAGTCTCCCAGACGTATCGCTACCATTTCTGCCCTTTCCTTTCCCGCAAGCTCAAGGCTCTGGAGACCTAGGATGGCTTTTGGTGCACGACGTTGGTGAAGGCTCACCCGATATCGAAGAAGGCTATTAAAGAGTATTTCTTGAGGTGTAGAGTTTTTCTATCACTGAAACTACTTCATGAAGTGTCGTTTCCGTGGATTTTCCTTTTCGGTAGTCATGTTGTGCTCCTGACAACATCTGAGGGCTAATAATTGTCCTCAGGTGAAGCTCGACAAGTCACTCAAAAGTTTTGAGAAGAAAGGACGATAGACGGGTCGAAATGCCTTGTTGGGGAGTAATTTCTTCATGGCTGAGCTATATTTTTCCCAGTTGGGTTTCCTGAGGTTAAAATAGTCGGTGGGTTTTGGGCTTTCAAGAGATAAAAAAGTCTCGGTGTACCTATGTTCAGAGAAGGAATGTTCCTCTAGGACTTTAAAACACTTTACGTTGTCTGACAATTTGTGAGACAGTTCAGGATAATGCTGAAAAGTGACTAACGCCTTACGTTTATATCGTTGGTAGCGTTGGTATCGCAGCCTATGACTAGGCATATGTTAGACCTGTCAGCGTCCAGCTTGCCAACGAGGTCACTTGGAGGATCAATAGTGTCCCCTGCCGCTCAAGTCTAGCCGCCGTGTTGTTGCCATTTCTAGGTTATGGAGCAGAAAGTTATTTAGGTGCTTTCTTGCAAGAATTCAGTTACGAAATTTACCTTCTGTTTGGGTTTCAATAAGCAATAAGCACCCAAGCGGAGTATAAGCGAAGCAGATGCTGCTTTACAGTGTTGAAGATTTATTTGAAGGAATCTCACAGACATCTTCAAGTATCCCCACCACTGTGCTGTCGGTGTCTGAGTCGTCGGAAATGTCCTCTAGGCACATTGCACCGAAGTCGAAGCATGAGCTCTGTGTCTGACGAGTAGCCTACCTTGACCGGCTCCAGCTCACTGTCAAGTGCTTTGATCTCCGAGGCAACATCCTGCTCGACTGGGTTGTCGACAACCGCTGTCGGCTGCTGCGTCCGACTTGTACACCTTAATTGTGACCGAGCTGAAGCCGAAGCTTATCTCACCCTTAACTGCCTTTTTCGTGGCCAGAGATTCTTTATTAAGCACGACCACGGCCTGATTAGTCGGTCACTGCGTCGCCTCAACCTTCACAACATTTTTCAGTTTCAACATTCGCAGTTTTTAGCGCTGTACTCTACACTGGCGCGGCATACATATGGTTCTTCCAGCCTGGGTCCTCGAATTTTGGGCATCATACGCGATATCATGACTTGAAGGTACTTGGGGCATGGAGCCGATAAAATATTTACGTTCCTCACCTGGAATGTCATGAACATAGAGTTCATCTGCTTCTGGATATCAGAACAGCTTCCGTTGTATTACTTGCAGATCAAGTCCGGCATTTTAAAGCCATTGAGCTAGTCGCGGCCGTACACTTCTCGTACTTTGGTTTGGTTTGATTTATACGGCTGCTCGACCATAGTCCAGGTCACTCGGTGGCAGATCTGCCCATTGTGATGCCCGTACTTATCATGCTTTTGTGTTCTCTCGCTGGTGAGGTTTGTCGAAAATCAACCCGAGGCTTCAATGAAGTGGGCCAGTTTTCCAAGCGGCATGGTTGCCAGGCTGTACAGGTCCTCGAAGAAGGCTCTTCCGAGAATTCGGTGCCGCTTTCCCATAAGTGCAGGATAGTCCTAGAGAAGGTGCTGAATACTATCCCGAGGCAGCAGTGAAGAGTGCCAGTTTTCTAAGCTTCATTGTTGCCAGGCTGTCCAGGTCCTCGAAGAAGGCTCATTCATCTGGTGCCGCCTTCCCATAAGTGCAGGACAGCCATAGAGAAGGTGCTGAATACTCTCAATTTCCTCCTCGTCTATACAGCTGCTGCAGAATGCGTGGTGGGGTAGCCCATCTTGTGGCTATGCGGCCGATGGCACAGTGCCCCGTAATGACTCCCGTCAAAGTACCCACCTGCCCTTTCCTGAAGCTCAGGAGAGTCTTGGTGCATTTGTTGTCGTAATGCGGGCAGAGAGAGCGTGAGATACCACAGTTGAGGGATGTGTTCCACCGCCTGTCGGCTCTCGTTCTTTCCAGGCCCGTCAACTGCGAGATGATGTCTTGGAGTAGTCACCGTATATCACTAATCTCATCCTCAATCGGCGTGGCCGATCCTGCTGTGAGACATTCATCCGCGCTCTCGTTGCACGCGATGTCAGCGTAATCCGGGAACCACGTGAGCGTGAGGGAATGTGAACTTATTTGGTTAAGTGCTCCCACTGTCTCGCGTACGAGTCTACTAGTGGTTTTGCAGGATTTCAGGGCTTTGATAGCAGCCTAGCTGTTAACGCAGATTGATATGTTCCTCGCATGTAAATCCAAGGTGTGTAGCAACTATACCGCTTGCCATACCGCATATATACTCGCCTGAAACACACTGCATAAGTCAGGATGTCTTAGGGATATGTTGGTCTCCAGATCTTCGCAGAAGATCACGACTCCTGGCTCCTCTTCTCTTCTGTCTTTGAGCCGTCAGTGAAGATGGAAAGCTCATGCTGTGTAAGGACAGTGTTTTTCTTCCTTTTTTCTCTATCCGGGATGTGTCCACTTAAGTTTCTTCTCTACGAAAACTCTGGCACACAATAGTCACTCAGCCTTGCCGTTCCATTATCCTCATTACGGATTATAGTGGCATGGCCGTAATGCGATGGCTTGAAGAAGCGTGCTGCCAGTAGTCTTGCCGCACTTGTCTCCTCCTGGCACTTAAGGTGAATGTCTATCGGTCTTACATGGTATCCAGAGCTGCCTTGGGGTTGGTTTTAAGAGATCCGGTGACCCCAAGACATTTCACTCGTTAGAGTGAGATTTCCAGGTGAGATTTGGTGTTGACCGCCTCCCACCAGACTAAGCCTCCGTATGTCAGGATGGGTCACACCACCGCCGTTTACAACCAGTGGATGATGCGTGGTTGGAGGCCCCTCTTTTCGCGTTTATATGACTGGTCTGATAGCTGTTTTTTTTTTAAGAAAAAAAAAGTTTTTATTTATGAATTGTAACATTTGTATTGCTACCGGCGGGCCGAGCGGATTTCCCATTCAGGTTGGGGAATTGGACCAATTCATTCTCCAGTCAGCTTTCACTGCGTTCGGTCGTGTTTTCGCTATGTTTTATCAATGCTCGGAATGCGATTCGGACGTTACGGCCGCTCAGATTCGTGGCTTTGATGCTGTACGCTGTTCGTCGTTGTGCCGCCGTGCGTTTCATCTGTCGTGCATTGATTTGCATGCAGATGCGGTGAAAATGTTGGTAAATCTGCCTAACCTTATGTGGCAGTGCGACAATTGCCTGATTGCGAATGACTCGCACTCGAAAATTGACGAACTCAACGACAAGGTGTTGAAGCTTGAGAGCCTTTATCGGGAGCTCAAGCCGGAGTTTATGGCTGCCCTCCCTGTCACTTTAAATAAGAAGGTGAAGCCTGCTGTTGCAAGGAAGAAAACCGACAATGTCATAGCTGTGGCTGAGTTGCGGTCTCCGCGGCTAGTCGCCGCCACATCGACTGCGGTTAGATGCTTCAGATGGCTTTGTCACTGTGCGGAGGAAAGAGAGAAAGAACCGCACAATGAAGACGAAGCGTTTGCTAGGCATTGCGACGAGCTGTGAGCAGCTAAATGTATTGCAGAGCAGAAAATACCTGCATATTGGTCGAGGCAGAGGCGGTGGTGGGATTTGTTGCTGATAAGCTTAAGGTGTCTGAGGCGGAAATTTTTTGTGCGAAATTGGTCAAGCGGGATGCTGATCTATCTGCATTGAAGTTTGTTAATTTCAAACTTGGTGTACCTGAGCCGCTGTTCCCTGACGTCTTTGAGGAGAAATCATGGCCAGTGTCGGTAAGGGTTTCCCATTTTGTGCATAGGCAGAAGCCGGAAGCAGATATTACGGCAGATAATCTGTTGACAGCTGTGCCAGTGCGGACGTCCACCCCGACTTCGGAAGCTCCAGTTCCTTCCACTTCAAAAACCCCAGTGAGCGGCGCCCATGGTTTCAAGTTCGCCGCCTCTTTACGACATATTCTGCATGCAATTTCTCGCCTCTACGAAGTCAGCAATGGCTCGCTGCATCACTTCTGGCATACCTCTGCGGAACAACAACACAGTACCGCTTCTTCGCTCTGCGCTTTGTCCGATATTCGCACGGCTGCTGCTGGTATAGACGTCGACGCTCTTGCTTGCGCTCTATTTCAACGAAGTGTTCCTCTGACATCGTCGTTACAACAACATTCGACAACGCATGTCTTCGTGTGCTTTGCTTGCGCCGTTGCTGCACTCGACACTTGGGGAGAGTCAGTAGCCCGTCGTTCGCTCGTAAATGGAGAACTCTCTTCGCCCTCAGTACCCAGTATGGCTCTCCCCGCCGCTGCCCTGCTTAATCGTCTGGTCGAGGAAGGTGTGCTGCGGTTTCGGACCACGGCGTTTGGGCATTTTTTACGCACGAGCCGCGCCTCTCTTGCTGCTTGTGATATGCCAAGCCCTTCTCAGGATTATGCTTCCGTGCCCACTAGCCGTTCAGCACTGCTACCTTCCGTGATCATGCCTATGGAAGGGACCAAAGCAAAGTCATCCGTTCGCATCTTCTTTCAGAATGTAGCGGGCATGCGCACTAAGGCTCAGGCTATATATTTGGCAACCGCTATGTGCGATTTCGACGTCATTATCTTGGTTGAAACCTGGCTCAACGATAGCTTCTTCGACAGCGAGTATTTTGACCCCAACCTTTTCCAAGTGTTTCGTAAGGACAGAGATTGTGCCAAAACGAATCGCTGCAGAGGGGGTGGGGTCATTGTGGCCGTTAGACGCACGATTCAATGTGATCACATTTGTCTCTTAGATGGAGACACTATGTATGATCAGATTGGTGGGTTGGTGGTCGGACAGTCGGAGGCTCTTGTTCTTGCTCTTACATTCCGCCGTGTAGTAGCTATGAGGTCTACAAGGCGCATATGCAAAATATTACCAGCATGCATGGTAATTTAAAAGTCCGTCAGCATCTCTGCGTTGTTGGCGACTTCAATTTGCGGTCGTTGGTGTAGTCCGCCGATCCGCAGTCGTCGGCTATGATCCCGAGCAATGTGCACTTGCAGCAGGAAATTCTTTGTTTGGATGACTATTTTAGTATGGACTTAACCCAAGTCAATAATGTATTTAATAGGTTAAATAAGATTCTAGATTTAGTTTTCGTTGGACCTGATGTCGACTGCCGTGTAACGCGCTGTGAAAAGCCGATTGCAGAATGCGATATGCATCATATGCCATTGCTACTAGCAGTTAAATTCATTTGTTATTCGTCTCGAGCGGAACTTGATTTTCATTATTATTTTACTGATGTAAGTCTGAATGCTATACGGGATGACATGTTAAATGTAAACTGGGCGTCTGTTCTATCGCATCCTAGTGTTGATACTTGTTATAGCGTTTTCATTGAAACTGTTCATTTTGTTGATACAAATTCTTCCAGAAGAGTGCGTGGCTCCTATACGTTACAGTGGTATACGAAGGGGCTCGTTAGGTACAAAAATCTACGCAATTAGTTTTTTAAGCGTTTTAATAGGACCCGGGACCCTGGTGATTGGGACAGGTATGTGCAACATAAACGGGAGTTCTCGTTTCTCAACAAATTTTTATATAATCAATATATTGCTGACGTTGAGAGGGGGCTCAAACTTAATCCCAGGTCATTCTGGCATTTTATAAACTCTAAGAGGTCAACGAGTGGTCTTCCGTCAGCTATGTATCTTGGTCTCCATAGCACTTATACTGATAGTGGCATAGCAAACCTTTTTGCTTCTGTTTTCAGATCTAATTTTGAGCCATGTGCGACGTGGCATGATTCGGATATCTTTCACTCCATCCCTTCGGTTGTCAATATTGGCACACTTAATATATTGGAGGGGGACATCTTGGAGGCTATTGCTGACTTCGACGGTTCTAATAAGCCCGACAGTGATGGTATTTCTGCCTTCCTGCTTCGCAATTGTGGTGATGCTTTTTGTGCACCGCTGAAAATTCTTTTCATGAATTCCTTGTTAGCTGGTCGGTTTATTGGTAAGTTGAAAGCTGCCACAGTCAATCCTGTTTTTAAGAAAGGCTTGAAGAATTTGAAGAATAGTATCTCTGATTATAGACCAATTGCCAAACTCAGCAATATCTCAAAGCTTTTTGAGCGTATCATTGCCAAAAAGATTACTTTTTTCATGAGGTCATACATTAGACCAAAGCAGCATGGTTTTATGCCGGGTAGATCAACAACTACGAACCTGATCGCATTCAGTAATTTCTGCACACGTGCCTTTGAAAAGTACTCTCAGGTCGATGTTGTGTACACTGACCTTGCTAAGGCCTTTGATAAAGTCTCCCACTGTGCTCTACTAGCCAAGCTACATCGGTTGGGTATTAATTCGAGCTATTTGAGTTATTCGAGTTATTGGCTTTCGTATGGCAAGTGTACATTTAAAGTCCTGACCTCGTACTCGATAGATGGCCTTCCGCTCTTAAAGCAGACGGAGATACTCGATCTAGGCATCTTGTTTGATTCCAAATTTTTGTTTGTGGAACATCTGAATTACATTTTGCCGAAAGCTTATGCCATGTTTGCCTTTGTTACGCGCAACTCATCGCAGTTCAACGATCCATACACGGACTAAGTCTATATTCTTCCATCGCGCGCTCGCGCCTTGAATATGCTTCAGTGGTTTGGAACCCTACTGGGGTTGGTCAGATTGCGCGCATCGAGAGATTGCAGAGGAAGTTTTTGAAGTTTGCACTCCAGCCTTTGCAGTTTGCAGTCCCATTGCCATCCTATGAGTGCAGATGTCGCTTTGTTCATCTCTCCTCTCTCGAGGATCGTAGGACCATTGCGGCTCAAATCTTTATTTATGACTTGGTAGTGGGGAATATTGATTGCCCTGACCTGCTTAATAGGATTGGCTTCAATTCGCCTGCCAGGAGCCTTAGAGACCATGCACTCTTTGCTATTGATCTCCACCGGAGCAATTACGGAAGTAACGAACCTATATGTAGGACTCTTCGCCAGTATAATGCGCTGCCAGTTGGGATGCAGTTCGACTTTTGCCATGGGAAAGCAGCCGTTAGACGATTGCTCTCTGATTTTTTCTTGTTTCATTGTTAATTGTTTTTTTGTTGATTTCTTTGTATTATTTAAGATAGATGTAAGTTAGTTTAGCCAGTTAAGGTTTAACCGTTGGCCAATAAATAAATAAATAAATAAATTTGGTAAGGCAGCAGCTAAGGAGAGGTAGCAGCTGTGATGCCGTTGTGGCAATTAAACTCTCTAGTACTTTTAATGCTCTTTCTTCACTTTATTTCGACACCTTACCTTTTTAGGCACGTTGTTCTAACGTTTCGTATAGGGTATAGGGGTATATTAGATTTGTGGGGATAACGGTTGTGTGTAACGCCCAGAAGGAAGCGTTTCCGACCCCATAAAGTATATATATTCTTGATCAGCATTAATAGCCGAGTCGATATAGCCATGTCTGTCTGTCCGTCCGTCTTCATTTGCGCCGATATCTCATAGACTATTAAAGCTAGAGTAACTAAGTTTTGTATTCGGTCTCTTGTGTTATCACACTACTCAAAGTGTATTTCAAAATTTCGCCTCGCCCCTTTCCGAACCCACAAAGGACGAAAGTCTGTGGCACACACAATATTGAAGATACAAGAAAACTAAATACGCAGAACCATAGAAAAAGACCATTTCTATCAGAGTGTTGAATCTGGATCGGATCGGATCATTATTATAGCTACAATGAAGAAAACCATTTCGAAAGTCATCATTCCCTCTCGCTCTCTCTCACACGCGACCCCATCCGCTTTGCCCATTCATATTTTGTGACGCCTAGTTCTCAGAGACTATAAAAGCTAGAGCAACCAAACTTTCTATCCAAGCTTCTGTGATACCAAACCAGCACAAGTGTATTTCAAAATTTTGCCACGCCCCCTTCCGCCCCCATAAAGAACGAAATTCTGTGGAATCCACAATTTTTAAGATAATTGAAAACCAAAAACGTAGAATCATGGGAAATTACCATATCTACTAGATTGCTGAATATGGATCAGGTCGGATCAATATTATGGCCAGAAGAAACAAATTAAATTTCAGTGGCTACGCAACGCCTGCCAAGCGCTGACTCATGCCCTCTCTCTCTCTGTCCTAAGCACTTGTACGTCTCAAATATGTAGTTATACATGTCATATAGAAATTTAGAAGCCGATGTAAAAATCATATGTAAACAAAATCGGAAACATGTATTGTATTCCAAAAATGTACTTCATTTTTTGAAATATTTTTTTTTGCCCATTTTTGTTTCATTTGTCCCTTTTGCGAACATATAAGAAATTGTATAAATCGCAAGCTCATATGTTTATGTACATATGTATATACTGACTGAGTACCGGGTATAAGGTAGAGCCGCGGCCTTTGCCGCGGCTCACAACGTTCCCCCTCGTTTTTTTGTATATTCTGTGTCTCTTCTTTTTTCTTCCCCTCTTCTGGTCAAAGTCCAGCCTATCGAGGTGGTATCTTCCTATCGATAAGACTGGTCCAGGGCTCTGAGGGCGCCAATTTCGAATTTTCGTTACAGTATTATGGAATTCTCTGTGGTCTGAGGCAAAAAAAGCAGCAAGAAGCTTATCACCCATTACTAGCCGAGTATCCCCTGCTGGCTTTGCGATAGCGTAGTCCACACCAAATGCACTGGGTTTGGGGTTTCGTGGGTGATGCCATCTCCAAACAGAATGGCTAGCATTATAGTGGTGTTGTATGTGCTCTGGTTGAGAAGAAAATGGTCATATTTATGACGCAGACTCGAGAGGGCTTTAAAAAGCAATACGATCGGTACCTAGCCATGAAGTTTTAATTTATTGGTTTGCAACTGAATGAGTCTCCCAGGCGCAAAAGGGTCACTCCGCGGGATCTGCAAGTGCCAACTGTTCCTCAGCCAGTCGATGCTGAAAAACTTGCAACAACCACTCCAAATGTGCAGCAGTTTGCAGTCGTTTGATACTCCAAAGGCAATGACTGCTGCTGGTGATGCGAATTCGGTAAAAGAATTTATCACCACAGAGCATATGTAGCCAAAATCGTCTGCACAGGCCGTTGCTTTAGTGGCCGTGCAGTGACTTTAGCAAAATAAAAGGCGTCGGCTTAAAGGTCGAGAAGTTTAACTTCTCTTATGCCAGGGAGATAGCGCCCCTTAAGATAGGCGCCTCCCCAACTCACTTTGATACCCTTTGCTCAGCCAATTTTGGACAGAGCATTTGGTGGTGAAGGAGTTTAAGGCTAAGAAGAAGGGTAGGCCCCACACAACTCTCAGTACCAATCGGGCCAGTGCTCCATCCACATCTTACCTTTTTCTCTTGTAGTGACCTATCAGAATGTTCGATGCTTACGTAGCAAGGTCAGCATTCTTTTCCGGGATAGTGTCAAATTTTTATCTCACGTTATTATGTTTAACGAAGCATGGTTGAAGCCGGAAATACTTAGTTCTGAAGTTTTGATTGATCGGTACACAACTATTAGAAATGACCATAATTACCGTGCAAGAGCGGTTCTTATTTCTGTGGACTCAAACTAGACGTCAAAACTTTTCTCAGTCCAGATTCAACAAGAACTGGAATTCCTGTGTGTAAAAACAGATTTTTTCCGCTTTCCCAGTTTCCATAACTTGCTGGTATATTCCACCTTCTTCGAATATCGCAATTTAAGAGCACATGTCCGCTTCAACCGCTGTTTCTTTCTCGCTATCAGTTCAGGTCATATGATAGTTCTTTGTGACTTCAACTTACCAGGAACTGTTTGCTCTTCGGTAAACGAGTCTAATACCCTAGTGTCCATGTCACGACATGACTTTATTGACGGCTTGCTTGACCTGTCTCTTGGGTGGACTGCTTGAACTGTGCTTTGGAACGGATCCGTCAATTGCGTTGGTAACTCGAGTCCCTCCGCGCACTATAACTGAAGATGCCTTCAATCCTACTTTCGAAGTGTCGCTCGATATTGGACCAACTGCATTGGATCGGTCGGGTAGACTTCCTAAATGCGTTCGCTGCTTTCGTAAGGCCGAGTTTGCGAAGCCTATTAACCTCGTTAGGGATTTTGAATGGTCCGCTTTGTACTTGTGCACTGATGTTACGATGGGCACAAACATTTTCTTTACTAATTTGACTCACTTTTTGATTCTTGTGTTTTGCTTTCCTGTCCTATTAGATCTGGGAAACCTCTTGGTTTACTAAGGAGCTATCCAGCTATCCCGTCTAATAAGCTTAAAGTCAAGACTTTATAAAAACTTCAAGAAGTTGGCTCTCCTCTTTAAAAACTCCCTGTCCTCACCAGATACGGTTACTTCGGGTGTACCATAGGGCAGCCATCTAGGCCCCTTAGTCTTACCACTCTTCATAAATGACCTGCCTTCTGTATTAACATACTCTCGAGTAGTTATAGATATATACGGATGATAAGCTCTGTGTCTAGTATAAGGACACTTCTTTTCAATCCAGGTTGCAATCCGATCTCGATAGATTTCAGTAATGGTGTTGTGCAAATTTATTAAACCTGAATACTTTAAAATGTAAAGTAATGACATTTCATCGCTCCAGCACCTTTCTGGCTCCTTACACCCTTTGTGGTGGTTCTCTTGAGAGAATTACCCGGGTTGATGATCTTGGTGTTCTATTAGATCCCAAGTTAAAGTTTTCAGAACACATTTCCACCATGGTGAATAAGGCCATGGGCGTGCTTGGGTTTATAAAGAGGTGGTCAAAGGAATTTGACGACCCCTATATAACAAAGACTCTCTACACCTCTCTGGTTCGTCCGATTTTAGAATACGGCTATTGTGTATGGTGTCCTCAGTACAACGTACATCAGGACCGTATAGAATCAGTTCAGAAAAACTTTTTGCTCTTCGTGGCCTCAACTGGGATGCAGGTGTGAGACTGCCGTCTTACTTTAATAGATTGCTTTTAATAAACCTTCCAACCTAAGCTAATCGTAGGAAAATGCTTGGTGTGATTTTTGTGCACAACTTGATCAAGGGTGACGTAGATAGCCCTGACCTGTTGAGCCGCATAAGCTTCACGATTCCTATTAGAGGCACTAAGAATTATACAGCCTTGTTTCTTCCACTTTGTAGATCGAATTACTCCTTGCATGAACCATTTAGGGTCCTATCCTCGGATTATAATTCCCTCTACCATATTATATCTACCACTAACTCCCTTCTTAGTCTTAAATTACTGATACTCTTATATCTTTCCCGTAATTAGTAATTACTTTGCTTCTTTAGTTAGATTAGTTTTTCTTTTCCTCGAACCCTAGTCTAACACCTATCTTTTCTGCATGTCCGCGATCGATTCGGTCGGTTGGGCGGGAGGAGGACTGCGTTTCTGCCTGGGATCCGCGCGTAACAGCCATCTGCTGGTGACGCTTGGGCCACTAAATGGTGCAGTCATTGCATATCAACGTCATAAAGAAAACAAAAAAAGAATGGATATATGACTCCTCCCTGTGAGGTGAACCTCGTGACCGCTTTCCTTGAAGAGAAGAGACCTAAATTGGCGTTTATCGTTCTACTCCTGAGAACGCTATCCAGTCATCATCCAGTCATTACTGTCGGGTGTGTGCCAAACTTGGCCAGTGCTGGCTTGACTGACTCGATCCTGACGTTTTTGAAGGCACCCTCTATATTGAGGAAGACCGCAAATGCATATTCCTTATGGCTAAGAGTCTTTTAAATTTGCCCAACTACTTTGCACAGTGCGGATCTTTCTGATCTTCCTTTAATATAGACGTGTTGAGCTCCGATGAAAGCTTGTTCGTTGAGCGTAGATCTTATGTTTAGATACATCAGGCATTCCATCGTTTTTAAAAAAAGGTCTGTAGTCCATGGGTGAGATGTGGTGTGTCTCACTTCTCTGTATTCATGGGGGATGCACCCAGCCGTGGCAGTAGGTGTGAGCATGCCATCTGCAGCATGTCTGGTCTGATCCAGCAGGCCACGAAGATTTGAACAAACTGAAAGATTAATAGCCCATGAAATCTGTTCCGGTGTCAATAATTTCCGTACAAGCTCCTTGGCTTTCTCCTCCTGCTACTGCACCACGTAGACGGTTGGCGGGTTGGATTCACTCCCAGCAACATTAGAAAAGACAGGGAAGTGGATTTTAATGAGGAGCTCTAGGGATTCCACGCAAATTTTGGGATCCTATTTCATTATGATATCCAAACAGATCCCAAATTGAAAGCCGCTATGACTTGTAAGGGACATTCAGGTGAATTCCCAATTAAAATGAAAAAAAAACCCAAAAAAATTGTATTATTAAATATTTTTTAGGAATCTAGACCCCAAAAAAACAAAATAAGTCCCCATTTTATTTAAATCCGACAACAATTTTGGGACCTAATTTATTTGATTTTTTTCGATTTTGATTTCTTGTAGAAATTGAAGCTGTGATGTTATGCATCCCAGCCCTTCTGTGTGCTTGTCACTTTGGCTTTGTTGAAAATCTTCCTCCACTCCTTTCTGACTTCGCTCAACTCCCGCGTCCATAAACTGCAGCAGGTCCGCCGATGGCAATTTGAGTGATGCAGATTAATGTGCACCACCTTCATGCTCTCCAACGGACCTGGTTCTACGTGGCACTACCACCGCAAAGGTGCCCATACCAAAGATATGCGACAGTTCGGTTCAAGGAGCTTGGCAAGGCTGTTCTGGCCAATACTGATCCAGAGTTCCTTGGCGTCCCCCTTGTCACGGACTATCACCTTTGTGATCGTCCAGTCGGCTGTCTCCAGGGTCCGGTTCTGAGCCTTGATCAAAACAAGTGTATCTTCCTCTGCCCTAATCGAGGGAGGAGTCCACACCTTTATGATGGTTTTCGCCGGAACCTAGTCCTAGTGGTCTTGTGAAACTCCAGAGTTTCCGCGTTACCACAGGCCACCACCTGAGCTTCCTTGTACCATTTGATGCCCTTGAACTCGCATACAAATGGGTTGTGTTTGCGAACAATGGCATCCTTCATGGCTCTCAGTATCTTAGATTCTGCAGTCAGCCAGTTAGCATCCGAGATCTTCCCCTCCGGGTGACCGCGGTCGATACCTGCAAATCAGGCGTCAACTCTAGACTGGCCAGAATGTCTTCTGGCTTCACCCGTTTCGGCTCGGAACGCTTAAACCTTGGCTCCCTGCCAGTCGGTTCCACCGATGCCTTCCGTGCAGAGGGCTTTGATGTTGCCTTGGCACTTGCTGCGTTCTGCATCTGAGGTGTGGTCTTCTCTTTCTGCTTCCAGTTTGTATTCCACCCTTGCGCCTTTGCAGACAACGATGTTGAAGATTTGCTCCCGTGCGGGATGTACTGTCCGCCCCCGCATGGCACCAAAAAAATTCCCCCAATGTCTTGGTTAAGACGACTTGGTTTAGATGACTATATATATCCCTTTATATGGCACCTGGTCGGATTTTGATGTAGTTTATTTCATTTGATAGAAAAATGAAATTAAAGAATACAACTTCTTTTGTTTTTTTGAAATTTTCCGTTTTTACATATTATTTTAAGGATAACAGGATTGTTGCATATATGCAACAGATAGGCTTGTGGTGAAAATAATTGAAGTATGTCATAGTGTATTGCAACAAGCATAACCAAATTTTTTTCATAGTGTTCGGAGCAGAACGACGTAAATTAAGTTAAAGTAAATGCCATCGAGCACAATTGTTTGTTTGTTTTGATTTGTATGTTATCTGCCTCCATAAGCGCTCTCCCCGCTAAATGATTTTTCGCGCTGATTTTAACTGCTTGCACTCTTTTCTTGAGATCAGAGCTTTCGGCCGCTGCAGGGGGGCCGCTATGATGAAGACGTTCAGTGCAGCTCCGATCACCAACAAATAATAAAGCATTACGATAAATTTAGTAAAAACAAAATTAGTGCTTTATTAATTTAAATGTTGGAAAACAGGTGATATGTTCGATATCTACCTCTAACACATAGTTTATTTAATAATATTATTAATTAGTTATATGACACATTTAAGTTTAAAAAGTTAAGTTATTTTAATGTAAATAAAAATTTTTGAAACAATTATTTCTTTTGTTGAAGCAGAGTGCTACGCCACATTTTTCGCACATTGTCTGTGAAAAAGCAACTATCCTTCCAACAACTATCTATGAGATCAACGCCACCCATATAGCTATTATATTGTGCTATTGCAAATGGACGGTCAATATGAATATAATCCTTTTGGACTTTATTGTAACGTCGGGCTGTGTCTTTGGGACTTATTCCAGCATACTTGAATGCCAAAGTAACAATATTGTTACCCACCCATGATGTTAGCGAAATGTCCACTCCTCCGTAGTCGGCAACATATTTCACTGATGTTCTTCGTGAATTTTTCTTTAAGTTTATCTGGTCAATGGATTTATGATTTGGAATTCGGTATTTTCTTATTGTTCCCAAAGCTAGAATTCCTCCTTCCGCCAGGTACTTCAAAAGGGGTAAGGAGTTAAAATAATTATCAAAGTGTAATCGATAATTCCGATGCCTGGGCATATCTCTAGCCAATCTGACGACGCAGTTTGATGCCGCACCCAAATCTGGCTCGTTAGGTCGTACTTTATTTTCATTTGCACTATCTATTTGGAATTTCTAGCAGAAGCCTAAATTACCGCTAAGTACAAAAATGTTATAGCCCCATTTATGAGGCTTG
Organism: Drosophila algonquin; assembly: GCA_035041765.1. Taxonomy (NCBI): domain Eukaryota; kingdom Metazoa; phylum Arthropoda; class Insecta; order Diptera; family Drosophilidae; genus Drosophila; species Drosophila algonquin. Next base: position 64,764 of record JAWNKY010000611.1, on the reverse strand, counting down.
TTGGGATTGTAGCTTTTCAAGTGGTTCTTAGCCTTTTTTGAACATATCTGTTCATTAACACACAAAAATTGCTCCATAGGAACTTTTTTAAAATTTTTGTTCATGACAGGAGTGTGACATAGGCAGGCCATTATCATTGTTGTTAAAGTGAATGTGAGGCCTAATCATCTCAAATGTTTTTTGCGACATAATATTCTGTATCGCTGATACTCCAATTATTGTTGGAAGATGCGAAATTGACATGAATAATATTATTCTAACAAACTGTTGAATATCTAAGGACGTAAAATTAACATTTGCGTTGGGGTCTTTTTGGCGAATATAAAGATTTGTTTCGATTGTAATTTCATCAAACAGGTTTTTTGGAAAAAGATACCAAACAAATTGTATTGGCTCTGATAGTTCCATTAGTTCCGGAGGCCAGATAGTACTCCTGAGAAACTACAGTTGATTTTCGTTCAAAATTAGACTGCGTTGTCTCCATAGAAAGTTTCTTTTTAGATCAAGATTATTACTGGTAACATTTGGCTCAGAATCATTCATGAGATTTGAGTTTGAAACGTCTAAGGAATTACTTGGTGGATTTTGGTCATCGATGTCAGCTTCATCCGTACTATTTGCATCTTTCTCATCTTGATAAAAATCGCTTTCCTCATCAGCAGAAAATTCAATTTCATCCTCGCTATCTAAACTGTTGAAATAATTTTCAATCTGTGAAGGTGTTAAACCTTTCCCTGCCATATTTCCTGGGAAAGAAATACTATTTGTATACGTGTAGTCTCATAAAACACATACAACAAACACAAGACAATTTCTATGACACATAACAACATATAACTACAAGTATAAACACCTAACAACATATATAACATATACACAAACACTCTATGTTGCATATATACAACAAAATAAATTCTGCACAATATAACTTCGAATAGTTGTTTGATGTATATCTGCAACATACCGTTTTTTCTAATTTACACACAATACACAACAAGAAACATGAAAACTTGATAGCACATGCATTTGAAACATATTTAGCTTTGGTTTATTCAAGTTTTTCGTAAAGAAATATCTATATTTTTAATAAAATTTTGCAACAAAATATTTTCAGCGCACACAACTTGTGCTTCTCACAAAATTGGCGGGAAAAGTGAACATATGTTTTCCAAAACATATATAAGTGTGCCCAAACCAAATAATATATAAAATACGTATGTTTCAGATGTACCACAAATAACCACATTCGATTTTTTCGATTTGTATTGCGAAAAAATACCTTTTAAACGGTATGTTGCAGATATGCAACGCGGCCATATAAAGGGATATATGTATGTATATCTATACTCCTCACGGAGATACCCATAAATGCATCAAGGGATGCATTATTGACAAGAATCCCTTATTGGAATGGCAGCAAATTTGATTTTGCAAGGATTTGCTAGCGCGCAGAAAAAAATTTCTCAAATAAAATTGTATCCAAAATATACCGTTGGAATTTAAGATGTTTTCTGTATGGCTGCGTTGATTCAATTGATCTTGACGTGGACAATATAGAATTAACGAGGGGGAACGTTGTGAGCCGCGGCAAATGCTACTTTAAACCAGGTACTCAGGCAGTATATACATACATATATGAGCTTACGCCTTAGCAGCCTTAGGCTTTCCCGCGTACAGTGTCGCTTCGTTCGACTCCCAAAGGAAAAGGAGAGGATTCTATTCGGACCGCGAAGTCGCCACGCCCCACCTCAAGCCTACCGAGAACCAAGGTATGCATGTGCAATCCGATGTACGAGGGGGTCTCACCAATACTTATTTGGACACTTTATTGCTAAATGTTCTAGTATACGGGAGGACGGGGAAAATCAAAGGGCACAAGAAGGGTGGGGGGAAGAAACAGTTAAATCTTTTTTTCTTATGCTACTGGCCCTACCTCCTACTACTGCACCATCTCTCCAATCTTCCTATCGCCTACGGCCACAGCTTACCCCTTCCCTTCCTGCAGGAGTCCTTGGTAGTGATCCTGCCACGTAGCTTATGTCCTGGGTTTTTCCTTGACTTCACGATTGGCACTGTTTACTGATCCGCGCACTCGACTGTTCGCCTCTCGGGTTCATTTCGCACTCCTCCTCTTTTTTTTTACCGACCCGCGTCAAAACCTCGCTGCCTGACCTCTGCTCCCGGCCTCTGCCGGCGCTTCGGCTCTGTCGCGTCGGCACGCTTACGCTGCTATACGTGCGTGAGAGATATCGCGATCGATCGCTCGCCTTAGCGTTCATCTTTTCGGTATTCGGTGGCGTAGTAGGTTTTTTCTCTTCGTTGCTGTTGTTCTGTGGCGTCGTCGTTTTCTCTTCGTTGCTGTTGTTCTGTGGCGTCGTCGTTTTGTTTCGAACGGGGATTAGGGGCGTTGGGCTGCGTTACCCCCTCTTTGTCCTAATGAAACCTGCTTCTTTTTACCTTAATCGCTAATTTATTTACCTAACTTACTACTACGAAATATCAAGAGTCAAAAGAAAAACAGGCTTATGTACTAAAAGAAAAAAAAAATGATAATTAGGCTCCGCCTGGTAACTGAAAATTGCGAGATCGGCGGACTTTGGCCCGCTTGCTCTCGGCCCTCTTCTGGGCCATCAACCTACGCCTACTAGGCGAAGATGGACGTTTCCCCGTTGTGAGGGAACACTTCTTTACACTCCCTCCTTTCCTCGACGAGGACGAGTTGTGACGTCTACCTGGCCCCATGTGTTGCCCCATGCGGACTCGGCCTGGACGTCCAACGCTCCCGGGATTTCGTCGAACAAGGCCATCAATACTCCAGCAGCCGGTTTTTCGAGCTCGAAGGAGAGGTCGCTCTCGTCGGCTTGCCCGTTCGGCGCATTGTTCGAGTCCTCCGGCTTTGGCATCTCCTGGGCTGTGGTCGCCAGCCTCCTGTGGGCCTCGTCTTCGTCGCTAGACAGGACGACGATCGGTGTCCCTGCCCACGCATTCTGCGGCTTACGCCGGGCGGCCGGCGGCTTGGTGTCCGGGCGAGACCCGAGGTCGTCGTCTTCCTCGTCGCTAGACAGTATTACGATGGACTGGTGCCCGCCGAGTTCTGCTGGTGTCCTCAGGTCCCTCGTTGGAGCGAGACTGTTCTGTTCTTCGTCGCTGGAAACGATGATGAGGGATATGTCCTCGCTGCCGTCTCCCGATGCGGTCTGGTCGCCCGTTGAAGCGGGCCTGCTCTCCTCTCCTTCGCTGGAGACAACGATGACCGATAGATCCTCGTTGGACCATCCTTCCTCGTTGCGGCTGTACGGGCGATCCGGTCCTAGCAACCAGGGAAACATCCAATTCTGGGGACTGAATGACGGTGTCCGTAGCCCATCAGGCCCAGTAGAGGCGTCGCTACTCACGGCGTCATCCCAGCCCGCGGCGTCTCCTTCGGCGTTCGCTCTCTGGGCCTTCTCCCGTTGCTGGTCTGCTTCTGCGGTGTCTACACCACTGTCGAAGTCCTCTTGGGAATCTTCCGCCGACCAGGAGAACCCCAGCTGGCTTGAGTTGACCTCAGACAGGTCCTCAGTACTCGAGACGTCCTCTGTGTCGCCCGAGCTGGCCTCGGAGGTAGTGGAATCTGGCCCGGAAGCGGGCTCATCGGGCGTCGCTGGAGTCTGTTGTCACGCGCGTGCCGTGAGCAGCACTTGAAAGGCTTCGGCTGCCGCGATCCATGGACCTAGTGGTCCCGCATCCTGCTGAGGTCCTGCTGGGGGCCTTCCAGGCTCTGATGGGGTGTCGTCTGCTTCCTCGTCACTACTGACGTCGCTTTAAATTGGCACGGGCATCATTTTCAGGGCCTCGTTGAGGGCCGCGATTTCGTGACGGGGTGAAGCTACGCTCGGCAGTTTGCCGAACCTTCCATCGTATAAGAGTTCCTCCTCACTTTCTTCCGTGCTCTCCGTGGTATCCTGGTCCCAGCGCGAATCGGCGCACAGGGGACGGACGTCATCAAAGCCCTCGTCGCCGCTCGACCCTTCTTGTATCTGCCCGAAATGGAGCTGACTATACCGTCGAGCATCTACTTTGGGCGGCGGCGATTTTCGGCTGGAGGGCGTTTTGGCACCCGGTGGTGTGATCGGGACTACCGGCGGCAGGGTTGGTATGGCGTTGAACACCCGTCTCAGTGCTGCTTGGGACGTCGACGGTTGGTCGTACTTCACCCATGGCATTCTTGTCTCTCTCGGCAGGACATACGGGATGTGGGGTCCCGTTCTGGAAGCGTGGCTGCGGTCACTGGCTTCGGCGAGAAGTCTTGCGCTCGTGGCGGTCCGTAGAGGTGCTGACGTGCTCTGTGGCGGCATTGTTGACGGTGGCGTTATCAGTGAAGACGTGATCGGTGGTAGGGCGAGTGGAGATGAGGTTATCGTAGCTGAAGTGCGTGTGGGCGTTATTCCTCCGGAGTGGCCTTCTCATTGCCCCTCGGCCCTCGGAAATGGGACGCCGTCGTTGAGTGCTCATTTCATTGTTGCTAATCTGTGCATGGAGAACTCTCAAAAGATTAATACCTGCCCATGACCTTTCCTACGTTTACCTACCCTGCCTGATGGTGCAATTTACATTGGGGGGAACTGACTTAAATCTAATCCCGAAGGGGGATCTAAACGTAGCTTACGGCGTCGTACGATGTTGTTTTATACCCCCTTACGGGGGAAAAGAAGTTATGACGGCGAGCCGCCTTAAGTAGCCCTTGCGAATTTGAGTTTATCCGGGTAGCGTTGGAATTTATCGGTTGGGAGAGAGAAACTTGGTTACAGTGTACGGCCCCTCGTACTTGGGAGCCAGCTTGGCGGCGAAATTATCCATCGCCCTCTACAAGTGATGCTGCTTTAATTGGACCAGCTCTCCGATGTGGGGCCGCCATTCACGTCTTATAAGGTTGTAGGTCTTCTGCTGTGTCTGCGTTGCTCGTTGTGTGTTTTCCTGGACCACCTTGAAAATTTCCTTGAGTCGCGTTGCTTTGTTGTTGGCTGCTTCAGTCTCCTCTCCTGGTATCGTGGTTACTTCATCGTAGAGTGCTCCTGGGAGTCGTGGTTCCCGGCCCAATACCAAGAAAGCTGGGCTGAACCCTGTGGTGTCGGAGGTACTCGTGTTGATAGCTAGGTTCAGCTCCGGCAGAAGAACGTCCCATGTCCGCTGGTCTCCTTCAATGTACTAGGCGATCATAGTTTTTATGGTGCGGTTCGCCCGCTCAGTGGGGTTTTGTTGCGGAGTATAGGGGGCAGTGTACTCGAGCTCCATCCCGGCTAACTTGCAGAAGTTTCTGAAGGATCGACTGGTGAACTGAGTCCCGTTGTTGCATACGAACTTTCGAGGCGTCCCAAACCGGCTCAAGATGTGCTCCCTGAAGGCCTCCTCCAGCTGGGCAGAGGTGGCTTTGCGTATGGGCACCAGTTCCACCCATTTGCTGAAGGCATCAAAGAACACGAGCAGTATTGTATTGCCGTGTTTTGACCGTGGGAGGGGTCCTACGAAGTCCGCACACAAGATATCGAAGGGGCCCTTAGCTTGACGGGTGTGCATGTATCCGGCGGGTTTCTTCTGGCTCACCTTGAACTTCTGGCACTTCTCGCAACGTTGGACAAACTTGGTCACGTCCCTGTAGAGTCCTGGCCAGTAGTACCGTTGTGTCACCCGGGTCGCTGTTTTCCGAATCCCGAGGTGCCCTGCCGTGGGGTGATCGTGACACTCCTGGAGTATTTTTTGGCGTTGGTCGCTGTCTACGCAAAGCTTCCATTGTATGGGGTCTTCTTCTTCCGGGCGATTGCCTGATCGTCTACTCTCGATGATGAACTTTGAACTCCTCTCTGGTTGTTCGTGGATCCGTTTCAGCAGGCGGCGTAGCCAAGAGCACGGGGGTGCACCCTCGTGGACTCGTTGCAACGCATCTATAGGCTGGCGTGACAGTGCGTCCGCTACGTGGAACTCTCGAGGTAGCAGCGTAGTTTCCTGATTGCCAGACTATTGGCAAGCACTCCTTCTCCGTGGCTTGGCTGGTTCGCTTGGCTCGGTTCCCTCCGGTGTGTCAGGGTGAGGCTTCGTTGGTTTCCTTGTTAACGTCTGGTTGTCCCTGTTATTGTCAGCGCTGTTATCTGTTGCCGCTGGTCGCTTCTGGGCCCTCGCGATTGGTTGTAGTTTGCGGATGGTCGAAGTAGTGGTTTCCGCTAGGGCTGTGGAAGGCAACTCCTGGTTCGATAAGCCGGCCCTGGATCGATCCAGTGGAACCGCAGCTGTCTCTGCCGAAGTTCCTGATTTTTGGCGTGGCGATGAAGATGATTTCCAGTTAGATGAGCTGGCCCTGGATTGATCCAACGGAGTCGCAGCTATCTCTGCCGAAATCGGTGATTCTTGGCGTGACGATGACGAAGATTTCCGGTTCGATGAGCTGGCCCTGGGTTGGTCCAGCGGAGTCACAGCTATCTCTGCCGAAATCGGTTGTCGTTGGCATGGCGATGAAGATGATTTCCAGTTAGATGAGCTGGCCCTGGATTGATCCAGCGGAGTCGCAGCTATCTCTGCCGAAATCGGTTGTCGTTGCTTTGTCGTTGCAGCCTGGCCACGAACGAGGGGACCGGTCATGATGGAACTCATCATGGGTGCGGTCTCCGTCCTAGCCGTCCTAGCCGGGCTTGGTCTCATTTGGAGGGGAGACGGAGTGTTCCTGTTTGGGTCCTTGTGTTTCGTCTGGTAGGTTTTGAGTATTGGTTCTGTGGCGGCGTGCGTAGTTGAAGCCGTGGGGTCTGTTGTACGCGTCGTCGTGGTGATTAGAGGATCGGCGAAGGTTATCGACCGCCGGTGCGGCGAGGCTGTGATTTCAGGTCGGATTCTCGGAGGGTCCTGCCGTAACTTTAGCTGCAAATAGGCTCGTCCGCAGTGAATCCTGGCTCGGATGCCACATAAGAAGTCGAGTCCCAAGATGATGGCCGTTGTGATTCCTGGTCCTCAGTGGCCTGTGATACGCCGCCTGTCTCTTCCTGGCGTCCAGGTGACTTGGGGCCCGTCGTCCGGGTGGTCCTAGCTGGTTCGGGGATCGTCAACAGGGATGACTTCCCTTCGACGCTCGCTTCCTCTTTCGCTATCCCTGCCGCTCCTGGAGACACGGCCGGGCTCCTTGGGCTGGGAATGTTGCCGAAATGAGCATCCAGTTCCTCGATCCTTGCCTGCACGATTTCGGAACGGCCTCCTGTGGATATGAACCCAGTGATGTGACCGCGCAGTTCCTCCACTCTTCCCGCGTCCTCGAGTCCGAATTCCCGGGCCAAGCCCTGCAATTCGTCCTTCCGGCGATAGGATATCCAACGGGTGCCCATCCTGGTCCTTGAAACTCGGATAAGCCTACCAAAGGCTGCCAGGTACGGTTCAAGCTGTGGTTGATCCTTGAAAGGATATTCCGTGTGGGTACGGCGACGGTTGGCTTACGCGGCTAAGCTGCGTTGGTCCCTATGGATAGATATCGCGATCGGCTACGGCGGCAATTGGTCCTGCGAAAGGATTCGCTGTATTTTGGCGTTCGATCCTGTGTAATCGTAAAGCGACCGGATATAGTTGATCCTGCGGCAGGATACGCGACGTGGTAGTGGTTCACCAGATCCTGGTATTGGACACGGGGCGTAACAAGGATACTCGCGACGGGACACTTTTAGATGGGTCGCGACGAAGGCTCGATCTTGGCTAGCCTTTTGTTCTACGACGTTCTCGCGGTGAGGATTCGGGTTTACTTTGATTTATTCTCGATGTTGTCTCGGTGAATGCTCGAAATTGACTTTCTTTTGTTTTACGATGTTATTCTGGCGAGGATTTGGGTTTTACTTTGATTTGTTTTCGATGCTGTCGCGGTGAGGGCTCAAACTTGACTCTCGATCTTGAGCTCCGCTTTATATGGTCTTCGGCCCGGCTGCGGGCAGACTGTTCTGCCGCCTCGCGGCCACGGCGTTCCTCCCTGGCCACGACGTCACTGCTGCCCTCCTGGGCACCGTCCTCTGCCGTCGGCTCTTGATCCGCCGCGTGGCTGTGGTCGTGTCGCCGCTGCCCCACGATCCAACGTTCGTCGTTCGCCGCTGCCACGCCATCGGCGCGTATGTAGCCGTGTCGCTGCCCGTGTCTCCTGAGCGCCTGTGTTTGCAGCGGCCGCCCTGTCGCCTTGCTCCCGTGTGGTCGCGTTGTCGCCAAACTCCGCCGATGCGTCCGCTAACGACGCCGGGCAGCCGCGTGTCGTCATATATACCGTTGGCTATACTCTACGGTGTCACCTGCCGTCTATCTCTCGGCCACTTGTCGCTGGTGCGTGGTTGCCGATTTTCACCGACGTGCCCGTTACTGATGCCGGCGGCCGCGTGTCTTCGTAAAACCGTTAGCGAATTGGCTCGGCGTCACTCGCCGTCTCTTTTTCGCCTACGGCCTGCTGGTGTGTGGTTGCCGATGGTTTGACCAAAGATCTGCCGCTGTTGCTTGATTTTTATTTTCTTGGTTTCTGTTGTTTCGTTCCTAGGATACTGCGAGAAATTATCCCGGGTTCTTTCCAAGTCGGACAACGGGATCGCTTGCTCTGCTTCCACTACTGATATTAGGGGCAACCACGGGGCGGTGACGGGTCGATTTCTACCGTGAGGAAGCGGAGGCACTATCTCACAGCACTGATCCGTGAAAATCTTTACTCCCTTCACCCGCTCTAATGAACTCCTTCTCCTGATCCTACCTCGTCCGTCCCTGCTCGGGCGCCATCTGTAAGGAAGTTCCTGTCTAGTGGCCGGGGTACAGACTCTCAGTCACGCCAGGATCCAGGATTCTCATACAGAGAATTTGTATAAAAGGACCCGGAGAGGTGGACAGGAGCGCAGAGTGACGGGCGACAAATCCCTTCCTAGTACCCACGTGGCGACAGACGCGATCTTTGGGAAAGGGGGACTTAGATGGGAGGGGGATCACTGCTCACGGATGTCGTGCCAGCCTTAGGCTTTCCCGCGTACAGTGTCGCTTCGTTCGACTCCCAAAGGAAAAGGAGAGGATTCTATTCGGACCGCGAAGTCGCCACGCCCCACCTCAAGCGTACCGAGAACCAAGGTATGCATGTGCAATCCGATATACGAGGGGGTCTCACCAATACTTATTTGGACACTTTATTGCTAAATGTTCTAGTATACGGGGGGACGGGGAAAATCAAAGTCTCAAAAGGCACAAGAAGGGTGGGGGGAAGAAACAGTTAAATCTTTTTTTCTTATGCTACTGGCCCTACCTCCTACTACTGCACCATCTCTCCAATCTTCCTATCGCCTACGGCCTCAGCTTACCCCTTCCCTTCCTGCAGGAGTCCTTGGTAGTGATCCTGCCACGTAGCTTATGTCCTGGGTTTTTCCTTGACTTCACGATTGGCACTGTTTACTGATCCGCGCACTCGACTGTTCGCCTCTCGGGTTCATTTCGCACTCCTCCTCTTTTTTTTGACCGACCCGCGTCAAAACCTCGCTGCCTGACCTCTGCTCCCGACCTCTGCCGGCGCTTCGGCTCTGTCGCGTCGGCACGCTTTCGCTGCTATACGTGCGTGAGAGATATCGGGATCGATCGCTCGCCTTGGCGTTCATCTTTTCGGTATTCGGTGGCGTCGTTGCTGTGTGTCGTTCCATGGCGTCATCATTTTTCTCTTTTGCTGCTGTTGCTTTGTGGCGTCGTCGTTTTCTCTTCGTTGCTGTTGTTCTGTGGCGTCGTCGTTTTCTCTTCGTTGCTGTTGTTCTGTGGCGTCGTCGTTTTCTCTTCGTTGCTGTTGTTCTGTGGCGTCGTCGTTTTGTTTCGAAGGGGGATTAGGGGCGTTGGGCTGCGTTACCCCCTCTTTGTCCTAATGAAACCTGCTTCTTTTTACCTTAATCGCTAATTTATTTACCTAACTTACTACTACGAAATATCAAGAGTCAAAAGGAAAACAGGCTTATGTACTAAAATAAAAATAAAAATGATACGTACAAGTGTTTGCGAGAGAGAGAGGAATGAGTTAGCGCTTGGCAGGCGTTGCGTAGCCACTGAAATTTAATATGTTCCTTCTGTCCATAATATTGATCCGACCTGATTCAGATTCGGCAATCTGGTAGATATGGTAATTTTCCATGATTCTGCGTTTTTGGTTTTCATTTATCTTAAAAATTGTGGATTCCACAGATTTTCGTCCTTTGTGGGGGCGGAAGGAGGCGTGGCAAAATTTTAAAATTAACTTGTGCTGGTTTGTTATCACAGGAGTTTGGATAGAAAGTTTGGTTGCTATAGCTCTTATAGTCTTTGAGATCTTGGCGTTCATTTGGACGAATAGGCCAACCAGACAGGATCGCGTGTGAGAGAGAGTGAGAGGGAACGATGACTTTCAAAATGGTTTTCTTCATTGTGGCTATATTAATAATCCGATCTTATTCAGATTCAACACTCTGATAGAAATGGTCATCATCTATGATTCCGCGTTTTTAGTTTTATCGCATCTTCAAAATTGTGTATGCCACAGATTTTCGTTCTTTGTGCGTGCGGGGGCGGGGCGAAATTTTGCAACACATTTGGAGTAGCGTGATAACACAGGAGACTGGATACAAAACTTGGTTGGTCTAGCTTAAATAGTCTCTGAGATATAGGCGCTAATGAAGACGGGCAGACGGACGGACTGACAGACAGACAGACATGGCTATATCGACTGGGCTATTGATGCTGATCAAGAATTCGAAGAATCGAAGGCTTTCGGGTTATAATATTAAATGATCGATATATATATAAACTCCAAATTTTTCTGCTAATATTTCACTTTATTTGTCTGCCTTTTATAACTATTATTTTTATTCGTAGTGGTCCCAGTCGCACCTAGCTTCTCTTCCCTAGCTCGCCTACGCGAGGCCAGCTTACCCGCTGTCTCCTCCTGACATCCTGGCTGCGGTGGATTCTTGCTGCTGGCACTTTCAATTAATTACTTTCTGACCGCGCACTTCTGGTTTTTTTTGCTCCTAGAAATCGACTCCCGAATCAGTTTTTCGCCCGGCCACTCCAGGCCTCCAGGCTCGTGCCTCTGCCCGTAGCCTCTGCCCGTAGCCTCTGCCGCCGTTTGTCGCTCGTCGTTGCGTAGGTGACCGGCGCTCGCTCTCTGCTGTCTCGCTCACACTGCCACTCTCAGCTGCTGCTCCTGTTTACCGTTATTTGGTGTCGGGGTATTGCGTTGTGCGATTTCTCGAACTTTCTGCTGCGGCGATCCCTCTGCTGAGGTCTCTGCTCTCTCTCTCTGTGGTTCTTGCTTTGGCCATTCTTCCATTATGCGTTGGCGGAGTATTTTGTCGCTTGTCTGTTAGTGATGCTCATTACGGTTCTCGTTAGTGATGCTCGATACGGTTCCCGTGAACCGCACCCACCCAGTCACGATTCCCGTACAAATAACGCGCATTTATTTTGGATCCTTACCGTCTATTTCTTAACCTGCCTACCTTCTTAAGCTATAATGAACTACATACTATGGAAAACAAAAATCGGAAAAAAAAACAAAATATTCATTGTGTGTCGGTGTCTGGCAAAAAAAGTAATTAATATAAAAATATTCATGTGTGTTGTGAGGGTCTCTGCCCCTTCACAGTGGTATGGAGTGTATCCACGTCCATTTGAGTGTTGTAAAAAAAAAAACTAATTGCTTCCATGAATTTTTCAATCCACGAACAATTGCCAGCTGAACATCCATATTCAAAAATATCAGCAAGACGCAAAGCCTATCGTCATTATCCATTTCCACATTTTCCATCATGTCAATGACCCCATCCAGGGCACCGGTCTTAATATCCACATCTGATAACCATCTGTATAAGGTCGCACAGCTAGGTAAAGGAAATCCTTTTTTTTTACAGATGGTTATACGCACGATGGCTTGCGGTATGAAGGCAAATCGCTGCCGATATGTCATCTTAATTAATTTCTGCTCTTTTGCCATCACTATTTAATATTTTAATTTGGGTCTCAGTAAAGGTTTTGCCCAGAGACTTTACTAATTTTTGAAAATCCAAAAGCTTCTGACGCAAGCCGTAGATTTCTTGCTCCGTACCACTAATCTTTTGCCTTTGATTCTTATTTTTAAGAGTATTAAATGATTCAGCACTTTTTCACTACAACACAGTTACGTTATACATATGTATATTTATATATTTTCACACGGTAAACTTACTCTGTTTGCGTGGTCAAATTGGTGTAGCCTCCTTGAATACATTCCACTTCATTGCTATCCGGAATGGCATCAACAATTAACTTCCACCTTTTAAAAGTCTGTCATTTGACGGGTGCAGATTTCCACTAGGTAGCTTTAAAATGGGTATCGCACATTTTTGAGTTTACATCCAAGCTGCACCCCAGTCTTTCCTCCCACAACTTCCTTATCACTTGAATTTGACATTCGGTTCATGCTTGCAGCTAAAATTGCAATTGCTCATTTTTTTCGTTACTACGTAAGGGTTAAGCTATCAAAAAAAATCGTCCGCACACAACCTTCCGCGTCAACAAGCGAGCGTACACTGACGCTAAGGGACAAAGACGAGCTAGCATCGGCAGCCGACGAGGCCACCTTATACAATTGCATCATGGCACAGACCATGGTGAAATTACTAATAAGGTGATATACTCAGCTGCGGTGAGGACGTTAAATTTTTCACCTCGCTCTCTCGGCTCTCAGAGAGAAAATTGTTAGAAAGAGATAGCAAGCGTTATACGTTCTGCACTCTTCGTTTTTCAGCTGACAGAAAAGAAAATAATTTCGTTAATAAATAAAACGAAATAATTCAAAGCAAATTATAATATTTTAATTCATAGCTAAAGAATATTTTTCAAGAAATTAAATAACAATTATAATTAAGCGTAATTCAAATAATTAACAATAAACTCTCTATAGTAATATTTTTAGCATTTTTTTTTGCCCAATCAGTCTTTGCTTTTGCTTTTAGATTTTAAATTTTTGGTTTAAATTTTTAATTTGAAATTTTATACGCATTTAAAAAAAATCGTTAGTTTTATCATTTAATTCAATGTCATTTGTACCTTTCAACATATCGGTCAACAAAAATCGTTTCTCGCAAATGAAGTTGCCATTGAATTTATTTTTTTTTTTTTTGCCAACAAATTCTGTTGATGGCTTCTTCAGCCCACCCGCTGACACCATATCAACATATGTAAACGTTGAATTTTCTTTATTATTGTAGTCCAATGACAATCGCCGAATTAGGTAGCCTGAGATGTGCTCTATGCAGTCATCGGTAGGTTGGTATAGCCTCAACATTTGTCTTCACATCCAAAACTTCTGTATGTCTCGCTATATTAAAGGAATTGATGGTGCAATAATATTAATATTCAGTTTTAAAAAATTGACAAACAATGAAAGAAATACTTAACAATCACGTGGGCGCCACAAACATACATTCTGCAAATCTACTACAAAATGCATTTATTGTTATTTATGCTAGACATGTAATCAATTACTACTAACAAGAAAGTTGTTACCTATCAGGTACTTGAGCAACCTAAATTTGAACTCGAGTGGAGTTGGGTGGTCATGCAAACCACCTTTGGCCCGCAATGCTTCAAAAAAGTTCTCTAGCTGATCTTGAGATATCCGGCTAGTTGTGAGGTATCTCATACCGTACTTCTCCGTTACGTACTCAAACAATTCATCTAATGATTTATTGCTCATTAGAATACCTTTTTGAAAGGGCAAACTCTTCTTTCCACTTGGTATTATTATTTGAGACATAATTTCGGACATCTTACATATAATCTGTCGCTGAGCCTCTAGACTTGTTCCGAAGAGCTGTTTAGTCGGAATAGAATTACTGGTGGACAGCTTCACGTTAAAAACGCCAAACCAATCGTTGACCAATTGAATGAAGTTTGCCGTTTCAGATGCGTTGTATACATCCAAGCCCAATGAATAGCAGCGCTTTATTGCACTGGCCGTTGTTCTTGAAAAAAGCGTGCTCATCAGTTATCTTCCATGTAATTGAAAGGTCCGATGAGGAAGCGTGTGTCATAGCTTGCCTTACAGCTTGCTGAGTTAAAACTTTTCCATCAACAACAAGCATGCACAATGTAAAGACAGTCATTGGCTTATCAAAATCGAAATATATCGGCTGCTTCCAAGACTTGCGCAATCCTTGTGCCATTGCGACTTGAACGTAGTCCCGTGGCTTCTGTATTGCTTCCAGAGAGTGATCGTACTCGTAATTTGAAGAAACTTTCATCTCGTCGAAATACATTATACATATTTTGTCCTCCTCGTCCATGTCTACGGCATTTTCCATTAAGGAAATGACAAAATCTAAAATTCCCGGCTGTATGTCCACCGAGTTCAACCATTTGGCCAAAGTGGATAAGCATTGAAGTGGAAATCCCTTTGTGAACAAATGGCGGTACGCCCGGGGACTAGCAGCATGGAGACAAATTGCATTTGATATGTCATCTCGATCCCATTGGACTCTTTTTCCGCTGTTCTGAATTTTTCTTATTTGCGATTTTGTGAAAATTGTATTGAGGGAATCTGTGAGCGTCTGCATTTTTCCGAGTTGTTCAAGGAGATTAGCATTTTCCCTTTGCAAGTCAGCAACATTTCTGCTGTAAACGCAAATTCTCTAACGCAAGCCCAATCAATTTCTTGTCAGTAAATTAATCAATTTCTTGTCAGTAAATTAATTGTATTTATAACCATAAAATGATAACTGCAATGTAAACATACTCGGTTTGCGAGCTAAAATCAAAAACATTGCCACCACAAGCAGATGACATGTGTTCTGAGAACACTTGCTTCTCTTCAAGTTTCTGCGGTAAAGCAGTTGGCATCAGTCGTCTCAGTTTTGTTGCATTTTCGGACGAATGGAAAACAAAATCTGAGTCCTTAAAATTTTTCCTACAAATTGTACTGGAACTCGTTAACTCAACGCTTGTGCAAGTTGAATACAGCGCCCTTCTACTTTCATCTCGTGGTACTTTGAAATTCCCTTCCAAAGTTTTTGAGCGGCATAGCGTGCAATATTTTGTGGACATGTTTAAATCTAATAAGAAATCAACGATATATAAAATAACATGCACATCCATATGGCACAATAACACATAATTTTTTAAATAAATGCCGATTTCAAATAATAGAAAATTCGGTAAATGTTTAGCACTTGGACAACCAATATAGCTGTTTTACAGCTAGTTTCGTAACTCCAATAAAAACAAACTGCACAAATATTTCAATTGCTTTGTTATTCATTGTTAGTTTTCCTTAAAATGGATGATTATAACAACAAAAAACAACTAACTTAATAACAACTATCAATAAAAACAACAAAAACAACAGCAAAACCAGGAAAAACCACACAAAAAATCAACAACGACAACACAGCAAGTGACCGACGCAAGCCATTTTTGGCTTGAAAAAAGTTAAACTTTAAACATTAAAAACAAAAAAACTAGAAGCGACCGCCGACATTTTTTTAAGTAAATTCATGATAAATCGGGGTCTATCCAGGAAAATAATTTCGTGAATTTTGGAGACGTTTTCCACGTACTTAACATTTACCGAATATTTTTTTTCATTTTGTTAACAATGAAGACGAAGAAAATGAAAAAAAATCGTCCGCTAAACTACCTCTCTCGACAACGTTTGACAAACGACTGACAAAAATAACGTCCCCGAACGAGAACACGTGTGGTAAATATACCACCTTCTTACTAATTTCACCATGGCACAGACTCTGTTCTTGAGCTGTAACTTGCGCAGTGGTAGACCACAGTGAGGTGATAATTATCCTCCCCGCTGCTCCGACCTATCCACGACTCGATGTTTGGGATCATCCGCCTATTGGAGGCCGTGTCCTACTTCTCTTGCAGGTTTGTATCGATCACCTCCATCTGCGTGGCCAAAATATCCACCGGGATCATCCCGGATAGGACCAGCTCTGCGTCATCGGAGACAGTTCGAAATCCGGATATGACTCGCAGTGTGCTAAGACGATAGACGGACGACGGCTTTTTCTAGAGCCCCACACTTACTAGCGCACACTGGCGCCGCATACAAAAGTACGGGAGTAACTAGCCGAGAAAGGAGTTTCCTATTTCACACTCTTGGTCATCCAATGTTGGGCATCATACGCACTAGGCCCTTGTGCAGACTTGCCGCTTTTTACTTGCTGGGAAGCAGTTACAACAGCTGTAAAAGACTAGTTTTGACGCGTTTTAGTGAAGCTTGAAAAAATGTAAAAAGTGACTTTGGATAAACAATTATTGCATTGTTTGGTCGAGTGCATCTTGTCAGATAGACGCGATCCGATCTCAATTGTTTTGTTAATTTGGATGTCCAATATGATCTGACGACGACTACCCCAATTTAATTTTTTGGAAATGTCCATCTCAAGAAAAAACCAGTTTTTTCTGTTTGGTGGAACGAAAGGTCGTTACCAAAAAGTTTACTGCTGTTGAGAATGATATATTTTCCAATGTATTTAATAATAATGATTATTCTCAAGAACAATACAGAAGTACAATGAAGGATAAGAATATTTGTTGTTGCTAAAAAAAAGTAAAAAAAGTAATTTAAAATTGGCACATTTCGAAAAAACAAACCTAGTGGAAGTTTACGTCCCTAGTGATTCCTTAACGGTAATGCATTACAGCATCTGATCTATGTGGCGGTTATATGCAGCACCAAAAGCCTCTCCATCGTCTTCAAAAGAAAGGACGGGAGACTTATGGGTCTTTGAGAGTATGAGAGTATGCGAGGACTTGCCTATCTTGGGAATGAAAACGACTTTGGTCTGAAGCCATGTCAATAGCATGTGTGAAAACTCCCTCGGTTTATGGTTTTTTGTACAGCATGGATCAGTTAGACAGGAATGATTCCATCTGTTCCAGCAGACTTCTATGGCTGAAAGCTTTTGATTGCTCAATAAATATTCTCCTAACTTAGCAGGTTCAAGGAGGAGCATGAGGCAACAGACGAGGGAGCGATGTAATGGGTATGCAACCCGGGAAGTAGGTATTGAGGCGAAGGTTTATAAACTCGTTGGTGGACGATGTCCAGGACTGTTTGGCTTTCTTTATGTAGCCCAAAGTGGGTGCAGTTTTCGAGAGAACACTGCGCAAGTGCGAGGCTTCTGAATTACCCTCGATTTCGCTGCAGAACTTATGCCACAAGGCGCGTTTGGCTTTGCTAAGTTCTCTTTTATAAGTTGACAGAATATTCTTGTAATCGGCCCAGTTCTGCTCAACATATACCGCTTTTTCTCTATTAAAGCGACTCCACGAGGCTTTTCTAAGTTCCTCTAATTTTGAGGTCTACCATTCATGTTTCTTCCGGTACCTGGGTTTTCTAGAGGGGAGGATTTATCGAGCGGTCCGTGAAGGAATGTTCTTTGAGGACTCGTCGGACTCCACAATAATGCCAATGTGGAGGGGCTGCCAGATCGCACCCAGGGACGATCACATCGTGGGAGCGTCATCGCGTGGCTGGTGGGCCACGTTTAGTGGTAGCGTTTGAATATCCGGACCACCGTTTGTGGCGCGTAGCCAGCGCATGCCGTCTGAGACGTAGATGGCCCGTCGTGGTCGGCAGGCTTGGGATGTGCTCTCTTGAGAATGCGTTGTGCTGTCTGGAGCGGCGTAGCCTTGTGACGTGAAAGGCACATTTGCAAGGATGCGCGAGGAAACTTTTGGGGCTAAAACCTGCCTATCGGGGGTATGGATGACGACCACCTGACCTTGTAGCAGCGCTAGACTGGGTGGCGTGAAATCACGTACGTAGCTCCACTTAAAGTCGGGGACACGATATGCGGACTGTGGATTCTGCTGATCTAATGGTTCAGCCCTGCAGGACACTGCACTCCTCACTGCTCCTTTCTACACTTCAGTTAACTATGTGTCCCACGATCCTATTTCTCTTTAAGTCCCTTTTCGGGCGCCATTGAAAGGAAAAATCCAATGATGCGGCCCAGTGTAAAATGGGTATTACAAACTAACTATGACTAACCTAACTAGCAGCATTGGCTCATCATCTCCGATACTGTAATGTGTCCTTTAGATAGTTGCGTCGGGGCCTTCAAGATATAGGAGGAACACCGATGCTTTAAAACCATGCCTTAACAGCGCCGAAGGGGCTTAGCAACGCAACCCCCACCCTTATCAAGGTTCGTTGCTTGGAGAAAAAATAATTTATGTTGACAGGCGATGGGTCGAAAAACGAAAGTTGATTCCAAGAGCCTAGGTAGAATGGCGATCGTTCTCTTCCTTCTTGGGCAAATTAAGTGAGAGGACGTTAAGTCGCATTTAATTACCTATAGGTAGGTTCTACTGACCCTTGGTAGGAACCAATGCCTTGTATAATACAATTTAGCTTATAGCAGTCGACCTAAGGGAATTTTGAAGCATTGAATTGGTGCCAGATCCACGTTTATGTAAAAAAAAGAACCGGAATAAATTCCGGTTAAATTAACTCTAAGAGAAAGCAGCGCAAACGATCCTACCGAACTCCAGTGCATCGAAATAAAGGGGAATGTAAAAGCTGAGAAGAAAGTAAAATGAGGTGAAAAATCTAAGTTATAAGAAGCCGATTAAGCAAGATTAGAAGAACAGCGAAGAGCGAGACAGTCGTCGCCATGCAGATATTGTTTCTGAAAACTAAGAAAGTTCTCAGAGAAAAATAAGGGTTTCTATGAGGAAAAGTTAAGCAGCTCCGGTATATATTGTGTTTATACTAGGCTATGAAATGATTTCATGAAAATCGGAAAAAAAAGTGTGCATAAATACAATTTTAAGAATTTAGTAACACACGAAAGTTGACTATAAGTTCAGCGTCATTTCGTTAATTGGTGAGACAAATTAGATGGCAACGCCGGGCGAAATAAGTAAAAAAATTAAGCAAAGTAATGACGAAACAAGAAGAATCAAAAAGATCCTTTTGGACTGACGCGGAGGGGACTGAGCTTCTTGCGCTAGTGAAGGCGGAGAATGTAGATGGAATTTAGTTCAAAATAGTTTCCAATTTACACGTCTGGCAACTTCTCTGATATGATTGCATGAATTCGTCTCCGTCGGATAAACAGGGGCTAATTTAATTTCACGAATTCTAGAATTCATAGAGTTACCTCGTTGTGAAAATTTGTTTGAACGGGGAAATTGGGAAATTGAACCTCAAATGGGGCAATATGGCCGCAAGGTAGACGTTAGCTTTCACGAGCAGTGAAAGTGGTGCCAAAAAAAATCTAGTCTGTCCCACGGTGCCATGCAAAAACAACTGAAGTGAGAGAGAGGAGATAGCGGAATAACTTTGAACTGTTGGCATACCTTTTAACGTGTGAAGAGTGAGTCGAGGCGGTAGTAGAATAAATAATTAGTTTAGCGATTATATTTAAGCAAGTTCTTTAGTGGGTGTTTGAATAAAATATTGGCAAAAATAGGAAAAAACGAGAGGGAACGTTGTGAGCCGCGGCAAAGGCCTATTACTTTATACCCGGTACTCAGTCAGAATATATGTGCTCTTATGATTTATGTAATTTATTATATTGTAACAAGATTTTTGCTACCGGCGGGCCGAGCGGATTTCCTTTACAGGTTGGGATTTGGACAAATTTTGTAAGGCGGCAGCCAAGGGGAGGTAGCAGCTGTGATGCCGTCGTGATAAAAACACACTTAACGCTTTTCTTTCGCTTTTTTCCAGTTTATTCGAAAACCTAACCTTCTTAAGCACGTTGTTACAACTTTCTTTTTTTTTCAACTCAATCTCTCTCTTTCTCTTGCTTCTCTCTCTCTTCGTTTTCTTTCTTCCTACTGTCCAAAGTCCAGCCGATCGAGGTGGACTCAAACTATCGATAAGCCTGGTCCAGGGCTCTAAAGAAAGCTGGAAAGACGTGAAAGTGTTTGCGAGAAAGAGAGGGAATGAGTAAGCGCTTGGCAGGAGTTGCGTAGCGACTGAAATTTAATTTGTTCCTTCTGGCTGGCTATAATAATGATCCGACCTGATCCAAATTCGGCAATCTGGTAGATACGGTTATTTTCCATGATTACAAATTGTGGATTCCACATATTTTCATCCTTTGTGGGGGCGGAAGGGGGCGTGTCAAATTTTTGAAATAAACTTGTATTGACTTGATATCACAGCTTGTATAGAAAGTTTGGTTGCTTTCGCTTTAATAGTCTCTAAGATTTAGGAGCTCATTTGGACGAATAGGCAAAGCAGACTGTGTTGCGTGTGAGAGAAAGCAAGAGGGACGATGACTTTCGAAATGGTTTTCTTCATTGTGGCTATATTAATAATCCGATCTAATTCAGATTCAACACTCTCATAAAAATGCTCAT
The DNA here is from genome assembly GCA_035041765.1 of Drosophila algonquin. NCBI lineage: Eukaryota > Metazoa > Arthropoda > Insecta > Diptera > Drosophilidae > Drosophila > Drosophila algonquin. The sequence continues at coordinate 44,418 of JAWNKY010000611.1, read as the reverse complement.
GCTCATATGATTCTGCGTATTTAGTTTTCTCGTATCTTCAAAATTGTGCATGCCACAGACTTTCGTTCTTTGTGGGGGCGGCAGGCGCGAAATTTTGAAATACACTTGGAGTAGTGTGATAACACAGGAGACTGGATACAAAACTTGGTTGTTCTAGCTTTTATAGTCTCTGAGATCTAAGCGCTAATGAATAAGTACAGACGGACGGACAGACAGACAGACAGACAGGGCTATATCGACTCGGCTATTGATGCTGATCAAGAATATTTCTACTTTATGGGGCCAGAAACGCTTCGTTTTGGGTCTTACACACATCCGCCATCACCACAAATCTAAAATACCCCTACACTCTTCGAGTACCGGTTATAAAAAAACCTAAATTAATGAAAAGACCATAAACCTTGAGACCAACTGGAGGCATCGTAAAAGCGCTTTCGCCGATGGACTGCAGCATGAAAAGCTGAAAAGGGTACGCTTTTTTTTATTGACAACAATTTTTAATAATCGGTTTCACCGATGAAGTCATTATTTAAACATTTGCATTTATAAGTAAAGCATTGAGGGCTGCAAGAAGCTAATTGCTCAGAGCTAGGAGAGAGATAAGCTGTAAGCCCAGCAATACAGAAAAAAAGAGAATTTCAAAGAAAAAAAGAAAATAGGAACATAATACCAGGTAAGCAAATCAGTAACATGGTTTTTTTTTTGAGAATTAGTAAACTTGGCAACTGTTTAGAATTGCTGTATTCGTTTTTAAGCGTAATGTTTGTATGTTTGTATTTTCGTTTGAGTCACGTCAAGTTATGTGTAGTTAACATTTATTGGCCAACATTTTCGGATTCCCTCCAGTTTTGTTAAGTGTTAGATGGCTCAATGGTTTTGCACGTTTCTTTTAATGTAAAAAAACGCTTCGTAGGTCTCAGTATTGACAAAAAAAAAGAACACAACCCTTTTGCCAACGAGACAGTAGCTGGAATGATAGCGTGCTGGTCAATCGTTGTCCACTACAATACCAATTTCGGCGCTAACGAATAACGAATAAAATATATTGTTTAGGCTACATTATAGGATAGATATACATTTATATGTAAGATAAACTTTAGAATTGAAAACGCGGCTTTCGTCCGGTTCAAAGCGAAAAATAATTCTTTCTTAGGCGATACGCCACGAATTAAATATATATATATTATATAAAATATTCAAATATAGTCTGAATATTAAAGACTTATGATTACAAACGGAACCTAGGTGCCCCGGCTGCGCTGCTGGCGCTGATGAAGTTCGCTGCCGCCGTCTTCGAAGAATCGTCGCATCCGTCCTGGGTGTGTGGAATCTTATTACCGAGCGGACACGTTGCATCACCCAGTCGTCCACCAAGAACCGCTGCATCAGCGCCAGATGTGTGGAAACTTGTGTGGGAATTCCGCCGCTGACCAACGAAACTACGATGTCAGCTACTTTGGACCAATTACCGGGTGTCAGTTGTTAGCTTGGACATCTGTACACACTGACTGGGTATTGGGTCTAAAAATAGAGCCGCGGTCTTTGCCGTAGACAATGAATCCGCTCGTTTTCAAAACAATATTGTGTTTATGTTTATTGTTGCGTAAAGTTTCAAAATGTTCAGTTGATCTGTAAAGGGAAAATAACGTGACAAACTAAGTAAAATTGAACATTTTTTCCCGCTGTGGCCCAAAAGAACTATTTCTTTTTAAAGAAGTATGGTTTTTTTAAGGTTTAGTTTCTTTTCTTTTAAGTTTTGTAAAATTTGTTTTTTTTTTATGTTTTTCAGAGGTAGTGCTTCTATATCTTACATAACTTAAGTTTCTTATATCTGGTTGTATTGAATTTGGCAGTTTTGAAAAGCTGACAAATACAGCTATAAATCCGACCAAGTATCATTTTGAAGTTTCAGCTTACCATCTGGAAGATAAAAGGGTTTTAAATGCAAATTTAAAAAATATTTACGTCATATTTTCCTGATCTGATTTTTGGTTTCAGATAGGCACATTAATTAGAAGTCGATTAAGGTACGTTTAAGGTTACTAAGTTACAGCCGTTTAACCAAACCTTCGTATGCTGAATTGGCAGATATATGCTGTAGGATGATATACAACCCTTATTTTTTCTTAAAAAAAAAAATCAAAAAATCTATGTCTGTAACGGTAAAAAGGCATTTGGGATGGTACGGAAAGGAATTTAATGGAAAAATTCGGCTTATACCCTTTCTACATTGGGGCGCATCACTGAATTTTTCCGATAAAATGGAACAATGCGACAATAATGCCCATAAGAACCCTGTGAATAGAAGAAGACAAACATGCGGCCGCATGTTTTAACATTCGCCGCATCATTTGCAATTCTGACAGGTATATTTACAAAATACTCAAATCAAACAATAAAATCCATTTAAAGTTAAGCGGCCAAACCATTCCTGATTGTGAACACAACAACACAACAAAATGGTAACACAAATACTTGTAAGGGTCCACAAAGATCTTTTGGGATGCACTGATTACAACTTTAAAAGTGGGACTTGAAAATTAAAGTAAGCAGCACGTAATTTTTGTTCGTTGGAGCCGATTATAGCTTCACTTACGTCGGACTCCTCCTTAAAAAGCTCCATAAGCAATTGGGTGCTCGTAGTGAAACTCCCAAATGCACCGTTTTCCACATTTAAAAATAAATCGCTCAATTTGTGGGTATTTTCTTTTAATTTCAACATAAAATAAGTGTGCCCTCTTCTTCTTATTCAATCAATTTGTTTACGTTTGTAGGCCGAACGGCTGATAAAACGCCTCGCATCATTTTTCCGCACTTCCGACAATGATGCGGTAGTGTAAAAAGGCTATTACGGAGGTTTGGTCATACGGTTGCAACATCGCCGTTTATCCATCGATGCTTAAAAATAATACCTTCAACAACGCCCAATTATATTTATAGCTTATTTATAGCAAAGTCCAATACAAGAAATACAACCTAATTCCTTTAACAATTTTAAGTCCTCTAGCGGGTAAATAGCCAATAACCTAAGCTTCATATTTCTCAGACGGTAAGGCTTAGCTACAAAACTATAAGGCCCAGCTCATAGCTACATTCATAACATTACTTAAAAGCTTACACTCAATATAGGCAAAAAAAGCAAGCTCTGAAAAAAAAATTAGAAGGTAACTTAAGAAATATATAAATAAGAAAATTTGAAGTTTCTCTCCGGGGCACTTATACTTTCTTTTTTTCTTTTTCATATTATCTTAGGGTTTTCCAGCTACTTTGTATCCTATGAGTATTTAATGCGGCAAAGGGAAAGTCCTAATATCCCATACACTCTTATGGCCGGAGGCTGTGCTGGAATAGCGTCATGGCTAGCCTGCTATCCAATTGATGTAATAAAAACGCATATGCAAGCAGATGCCCTAGGAAAAAATGCTAAATACAGTGGATTCATCGATTGTGCAAAAAAAGGCTTTGAAAAGGAGGGTACTATCTTTTTCTTTCGAGGATTGAACTCTACTCTAATAAGAGCATTTCCAATGAACGCTGCTTGCTTTTTTGTGGTATCCTGGGTAATGGATCTTTTTAATAAAAGTGGAATGGATATGGTAATGAGCTCTGACAATCCACTTTATCTTGTAAACTTGGAAAATACGACCCAAACTAGTCTGGGGAACTCGTCCTCAAAAATTGAAGAATTAGTGAGGAACATTATAACTGACAAATCTATTTTAGTCCAGTTAATTTCCACACACCAAGAAATAAAGCCAAACCACTTTACAAAAAATATTTATAACGACTCTGATAATTTGAAAAGCCAAAATAATTCGAAATAAAAACCGTAATGAGCCCTATAGATGAAGTTTTATTTATACTCAATGAGTACAGAGACATTTATGTAAAATTTAGACAGTACAACGCATTTCCGACACCACAAAGTATCTCTATATTTCATATATTTCATTCATAAAATATTATTAGGGCAGAGCCCCTCACAGCAAAAATGACGCCAAACTTTCCAGGCGACAGTAATTAGGAATCGACCTGGAGCCCTGATCTCCTTGTTATAATTTTCTTACCTGACCACCTTATAACTTTCTAATTATTTTTTTATTTAACCATATTAAATTGTATTTTTAATCGCCACTAGGCTAAGCGATGATCTATGAATTATATCCAGTAAGAAGCCAAACCTACGTAATACGTATACGTATTATTCTTAAGGGAACCGTGCAAGCTGGGGGCGGATCACGAGAACAGAGCCATGAGCAGCACTGTCATAGATTAAGAGATCTGCAGCAGACAAGGGAAAGAGCGAGGGGAACATATTTTTTGCCCGTTAATGCTTGAAAAATCGCTGTTCATCGAGGATTTAGTTTGAGTTACTTTAGCAAGCCAGATGGTGGTTGGCAAACGAGCGAGTGCGTATTATACATGGGATCAAGGTTTTAACTGATGAAGATCTTAATGTTGTTTTTATGGTTATTTCGAACGCTTCACTTATTTTTAAAGTTAAAAAAATCACAACTTTACTTTTCATTAAGCGATTTTGAGGATTTTTTTTATAAGATAAAGATAAAAAGATGTAAAAGATACCTTTTAAAATTTGTATAGAATGAGGAGGATGAGGAGTTGTCGTCGCTTTGGCCAGGGTATACTTTCCGTATCTGCTTTGGGAATAGTGATTTTTCCTTCCTGTTCTGGCCTCTCCTTGAGGTCTTGAGATATGTTCTCTCCATGAACTTTATCAATTATTTTCTTAGAATTTCCACTTTTTCTAGTTTTTCCAAGTAGTGTCTTTGTAATTCTGCTTTCGTTGGTCGATTGATCCACCGCTTTGCCATTTTGACCACTTTGGAGGTACTATTATGCTACTACAACCTGCTGCTTATGAGCGTCAATTCTATACAAATACATATTTTCCAAATATACTCATAAGCTCTTTCCCCCTACATATAAAATATATTTTATATATCATATGTTCTCAAAAGGGTTGTTTAAGATGCCAAGCTTTTTTGGCACCTATTTCTATTCAAAATAATAACGCGAATGTTACCAAATTTCATGCTGTTTACTTATACAGGCGGCTGCTAGCGGAAGACGATTGCTTGCTCTTAGCCCAGCCAGATAAATTTACAAACGAGAGAAATTGCAACCAATGCGCAGAGAGATTAGCAGAATACTGAAATTAGCACCGTCGGCTAAGCAAAACTACTCCCTTTACAGAGGGAGAACGCAGCAGCGCTGCCGAACGTGGGCGTTTACAGTGCATTGAATATTTTAAATATGTATAGTTCTAAGTTAGGCCTGTTGTTTAGCGGCTGGCCCGGATATACTCCCCTCGTTGGAAGCCAGTCTTTCAACAGACTCCTTGAGGGGCAGTACACATAGTGGGTATCGGGCCTCCTGATGGTTCCTGTGGCAGTCTTTAAATCAGCTACGCGCCACACTCCATCCTTGCCCGTGATGACCTCGACCACTCTAGCCAGTGGCCAACGCATTGGAGGAAGATTTTCGTCCTTGATTAGAACGATATCGTTTACGTAAAGGTTTTGCGTGGACGTCCGCCATTTCGACTGCTCTTGCAGAATAGTCAGATACTCTTCGCGCCAACGGCTCCAGAATATCTGCTGCTGCTGAGTGACCCGTTGCCAGCCATCCAGACGATTGTAGTTGAGTTTCGTTAGATCGGGCTCGAAGATTGCCTCGTGTGGACCGCCAAAAAGCAGATGAGCAGGAGTCAGGAAATCTAAGTCAGCAGGATTTTCTGAAAGCGAGAGCAAAGGGCGAGAATTAACAATTGCCGTGATCTGGCAGATCAGAGTGCTCAGCTCGTCGAAGTCAAGCATAGAGGGCCCAACTGAGCGGAACAGGTGATGTTTTGCAGTCTTCACGGCCGCCTCCCACAATCCGCCAAAGTGCGGAGAGGGCGGTGGGATGAAGCGCCAGTCGATCGAGTCTGCCAAGCAGGATTCATGGACCTCCTTCATATGCGAGTCGCTCATAAAGAGTTTCTTGAGCTCCAAAAGCTCGTTCTTCGCGCCAACGAAGTTTGTCGCATTGTCAGAACAAATTTGACTTGGCCTTCCTCGCGTGGACGTGAAACGCTTTAAGGCGCCTAGAAACGAAGCGGTGGTCAGGTCCTTTACGAGCTCCATGTGTATAGCCTTAGAAGTGAAGCAAATAAATGTAGCACTTGATGGGTGGCCTCGTGCGGATTTCTGATCTATACAAAAAGGGCCCACAGTAATCCACTCCAGTGACTTCAAAAGGTCGAGTTCCCTCCAAACGCTCCTTAGGCAGATCTCCCATGATGTGCTGAACCATGCGCGGCCTAGTCCTGAAGCATCTCACACACTTGCTGACTACCTTTGATACTGCCTTGATTCCGCCAATTGGCCAATATTCTAGTCGAATTTTGGCTATTAGTACGCGAGGACCAGCATGAAGGTTCTTTTCGTGATACTGTCTAATCAGTGCACAAGTTATGGGATGTCCCTTTGGCAGAATAAGCGGGTGCTGAGCATCAAATCCTAGAGATGAATTTCCAAGACGACCTCCAACTCTTAGTAATCCATACTGATCGATGAACGGAGAGAGTGAGCTGATGGAACTGGATTTCCTGACTTGACCATTGCGTTGAATCTCCCTTTTATCCATATACAAGTTAGCCAGTTGAACATGTCGGATCAAAAGATTCGTTCCTTGCCGAATATCAGAAATGGTGAGTCCAGAATGCCGAAGACGATGAACAAATATATGCATGTAGGGGAACGTGCGCTGCATGCCGAAGAATGAATTTTCAAATTGGCATTCTGAAGTGAGATCGGCATGTGGAGACGCGCTCAGCAATACACGCTTGCGAAGCTCTGCCGTTGCTTCTTCAGGAACAGGAGGTACAGGCCAAGGTACTTCCTTGGAACCTACCAAAAACGATGGACCGTGAAACCACAGCTCTGACTGGATAAGTTGGTGGGGAAGCGAGCCTCTAGAGAGAACGTCAGCAGGATTTAGTGATTCCATGCCGGCCGTCAACTCCTGAATTGCTGCAACTCGATTTGACACGAAGGCTTGAAATTTGGCTGGCTCATCCCTTATCCAAGATAATGCTGTCGATGAATCTGACCAGCAATAAAACCGACCTGTAAAATTCAAATATCCTTCAAATTATTCATTAGTTTCGCAAGCAAATGGGCTCCACTTAATTCCAGCTTGGGAATCGATAAGGGTTTTAGTGGCGCCCCTCGAGACTTTGAGCACAAAATATTGCTCGACAACTGCCCTTCCCTGGACACCACATATATGCAAGCGCCATATGCTTCTATGCTGGCGTCACAAAATCCGTGAAATTCGATTAAGGTAGCAGAAGAATGAACAACGCGAGGAAATGATATCCGCGGGATAGTTGACAAACTGTTTCTCAAGTCCATCTAAGATGAATGCAACGCTGAGGGTAGGCTTTCATCCCAATCCAAATTTTCTCTCCAAAGCTGCTGAAGGAAGATTTTGCACCTGACAATAACGGGATTTATCAATCCAAAACGGTCGTAGAAACGAGCAATCGTAGACAAAACCGATCACTTGGATGGCTTCGAATGTGTGTCCAGCGCGGACAAGGCAAAAAGCAGCTGATCTGATGCAGGGACCCATGCTAAGCCAAGAGTTTTTGTTATATCACTTCCATCATGAAACCTTAAGCATTTCTCTCTGTCATCTTCAGGCGTTCCTTCAAGTACTTCCTGATGGCTAGAGCACCATTTCCTAAGTTTAAAATTACCGCAAGACAGTTTGGCTGAGGTTTGATGCATCTTTTCCATGACCTCAGCGACAGAGTTGCTACCCTCGTCAATGGTCAGCTGGTGCATTGCGCGAACTGCTAAAATTGATTCCGCTCTAGTGCCATATGTGACGGTGTCTAATGTGTAGACCTGAATCTTGGATTGGATAGAATCTCGCCATAGAATGCACTGATAGTAATTGTCTGGTGAGTACACTCGTACGCAGCGGTACATTTTACAAATGTTCCCATTGAGAGCGACTGGATAAGTGCGAAACCGAATTAGGATGCTGAACAATGCAGGCTGAATAACAGGGCCTGCCATCATCGCATCATTTAGGGAACATCCAGTTGATGTAGCTACGGAACCATCAAAAACGACACGAAGCTTTGTCGTCGTACTGTCCTCCTTCAAGACGGAGTAATGAGACAAGAAATATTTGCAGAGACTACGAGAATCAGAGTTGACTGGGAAGATATTCTTCAACTCAATATACTCCCTCATAAAGGTAGAGTACCGCTCCTTGAGTGTAGTATCACGATCCAACCTTCGCTCCAAATTGATGAATCGACGATGCGACTGAGTGTAAGATTCCCCTAAACGATCACCATTATCCTTTGACTGGAGACGAACTGAATACTCCCCTGATGGCAAACGTGAGAAGTGGTCTACGAAATGCGCTTCACAATCTAATTCTTCCTTGGTATTCAAAACGGCATCCGCACAAGTCTCGACCTCCCAAAACAAACGAAGAGTTTTATCCAACCTTGCATCCATATTAGCTTCCGAATCTGGAGAATTGTGCGTTGCCAAGAGCGCCGAGCGTGCTACCCTTTGTCCACCGACAGATACGATCCACCCAAGCCGGGTCTTCTGCAGAAGAGGCAGACCATCGGTGAGTTTGATTTGCCCTACGCAGAGGAGATCATAGAAAATGCTGGCATCAATGAGGAGATCCACTCGCTGAGGGTTGAAGAATACAGGATCAGCAAGCTGAATATTTGATGGAATATTCCAATCGGCTACATTGACTGCCAGACTTGGTTGACAATCGGAAGTATAAGACCAGTAAGCGTAGTTGTATAGTCAGCTGTGCGAGAATGCATACAAATGTTCACGTTGGATCCCTCAGTAGCCACGCTGGTATCGCCGAGCCCAGAGACAAGGGCAGACGATTGAGTTCTCCTAAGCTGAAGCTGATGGGCGAACCTGGATGTGATGAGATGAAGTTGAGATCCTGAATCTAGTATGGCACGACAAGGAACTAAAACGCCAGACCGATTCCTTACGAGAACCACAGCGGTAGCCAGAAGCACAACATCGGATTGAAGACCTTGGGCAGCAAGAGAGGTAGAAGCAGGGGAAGGTGAACTGCTAACTCAATCCTGAGCGGCAGAAATAGCGTCTGGTTGGAGCGTTAGATCTGTAGGAGAAAGATCTGGGGATTGCGAGTATGCCTACCACCGCATACTCGACATTATCCACTGTTGCATGCACGAGTCCGATGCCCCGCTTTCAGGCAATTGAAACAGAGTTAAAACTTATTCACTTCTTTGTGGCGCAGCAACGTAGACAAATTCCCGAATATCTTGCAGGAATATATACCATGTCCCGCTGAATAGCAAAAACTGCATCCAGACGAGTCGGTGGAAGAATTGGAGGCAACAAAAGTTTATGGTTAAGCGGGTGCCGATGTAGCGTATTCCGAATTCTCCACTTTCTGGCACCGCTTCTCCAAGTATTCATAGAACTCTTTTGCTGTAGGTATGGCATCCGACGACAGGTGCTCTTTTACACTTCATTTGCATCTTAGCGTCCAATCTTAGCGTTCTGCAGCAGCATGCTGATTATCATGCAATTGGATATCTCCAAATCCTTTCCTAATGTCTGCAAAGCACGTATATGCAAATTGACTGCATCCGAAAACTCCCGAAGCATTTTAGGAGATGGCGAATCCACTCTCTTGAGCCCAAAAATCTTCTTGATGTGTGCCTGAAAAACAAGTCGTTTGGCAGCAGCGCGCGAGTGGCCTAGTTCGAGAGCAGCCAGTAGCTCAGCCTTCAACGATATGAAGAGCATATCAAAGTTGTTGCGCATCTCACTCCCAATGTCGTCTTGATTGAGCGCTTCCAGTTCATTATGGGCCATATTAAATTCCTCTCGAATTTCTGCCAGCATGTCGAGACGAACGTCGATTTCCGTGGCGTTAAAATTATCGATCTTATTGCCAGCGAATGATTCGCCGAGCCCGCTCATTCGATCATATAAAGACTGAACTTTACGTTTATAAAGACTCAGCCTGTTATTAGCCGTCATAATTTTTCCGCCCGCGCCTGTATTTGGATCGCTTTCCATGTTTAACGTTGTGAAATGCAACGAAACAACGGAGAATAGATAACCGTTTAAGCGACGGCGTGCAGAATCGAGAAAAAGAGAGTGAAGACACGAAAAGTCGAAACCGTGGCTGTAGTCGTGCAGAGAATGAGAGACTTGACGATTATGCGACGGTGCACAGAAGCTAGAGCGAGAATGAGAGACACGAAAAGTCAAACCAGGCCTGCGGATGAGCATAGAATGAGAGATTCGACGATTAAACTAGCGGAATCGTAGACGACCGCAATCTCAGTGAATTTGCACATAAACCGTTTTTATTCTACACCAATGTATTTGTTTGTGGTTAAACTGCACAGAACCGAATATATTGTTCAAATTCAATGTTTTTACACGAAACGCAATTAGCCAAAGTCTTTAATCACGTCGGGGTCACCAATGTTTGAGATGCCAAGCTTTTTTGGCACCTATTTCTATACAAAATAATAACGCGAATGTTTCCAAATTGAATGCTGTTTATTTATACAGGCGGCTGCTAGCGGAAGACGATTGCTTGCTCTTAGCCCAGCCAGATAAATTTACAAACGAGAGAAATTGCATCCAATGCGTAGAGAGATTAGCAGATTACTGAAATTAGCACCGTCGGCTAAGCAAAGCTAGAGCCGAAGCGGCGGCTGCAGAGCGCCTTTTACAGAGGGAGAGCGCACCAGCGCTGCCAAACGTCGGCGTTTATAGTGTATTGAATATTTCACATATGTATAGTTCTAAGTTAGGCCTCTTGTTTAGCGGCTGGCCCTAACAAGGGTTAAATTGAATTTTTTCAAACAGAATTTCCAATAATAAGTCGAACACTTTGGGAGACTTTTATATATTATATGTAACAGGTTTCAATTTTTGTTTAAATATGTTTTTTACATCTATCTTCTCTGCATTTCTACATCTAAATGTTTGGTTTAACAAATGTATATACGGCCGTGGAAGTGCGAAAGAGTGCGAGAGGGAATGAGTAAGCATTTGAATGGCATTGGTTCCTTCTGGGCATAATAATGATCCGACCTGATCCAGATGCGAAAATCTGGAAGGTACGTTTAATTTCCATGATTGTAGACTGCACAGATTTTTGTTCTGTGTGGAGCGGCACGGGGCGTAGAAAAATTTTGGAATACACTTGTAATGAAGTGATATCACAGGAGCTTGGATAGAAAGTTTGGTTGCTCTTGCTCCTATAGTCTCTGAGGTCTAGGCGATGTACAAAGCAAAGCAGACGGGGTGGTGTGTGAGAGAGAGAGAGGGAGCGAGAGGGAACGGTGACTATCGAAAAGTGAGTATATTAATATTTCGATCAGACCCAGACTCAACACTCTGATGGATATGGTCAATCTCTATGATTTTTCCTTTTTTGGTTCAGTCGTATCTTCAAAATTGTACATGTGGTTAAAAGGGGGCGGGCCAAAATTTTACAATACACCTTAACAGTGTGTTGGACGCTACCGAGCTTTTTCGGCAACTCTGACTCCACATTTACAAAATTATTTTCCGTTGTTGGGTTTTAGGGTTTGTGTTTATTTTCAATTTTTAGTTTCAATACTAAAGGCCGTGGCCGTAAACTTCGTGGTTTTTAGTGGTTAACAAAATGTATAGGTAATGAACTCAAGAACCGTTGCAGCGAGATTTGACAATTTGATGGCCGGTATATAATAATGATACGCGATGCTGCGTTCGACGAATTTGTAACAAGAGTGAACCGAAGTTAACCGACGCACTGCCATATGAGCAGTACGCACGGCGAACATGAGTGTGTGGGTGCGTATGCACCGAGAGCGTGAGAGTAGATGAGCGTACAATAGATAACTGAGCTAATTAGAATTCTTAAAAGCTAGTGTCGGCTGCTGCTCCGAACACAGTGTGATATCATATCATATGATATCATATTTTGTGTAAATACAAAATTTGGTTGCCCTAGTTTTAATAGTCTCTGAAATCTAGGCGCTCATGATGACGGACAGATAAACAGACAGACATAGCAATATCGATTTGGCTTTTGATGCTGATCAAGAATATATGTAAGTACTTTATGGGATCGGAAACGCTTCCTTCTGGGTGTGACACACAGCCGTTATCACCACAAATCTAATATATCCCATTAGTCTTTGAGTACCGGGTATAAAAAACAGTGTTGCAAGCAAAACATAATACATTGACAATTATTGATTAATTTTATTTTAAAGTGGTTATTTTTTAACATTTTACAACCAAAACTGAGTAAATCATTGTGGCTAGGAGGTATTCGCAGAGGCCTGTTCGATCTTCAATCCTCATCTACTCTTCGACTTCTGAACTCTTCTCGAAACTGATCTGTCTCCTCTCTATAAAATTGATCTCACTCGGATGTGATACGCCCCGTGTCCTCTAACCTTTCCTTAACCACACAGGGGCGTAATACCTACAGTGTGCCCTCTCTATTGATCTCACGATCTGACTACGCCCCGTATCCTACATCCTCCCTCCTTAATTGATCCCCTTTATCTTTTAAGGTTCCTAAAATCTCAAAATTTCTTGTAGAAAGACCTTGGACAGACTGAGTGCACCTCGGCCGGAGATATGTCATTAGTTGTGGCACCCGGGCACAGACCTAACGAACACTTTAGCAAGGGGCTTAGCTTAAAAACCCACGATCCCCCGCGTATCCACCCAATTCTAACGGTGCTGGTCACGTAAATAATTGTAGAAACACACGGAGTAGGGGTCCGCCAGGGGTTGTCCCCCCTTTCAGAGCACGCAAGAAGACCCAATAATACACAAATGACTCCTCAGTGCCACAGTGACAGTGATAGGAAATACAACCAACACCCCAGTTAAAGGAAGAAAGAACAAAGAAACATTGCCATGAAACCCTACACAGAGAAACAACCAGGTGAGTCCTAAATGTTGAGTCCTAAATGGAACATGCAACAATGATGCCCATAAGAACCCTGTGGATAGAGGAAGACAAACATGCGGCCTCATGTATAAACATTCGCCGCATCATTTGCAAGTGCTACCGTATTCTGACAAGTATTTTTAAAAAATACTAAAATTATTCGGGGTGCCGACGTGATATCGGGGTATTTTTGTCGAATCAAACAATAAATTAAATTTAAATTGAGCATCCAATCCATTTCTGATTGCAAACAACAAAATGGTATTACAAATACTTGCAAGAATCCACTAAGATCTTTTGAGATTCACTGATTATAACTGTAAATGTGGGACTTGAAAATTAAAGTAAGCAGCACGTACTTTTTGTTCGGTGGAGCCAATGATAGCTTCACTTACATCGGACTCCTCCTTAACAAGCTCCATAAACAATTGGGTGCTCGTAGTCAAACTCGCAAATGCACCGTTTTCCACATTTAAAAATGAATCGCTCATTTAGTGGGTATTTTCTTTTAATTTCAACAAAAAATGCGTGTGCCCTCTTCTTCTTATTAAATCGTTTTGTTTACATTTGTAGGCCGAACGGCTGACAAAACGTCTCGCATCATTTTTCCGCACCTTCGACAATGATGCGGTAGTGTAAAAGGCTATTACGGAAGTTTGGTCATACGGTTGCAACATCGCCGTTTATCCATCGATTCTTACAAAAAGTACCTTCAACGACGTCTAATTATATTTATTGCTTATCAATTTAAAAAAAATGCAAAGCCCAATACAAGCAGACATGAGATACTTTAGTTGAAAAAAACAAAAGTCCCGAATCAAATTTTATGCAAAACAGAATATTTCAAACGATGAAGTCAAACCATTTTTGGAATTTTTATACATGTTTCCATTTTTGTTAATATATGCTTTTTACATCTGCTTCTACATTTCTACATGTGCATGTATAGCTACATATTCGAGACGTGGAAGTGTTTGCGAGAGAGAGAGGGAATGAGTAAGCGCTTGGCAGGCGTTGGTTAGCCACTGAAATTTAATTTGTTCCTTCTGGCTATAATAATGATCCGACCTGATCCAAATTCGGTAATCTGGTAGATATGGTAATTTTCCATGATTCTGCGTTTTTGGTTTTCTTTTATATTAAAAATTGTGGATTCCACAAATTTTCGTTCTTTGTAGGGGCGGAAGAGGGCTTAGCAAATTTTTGAAATAAACTTGTGCTGGATTGATATCACAGGAGCTTGGATAGAAAGTTTGGTAGCTCAAGCTTTTAAAGTCTCTGAGATCTAGGGTCGCGTGTGAGAGAGAGCGAGAGGGAACGATACTTTTCGAAATGGTTTTCTTTATTTATTTCAACATTTTGGTAGAAATAGTTATCCTCTATGATTCCGCGTTGTTAGTTTCCTCGAAACTTTCAAATTGTGTATGCCACAGATTTTCGTCTTTTTTGCGGGCGGAAAAGGACGGGGCGAAATTTTGAAATACACTTGTAGTAGTGTGATAACACAGGAGACTGGTTGCTCTAGCTTTAATAGTCACTGAGATGTAGGCGCTAATGAAGACGGACAGACGGACGGACAGACGGATGGACGGACGGACGGACAGACATGGCTATATCGACTCGGCTATTGATGCAGATCAAGAATAAATATACTTTATGGGGTCGGAAACGCTTCTTTCTGGGCGTTACACGCATCAGTTATTACCACAAATCTAATATACCCCTCTGCGAGTACCGGATATAAAAAGCAAGCTCTGAAAAAAAAATTAAAAGGAAACTTAAGAACTATTTAAATATTAAAATTTGTAGCTTCTCTTCGGTGCACTTATACTTTCTTTTTTTCTTTTTTCATATTATCTTAGGGTTTTCCAGCTACTTTGTATCCTATGAGTATTTAATGCAGCAAGGGGAAAGTCCTAATATCCCATACACTCTTATGGCCGGAGGCTGTGCTGGAATAGCTTCATGGCTAGCTTGCTATCCAATCGATGTAATTAAAACGCATATGCAAGCAGATGCTCTAGGAAAAAATGCTAAATACAGTGGATTCATCGATTGTGCAAGAAAAGGCTTTGAAAAAGAGGGTACTGTCTTTTTCTTTCGAGGATTGAACTCTACTCTAATAAGAGCATTTCCAAAGAACGCTGCTTGTTTTTTTGTGGTATCCTGGGTAATGGATCTTTTTGATAAAAGTGGAATGGATATGGTAATGAGCTCTGACAATCCACTTTATCTTGTAAACTTGGAAAATACGACCCAAACTAGTCTGGGGAACTCGTCCTCAAAAATTGAAGAATTAGTGAGGAACATTATAGCTGACAAATCTATCTTAGTCCAGTTAATTTCCACTCATCAGGAAATAAAGCTAAACCACTTTACAAAGAATATTTATAACGACTCTGATAATTTGAAAAGCCAAAATAAATCGAAATAAAAACCGTAATGAGCCCTATAGATGAAGTTTTATTTATACTCAATGAGTACAGTGACAAATGAAATCCGGGTAGATTTATGTAAAATGTAGACAGAACGACGCATTTCCGACACTACAAAGTATCTCTATATTTCATATATTTCATTCATAAAATATTATTAGGGCAGAGCCCCTCACAGCAAAAATGACGCCAAACTTTCCAGGCGACAGCAATTAGGAATCGAGCTGGAGCCCTGATCTCCTTGTTATAACTTTCTTACCTGACCACCTTATAACTTTCTAATTATTTTTCTTATTTAACCATATTAAATTGTATTTTTAATCGCCACTAGGCCAAACGATGATCTATGAATTATATCCAGTAAGAAGCCAAACGCTTGCGCTTGCTTGCTCTGAACCGCTCTCTGATTTTATCTACCCTTAGCTTATCTGTTTTCATTCTAACACACGCACTGCGTTGGCCACCGCTCTGTGCTTGACTCTCTGTGTTTCTATCGTCTCTCTGTGTCTCTCCGTTCACTTGCCGTTATTGTGATTGTTTTGTTCGTTCTTGCGCGCGCAATTGTGTAACACAAGCTAAAGTCATTATCTCTTATCACATCGACTTATATTTTACCTGTCTTTTTTCTTTTATTTTCATATATATTGTTTTTAATATCAAGCAATGAGCACCTGTTGTGCTAAACGCTGTGACGCTCACCGTTCAGTAGCTACACGTCAAACATTTATTTTCTGCTGGTTGTGAGACAACACGGCTCACTCTAGCTGCGCGGGTTTTGGTCATATCGGTGTTGGCGTTGTCGATCTGATTAAGACCCGCTGCGGTCTCAACTGGACTTGTTGGGATTGCAAGGCAGTTGTAGCCGATATGCAAACATTTATGAGACAGACTCATAACGTGTAACCATCTAGGGAGAATATTGGGACGAGTCGTGTAGCTAGCGCATTTGCGCTCAGGCTTCCATCCATATTCCTTTACTGAGTCGAAGCTCTTTCGGGGTGGGGTGGGTTTTGCTAAGACCTTGACTCTCGCCTACATAATCTTAATTAAGGATCCCTGCTGAAACTACAATGGGACCTAGCTCCCAAAAAAACAATTCGATTCGGTGAAGCAAGTTCAACCAAACTGCGGATACTTAAGGATGCATTTTCCCAAACAGTTGCGAAGTATTGGCGTGGTCTAAAGATGTAAGTCGACCAACGCGTTCTTTACCCTCCCTACCTGGATATTCAATTTACGATTTTCTGAATATCCCCTAGTACAATGGCTATCTCCCAGTTAATCAGGTCACCGTTAAAAAGGATTGTCTAGTTACTCATTCCGAAATAATTAGATGGAAAGTTCATATAAATTCACTGTATTTCATCGTAAACATTTTTGGTTTCCTAAGCTAAAGTAAAAATATCCAAGAAAAAAAATTACATTGCTACAAAATGTATGCTTAAAAAAAATACAATAAAAAAAAGGTAATATCAAAAATTTAGAAAAGTTATGAAGGCAAAAATGTGGGAAAATACTGGTTGATTTATGTTAATGTTCGGTTCAAATCATTTCCCGGATCATTTTTATAAGATCGGTCGAAATGTCTGGTGACTAATTTTTCTTTAGTTAGGACAAATGCAATACAATATTAATTCGAGCAACTCACATACCAAAACTATCCAACGGTGAAAGGCCTTCCAACGGTGTTGATGTTGTGGCTAAGCTTTGGGAAAATAAAATGATTATAGAGGGGTACAACGATTGATTTTAACCATTTCAGCACTTTCCTTTTCCGACAAATTTTCCTCAAACTATATTGGATGTAAATCTTAAAACTTGCACGCAGGCAAAAGATTGAATTAGAACCAAAAGATTACTGGAAAATGAAAGAAATTTTAACTAATCACAAAAATTAAATCAAAACAATGAGGCCATTAAGGGAAAATCCGACTCGGTGATCAAGCACCATTGGGCGATCGGTCAGCGAAGCAATTGGCCGTTTTGTTTGTGGAGCGCCACTGCACAATCGGTTAGTGCGGTATCTTTCCGTTTTGTTTGTGGAGCGCCACGGTGCTGGCTGCAGTACAGGTGCTCTAGAGTGCTCTGGCTTTAAATGTTGCCTTCTGTTCCAAACCCGTGCCGAATGATGGACTAGCGGCTGGCAGGTTGCCACTAAATCAAAGGGTGGAGGTGCTTAGCGATTTGTGGGTGATAGTGCGTGGGTTGGTGTGAGTTGGTGGGCTCCGCTAGCGATGTATGCGTGTGGGGGCTACACTGGCCACACAAAGACACAAATAAGAAGCGCAGACGAAAAATCAGCCCACCCCCGAGAATCCGTAGTTGCCGCTTGGCAAGATGCGTGCAGCAGAGTTGGCAAAGATCGCGGGGCGTGGGCGATAGCCAAGGAAGTCGATGTGCACTCTGCCGAAAAGAAAATGCCGTTGAAGACAAGAAAATTACCGAAATATGTGGTAGCACCAATACCTTTTCTTGTGTCGAATCCAGTGAAACAATTGTTTGATCACTCGGATCGGCTTAACTGCTGGATGCCTCCAGATGAAATTTTCCTTCACACACGTGATTAACTTTTCGCACTGGTACACACGGTATAAAATTGCAGACGCACCAAGAACAGAATTTTTGAGAAAGAGAGCGTGGGTACAGCTGCACTATCTTTTATAGACCGGCATTCCAGAGCTTTCTCTCGGAAACCCTTCTGAGAGAGGGAGAGAGTGACAGATGACGTTCGGTGATTGCAGAAGCCCTGAACGAGCTTTTCTAAGCTGCACTACCGCTGGTGGAACTAGATCATCTAGCGCCCTCTACATCTCAGAAAACCGATATGCATTTCCATCGCAGCGACTATAAAATATCGCAGCTGAATTGCGAGGGAAATTTAAATTCATTCTTGCTGATCTCAACGGACCGAAGGGCGCCCGTTACAAACGAATTCGCTGCTGTCCACTCTGAGTTCCGGAAATTGCAGGATAAGTTTTCCTCAATGGAAACTCATTTTAAAAATCTCAAAATTATAAATGAGTCTCCAAAGAAAAGAAAGGTTACTCCTAGTCTGCCCAGTGTTCATAATTCGAATTCTCTTGCAGTTAGCGACACACATGCTCCTCCTATCAGTTCACCAGCCTTGATCGACTTTAGCGCTAAGGAAATCGGTGTACATGCATCTAGTCACCCCTCCAGAAATTTCTGGTTCTATCTGATTTACCCCGAGATTAATAAATCTGAAGCATTTTAAATCCCGTATGTACAAGAAGTTTAAAAAATCTGGTTTTCAGTCAGACTTTTCGAAGTACTCAATTGCAAAATCGAAATTTTCCTTTTTTAATACATTGTGCTACAATAGATACTTGACTAAATGCAAGCTTAACTTTAAACGTGACCCTAAACAATTCTTCAGGTTTGTTAATTCTAAACCTTAATCTTCCCGATTTCCTTCTTCTCTACACTTAAATGGTAGTTCTGCTGATAGGGATTGTGATATTGCTGATCTGTTCGCTTCCTTTTTCCAACGTTGCTACTATTTCCCGTCTATTAGCTTTCCCTCTATCCTAGCCTCATCGAACGACTTTAGCAGTAGTTACTCTTATCCTATCCCTTTAAATAGTTCTAACTGTATCCTTCCCCCTTTCATCGACTATGATGGTCTCCTAACAACTTTAAAATCGTGCACGTTTTCGTTCTCCACTGGGCCAGACTCGGTTCCGAGTGCTGTTCTTAAACTTTGTGCAGAATCTCTTTGTGTGCCTCTCCTAAAACTTTTCAACTTGTCTCTCAAGACTGGTGACTTTCCCACCGTCTGGAAAGAATCCTATATAGTTTCCTTTCATAAAAAGGGATCTAAATCTGATGTCTCTAACTACCGCTGTATTTCCAACTTATTTGCCATTCCTAAACTCTTCGAAAAAATCATCACTTCTCAGCTGCAACATTTTTGTAGTTCTATATTCTCTGAATCACAGCATGGATTCATTAAACGTCGCTCAGCTTCTACTAATCTCCTTGAATTTTTCACCTTCGTAACTTCGGGATTTGCTAAACAGTGTCAAACTGATGTCGTTTATACTGACTTTAGTAAAGCCTTCGACTACGTCAATCATAATCTACTTATGCATAAACTGTCTCTTCTAGGGTTTCCGACTAAGCTTCTATATTGGATTAATTCCTACCTTTGTAACCGTTCTCAACGTGTCTGCTTTAACTCCTCTCTCTCTAAACCTGTTATTGTCTCACCGGGGTTTCCTCAAGGTAGCCATCTGGGTCCCTTGCTATTTAACCTATTTATTAACGATCTTCCACAAATATTATCTCATTCACGTGTCCTAATGTATGCTGATGACTTTAAGCAATGTTTTTCCTACAGTGACCCCTTTTCCCCACTATCTTTGCAATCAGATCTTGATGCCCTTAAAAACTGATGCCTAATCAACATTCTACCTCTTAACATTTCTAAATAAAATATATTTTCACCGCAATAAGCCATACCTTTTCGACTACTCTATCAATAAAATTATCCTTCAACGCCTCTTTAACGACTTGGGCATTACATTTGTACCAAATCTATGTTTCAACTCTCATATCTCTACTATCTCTAACAAAGCCAAAGGAGTCCTTGGATTTGTCAAAAGATGGTCTAAGGAATTCACAGATGATACTAGATACTACAAAACTTGTGAATGTTTCTGTGGTCCGGCCTATCTTGGAATATGGTTCTTGTGTCTGGTCTCCACACTACCAAAAATTTCAGGATATGCTCGAACCAGTACAAAAACAGTTCCTCATCTTTGCTCTCCGCGGACTGAATTGGGACCCTTCGATCCATCTGCCTTCTTATGAAAGTAGGTTGTGCTTAATTAACCTCCACTCTCTTAAATCCCGTAGAATCCGTCAAGGAGTTCTCTTCCTAAATAAGCATCTCTCTGGTGAGGTCAAATCGACTGCCCTCACCAGCCCTATTAATATTGCTGTTCCTTTCCGCCCGACTAGGCATTACTTTCCTCTTCATCTCCAACTCTGTCTTTCTAACTACTCGGATTATGAATCTTTCCGTAGCCTTTTCCGTAACTATAACCAATCTTTCCATCTGTTTTCCTTTGATACTAGTTCTAATATCGTCAAAATTATCTTAATCAATAGCTTAATATAATTTAACTAGCTCTTATTGGGAATTGTTCGGCTACCGGCTTTTCTCTAACCTAAATTTGGCTGTTGGTGGGACCTTATCGGCTACTGAGCCGATAATCAGCCCCAACGGGTCTGAGTATTTGCGTAGTTAATATGTAATTTTACCCTTACAGTTTAACTGTACATTGTTAAACTTTAAACAAAAATAAACAACAACAACAACATATGTACGTATAATTCTTAAGGGAACAGAGCCATGAGCATCACTGTTATAGATTAAGAGATCTGCAGCAGACAAGTGAAAGAACGAGGGGGGACATATTTTCTGCCCGTTAATGCTTTAAAAGTCGCTGCCCATCGAAGATTTTTTTAAGAACAGACCCATGAGCATCACTGTCATAGATTAAGAGATCTGCAGCAGACAATGGAAAGAGTGAGGGGGACATATTTTCTGCCCGTTAATGCTTGAAAAATCGCTGCTCATCGATGATTTTTTTGAAGTTACTTTAGCAAGCCAGATGGTGGTTGGCAAACGAGCGAGTGCGTATTATACATGGGATCAAGGTTTTAACTGATGAAGATCTTAATGTTGTTTTTATGGTTATGTGGAACGCTTCACTTATTTTTAAAGTTAAAATAATCCCTCATTTACGTTTCATTAAGCGATTGTGAGAATTTTTTTTAAGATGTAAAGGTACCTTTTACATTTGTATAAAATGAGGAGGATGAGGAGTTGTCGTCGCTTTGGCCAGGGTATACTTTCCGTATCTGCTTTGGGAATACTGATTTTTCCTTCCTGTTCTGGCCTCTCCTTGAGGTCTTGAGATGTGTTCTCTCCATGAACTTTATCAATTATTTTCTAAGAATTTCCACTTTTTCTAGTTTCTCGAAGTAGTTTCTTGTAATTCTTTTTCGTTGACTATATATTGTAACGAAAATTCGAAGTTGGCGCCCTTAGAGCCCTGGACCAGGCTTATCGATAGTTTGAGTCCACCTCGATCGGCTGGACTTTGGACAGTAGGAAGAAAGAAAACGAAGAGAGAGAGAAGCAAGAGGAAGGGAGAGATTGAGTTGAAAAAAAAAAGTTGTAACAACGTGCTTAAGAAGGTTAGGTTTTCGAATAAACTGGAAAAAGCGGAAAGAAAAGCGTTAAGTGTGTTTTTATCACGACGGCATCACAGCTGCTACCTCCCCTTGGCTGCCGCCTTACAAAATTTGTCCAAATCCCAACCTGAAAAGGAAATCCGCTCGGCCCGCCGGTAGCAAAAATCTTGTTACATTGGTGTCAGGTGTGGGGTTTGCGATCAGATGCTGGAAAGATCTCAAGCCATAATGCCAAGACGAGGAGGAAGACAACGTGCCCGTTCCGTGAACCCGGAGCCCGCTACAGTGACCACGGCTTCATTGACGCAGATGTTGACCGACACCCAGAACCAGATGGATCTGAAGATCGAGAAGATGTTTGACTCGTTCCAGCGAACGATGCTACGCGTATTGGAAACTTCCCCCCGCAATCAAACGGGAGGGGACACCCCTCACCCAGAAACACTGGCCAGACCCCCCGCACCATGGGCGAATGCAGCAAATGCAAGGGAAAACGGCGCGACCGTGTACCTCGAGAGTCCGCAGGCCGCTTCCACCCTGCGACCATCGAGCGGCCGAGTCTCTACCTTTCAGCCTGGGACGCTGCCTTCGTACGACGGCTCAACATCTTGGTCCGATTTCGAGCGCATTCTGGAAATGATGGCGGAAAATCAGCAGTGGAGCGACGCTGAGCGGTGCCTGGGTATAGCACTCAACGTACAAGGCCAAGCCCAGAGGTTCTTCAGCACCCTGCCAACGAGCACAACTCGCAACTATCACCTATTGATGTCATCAATGCGGACACAGTTCGCCTTAGACTGCCAGGCAAGTTACCAACAGCAAAGACCCAAGTAGTCCCTCATGGATTTTGCCATAGAGTTGGAACGCCTGGGCCGTGTGGTTTTTGCCGGTATTCCAGAGGACACCTATAACTCCATAATGGTACAA
Source organism: Drosophila algonquin (assembly GCA_035041765.1). NCBI lineage: Eukaryota > Metazoa > Arthropoda > Insecta > Diptera > Drosophilidae > Drosophila > Drosophila algonquin. The sequence goes on along the minus strand of JAWNKY010000611.1, from coordinate 21,814 downwards.
CAGTTCGTGGACGGCATGCCTGAAACCACGCTGCAGTATCCCGTGCTGGCCAGCAAGCCCTCGACTCTCTCCGAAGCCCGGGATATGGCCATTAAGCTCCAGACCCTGGGGGTGCGTAACTCCGGCCGACCCATCTTTTATATGGCCGACGCCCCTAGTGGCCAAGGATCAACCGCCACACCTCGCCATCGGGGTCGGGAGGCTGCAGCACGCCCGGCGCCCAAGCCACAGGAAGAAGTCGCTTCGGGAAACTAATTCAAGTCAGCTCCGCGGGGCGAGAGTTGACTGCCGTACATATAGCCCCCAACCAAAACGTAGACGACCAGACTCCGCTACGACAGCCTGCAGTGGCCGCCAACGCCCAGAAAAACGAGCCAGAACGGGAAGTTGTACTGCCGACTTCGGAACTCAATGCCCCTATTGGACCTTCCTCGCCGGAGTCTGCGCCGTCGGCATATTAGAGCAACACCGAACTCAGGACGGATAGAGGACCAGCGTCGATCTTCAGAAAGCCGGCTCTCACACCTGAGAACAAAACGGAAGACGGCCGCCAAGTCAGGCGTGCCCAGCGCGGGAGCCCCAGCAATGAACCGCCAGCTACGTACTCCATTGACACACTGTGTGCGTCTCGGCAACTGTTCGGATCGGCAACCGCTCGGTGCTGCAAAACTTCCTGCTTGTGGACGGTGCCCCTCCCAGTCTCCTATGAGTCGACTTTCTCCTCCGTCATGGAGCCACGGTGGACCTTAGCGCCCTGCTGCTCAAGTTCGCCTGGGGTACGGTGCCATTACACCTTGCAGGCTCCATGCGAGAGAACGCGCTCTATTTGACGGAGACGGCATGTAAACCGCCCCGGACCGACGCACAGCTTAGCTCAAGGCGCATACCGGAGACGGAGCAGCAGCAAGAAGTATCGGACCTACACTCGGGCATGGCCACGGGTAGCCCCATCGAAGGCGACCCCAATAGCAGCCTGGCGGTACAAATTGTTAATTGCAACGACCAAGAGCGGAGCTTGCCGCCACTTACTGTGTTGGGCAAGCTGGCAGCGGCAAATGAAGCGAGTAGGCAGTCGGATGCAAGGGAGGAATCCATAGATTAGAGTTCCCTGCTACATTACGTCGAGCCCGAAGCACGGGCGCCGCTCGAGAAGATGCTCCATCGTAATCGCAAGGCCTTTGCCAAAAACGATGACGAAACGGGCAAAACCAACATACGCACCATTTCATAGACACGGGTCAATCCCGACCCCTTAAGCAGCCACCACGACGGTTGGCGCTAGCGAAGAATCAAGAAGTGGAGCGCCTGTTAGCAGAGATGCGCGCAAACGGAGTGGTACGCCCCTCCAACAGCCCCTGGGCCTCGCCGGTTGTGTTAGTCCAAAAGAAGAACGGATCGACCAGATTCTGTGTGGACTATCGGCGGCTCAATGACGTCACGGTTAAGGACTCATACCCCTTGCCGAGAACAGAGGATGTTCTGGCTACCCTTCACGGTTCCAAGTGATTCTCTACGATGGATTTGCAGAGCGGCTACTGGCAGGTGGAGATGGACGAGCTGTCTAGGCCCAAGACTGCTTTCGCCTGTGGGTCTGGATTGTTCGAGTTTAACGTAATGCCATTCGGGTTGACTAACGCCTCGGCAACGTTCGAGAGGCTTATGGACGGATTGTTCGCTGGCCCAATCTGGAGGTCAACGATGGTATATTTAGATGACATTATCGTTCATTCCCGTACGGCGGAAGAGCACCTAGAGCATTTGGAAAGGGTTTTCGAACGGCTAATATCAGAGGGATTACGACTGAGTCCGAAGAAGTGCCACTTTTTCAAAAGCGAGGTAAATTTTCTGGGACACGTCGTGGGCAGTCAAGGTTTGCGGACTTGCCCGTCGAAGATAGCTAAGGTCACTGATTGGCCCCGACCTCAGAGCCAAAAGGACGTACGCTCATTCGTCGGTCTCTGCTCATACTACCGTAAATTCATCCCCGACTTCTCGACGATCGCCAAACCGCTCCACGAGTTGACAGAGGCTCGTCGTGCCTTCGTTTGGACTACGGAAACGGAACGGTCTTTCGACGCGCTGAAGATTAAGTTGACGACAGCCCCGATTCTAGCCTTTCCCAAGCCCAGCGATCTTGGAGTGGGCGCCGTGCTAAGTCAGATCCAGGACGGTCAAGAAGTAGTCATCGAATATTATAGCAAGACTTTCAGCCCGGCAGAACGCAATTATTGCGTAACCCGAAGAGAACTACTGGCGGTAGTTCGGTCCACCAAACACTTTCACCATTATTTGTACGGCCAGAAATTTGTTGTACGGACGGATCACGCCTCGCTTAAGTGGCTTCTCACTTTCCGGGAGCCGGAAGGCCAAGTCGCAAGGTGGATCGAGAGGCTGCAGCAGTACGATATGGATATTCAGCATCGCCCTGGGAAACGCCACGGTAATGCGGACGGGCTATCTCGCCGACCCTGCAACAATTGTCGCGTATGCGAGAAAGCGGAAGAAAAGGCTGGCCGGGTACTTTACTTAGGAGTAGTACCAGAGCCTTTGGACGAGCACCAGAAGAAAGATCCTGACCTAGCAGTAGTCTACGAATGGGTTGCGCAAGGAGAGAGGCCACCGTACAATTTTGGGTGAGAGCCCCGACGTGAAAGCTTACTGGCATCTATTTTCTCGTTTGCAGTTGGAAAATCGAGTGCTCACGGTCACCACCCGCGATGCCGGCCAGCTGCCTGTCATTCCGTCTGCAGTGCGGCCGGAAATACTACAGAGCGTCCACCAATCACCCACGGGAGGCCACTTCGGCGTGAAGAAAACTTTGGCTAAGGCCAAGCAACGTTTCTATTGGATCGGCCTTAGCGCCGATATTGCCATATTCTGTGCCCGCTGTTTGAAGTGTCAGGCACGAAGCGGACCGGCCAGACGAACGGTCGGCAAGCTCCAACCCAGCGCAATCGGTGCCCCGTTCGAAAGGATCGCCATCGACATACTGGGCCCCTTGCCCACCACCGCCCGGGGCAACCGCTACATAGCTGTCGTAATGTGCTACTTTACAAAGTGGCCAGAATGCTTGGTACTACCGGACCAAACGGCAGAAACTGTGGCACGCGCCTTAACGGAAGAGGTGTTTTGCCGATATGGAGTGCCCTTTGTACTTCACTCGGACCAAGGACGGAACTTTGAGTCGGAAGTTTTCCGAGCCTGCCTACGACTGATGGATGTCGAGAAAACACGGACCACCCCGCTTCACCCTCAATCTGACGGAATGGTCGAGCGTTTCAACCGCACGCTGCTCGGCTACCTGGCTAAATTCGTAGCCGGCGATCAACGGAATTGGGACGAGCGCCTGCCGTGGGCATTGTGGGCTTATCGAGCCGCCCCTCGAAGTTGGCGCCCTTAGAGCCCTGGACCAGGCTTATCGATAGTTTGAGTCCACCTCGATCGGCTGGACTTTGGACAGTAGGAAGAAAGAAAACGAAGAGAGAGAGAAGCAAGAGGAAGGGAGAGATTGATTTGAGAAAGAGTAGTTGTAACAACGTGCATAAGAAGGTTAGGTTTTCGAATAAACTGGAAAAAGCGGAAAGAAAAGCGTAAAGTGTGTTTTTATCACGACGGCATTACAGCTGCTACCTCGCCTTGGCTGCCGCCTTACAAAATTTGTTCAAATCCCAACCTGAAAAGGAAATCCGCTCGGCCCGCCGGTAGCAAAAATCTTGTTACAATATGAAGAATTTCACGAAGGTTTGAATTGAAGCATTGAATTGGTGCCAGATCCACGTTTATGTAAAAAAAGAACCGGAATAAATTCCGGTTAAATTAACTCTAAGTGAAAGCAGCGCAAACGATCCTACCGAACTCCAGTGCATCGAAATAAAGGGGAATGTAAAAGCTGAGAAGAAAGTAAAATGAGGGGAGAAATCAAAGCTATGAGAAGCCGATTAAGCAAGATAAGAAGAACAGCGAGACAGTCGTCGCCGTGCAGATATTGTTTCTGAAACTAAGAAAGTTCTCAGAGAAAAATAAGGGTTTCTATGAGGAATAGTTAAGCAACTCCGGTATATATTGTGTTTATGCTAGGCTATGAAATGATTTCATGAAATTCGGAAAAAAAAGTGTGTATAAATATCATTTCAAGAATTTAGTAACACACGAAAGTTGACTATAAGTTCAGCGTCATTTCGTGAATAGGTGAGACAAATTAGATGGCAACGCCGGGCGAAATAAGTAAAAAAAATTAAGCAAAGTAATGACGAAACAAGAAGAATCAAAAAGATCCTTTTGGACTGACGCGGAGGTAACTGAGCTTCTTGCGCTAGTGAAAGCGGAGAATGTAGATGGAATTTACTTCAAAATAGTTTCCAATTTACACGTCTGGCAACTTCTCCGATATGATTGCATGAATTCGTCTCCGTCGGATAAACAGGGGCTAATTTAATTTCACGAATTCTAGAATTCATAGTATAAACATAGTAATAGAGTCACCCCGTTGTGAAAATTTGTTTGAACGGGGAAATTGGGAAATTGAACCTCAAATGGGGCAATATGGCCGCAAGGTAGACGTTAGCTTTCACGAGCAGTGAAAGTGGTGCCAAAAAAAATCTAGTCTGTCCCACGGTGCCATGCAAATACAACTGAAGTGAGAGAGAGGAGATAGCGGAATAACTTTGAACTGTTGGAATACCTTTTAACGTGTGAAGAGAGAGTCGAGGCGGTAGTAGAATAAATAATTAGTTTTGCGATTATATTTAAACAATTTCTTTAGTGGGTGTTTGGGCGAGGCCCGAGTGTAATTCCCTTATTTTTGCACTCTTAATCGTATTGTACTTTCCATACTCTTAAAGGTTTACTCTCTTGCTCTCTCTCAGCATCATGCTCTCACTTATCATCTATTATCTATGCCTCTTAACTCTCGTTTTCTCATCTATGCGTCCTCACGGCGTAGCTAAGCGGATGGTTAGCTAAAGTCAGTTACAAATTACCGCTTGATATAGTTGGCGCACAGACCTTTTTTGTCCCAACTATTATTTGGCACGAGACTTGCTCGCTTGCCTCCCCAAGTTTTGTTAACTCTCTAATTACAAACAATATATTGTTAAAGGCTCTGGCATTTTCGGCCACCCTCACTATTCAAAATCACATACAATAAATTATAACGTTTTTGATCAAACTTTTGAAAAATTCTTCATATATAGTCAACGAAAAAGCTCGTTGTCTCAACATTTGGTGACCCCGACGTGATCGTCTATAATAATATTGCTAAAAACAATTAAAAATCGTTTAAAGTGCAAACTAAACCTAACCTTTCTGATGCGAAGCTCTCGTCTCGGCGTTTGCTTGCTCATAAACACCAATACGTCTTCGCACAACAACGGCTTTGATTTCGGTGCATTTGCGCGCACATACCGACAATCAAACGGGTCATTCTCCTATTCCTCTTTGTGCCTTCTCGCTGCTGCTCTCAGTGCATTTGCGCGCACAAACCGAAATTCTAACGGATCGTTCTTCTATTCTTCTTTGTGCCTGCTCGCTGTCTGCTGCTGCTGCTGCTTGCCAAAATGGCTGAGTCCAATGACTTATCAGAAAACAGGGTGTTTTTTTTACAAACGGAAGGCACAGTCAATATACGAAAGAGCAGTTTTACTTCAAGAGACAATTGTGGGGGATGAAAGCAATGAAGATGCACTTAACGCAGTTCATTTAGAATATTTGGAAAAAATGTCCGATTTATTTAATGCGACGCATTCAAATTTAGAAGAACTCGACGTAAGCGAAATTGGCAGCGACTTAAGCAACAAATTTAATGTCTTGGTTATGGAAATCAATGTTCGTATTCGCTCAAGACTCCGAAGTGCTAACGGTAACATGCCGCATCACTCAACGATACATCCTGAGATTAACGTTACTGCCTCCGGAAATGTTCGGTTACGATATCATATTCCTGATATAAAACTTCCTACTTTCCGTGGAGGCTATACTGAGTGGGCAAACTTCTTCACTATGTTCAACACAATTATAGGTCAGGAGGCCGTTTTATCAAGGATTGAGAAGTTTCAGTACCTGCGATCATGTTTGGATGGACCTGCATTGGAAGCTGTTCGGTTTTTGGAAGTAACGGAGGGCAATTATGATATCGCGTTGGATATTTAAAGCAACCGTTTCAATAACAAACGTTTTATCTTTCAGGCACACGTCGCTGAGATGCTGAAGCATGAGAAGGTTGAAGATGGGTCAACTAGAAAGCTGCGTACCTTATCGGATAAGGTGCATTCTCACATGAGATCGCTAAAGTCGATGGGTAACATGGAGGAAATAGCAGGTTGCATCATCGTTCACTCCATGTATAAGTATCTGGACACCGAAAGCAGGAACAAATGGAAGAACATTGGACGGTGAATGTTATACCGACCTGGGACCATTTTTTGACTTTTTTGGAAAAGAGATGTCAAGCGATGGAGGCAAAGGATCAAGCTATGTTGATTGATCCCCATAGCAATCAGGTTGGAAAACATAAAAGATTAAATAATTCCAAAAACAGTCTTGTTGCTACAAGTACCCTTGCATTGTAGTGCGTATTTTGTGATAATAAGGGGCACAACATTTACAGCTGCACTCGGTTTGGAAACCTCTCACCTTCTTTGCTCCTTAAAGAGGCATGGAAGCTTAGAGTATGCTTCAACTGTTTGAAGAAGGGACATCGCAACACCTCCTGCAGTTCAGGTTCTTGCGGTGACGCTCAGACCCCAGTTTTCAGAATTCTCTTGTTGCCGCTTCATTACCTTTCTCGCCTCCTGCTCAGAATCTTAGTTCAGAGGTAGTGCTTCTCGCCACGACAGTCATCATGATTAAGAGTCGATATGGTGATCTTATTCCATGCCGTGCTCTTCTGGATTCCGGCTCGCAGATTAACTTAATAACCTCTCGTTTTGCTCAAATGCTTCAGCTGAAACGAGCCAAAGGTTCGGTGTCAGTATCCGGTATTGGTGCTGAATCCGCATTTCATACAGAAGGTTCAGTCAATTTGGTCATTCGATCCAGGACTTCTGATTACTGCACGAGTCTCACAGCTCTTGTTGCTCCACGCATAACAGGAAACCAGCCCGCTTCTTCTTTTGATATATCCAAATGGAAAATGCCATCCAATATCAGCCTTGCTGACCCGAACTTCAACAAATCTCAGCACAACGATGTGCTTATTGGAGCCACTTTATTTAATGTTATCTTATTCGTTGGACAGATTAAGTTGCACAAAGGTCTTCCTATAATACAGAAAACGCGTTTCGGTTGGGTAGTAACAGGTGGAGGTCATTATTCCCACAACTCTGTGCTCCTAGCTGCCTCAAGTTCGACTGAATTGAGTCATAATCCCACCGTCGGTTTGGATGAGCTAGTGAGACGCTTCTGGGAAGTCGAAAATTGCCACGGCCCCGCCATAGAGGCTACAAAGGAGGAAGTTGGTTGCGAGGAAAATTTTAAATAACATTTCTGTCGATTTCCAAGTGGCGAGTACAGCGTTCAAATGCCCCTTAAGATGAGTGACAGTCTTCTTGGTGACTCATATCAACAAGCATATCGCAGATTTCTCAATTTAGAACGCAAACTGGGACGCAAGCCACTTATCAGGGCCCAATACGCCGAATTTATAAAGGAGTACCTCGACTTAAATCATATGTCCCCTGTTAAGAGCGACTCACTAAAACAATGCAAATTCTTTCTTCCTCATCACTGCGTAGTAAGAGAGGACAAAACCACCACAAAACTCCGAGTAGTTTTCGACGGATCCGCGTGTACATCTACAGGATGTTATCTAAACGATATATTGATGTCGGGCCCTACTATTCAGCCGAAGTTAGAAAGGACTCTTCTCCGATTTCGTAATCAACTAGCAGTCGACGAGCGTACTTCTTATCCAATTGGATCTAAGGTTGTGTTTCAGGCTTTCTACGTGGATGACTTGCTAACGAGGGGAGACACTACAAATGAGGTTCTTGAAATAATTCGCCAGGTGTCGGGACTCTTAGCCAAAGGGAATTTCAAGATCAGGAAATGGTGCTCCAACGATGCATCTTTACTAAATCAAATACCCAGTGAAGATAGGGAAACATTTGTAAAATTCACTGATGGCAGCGATGTAACATGGCATGGAATCCCACTTCGGATGAACTATTGTTTGCCTTTTGCCCCAATCAAGTCCCTTCGAATCCAACTAAACGAGTTATATTGTCCACCATTGCACGATTTTATGATCCACTCGGACTTATAGGTCCAGTAATTACAAGGTCAAAAAATTTTCTGCAGCAGTTATGGAAAGAAAAGCTTAATTGGGATGAAAGTCTGCCAGTCACCATACGCACAGCTTGGATCGACTTTATTCAGCAGTTTGAAATAATGCAACAAATCTCTTTCCCACGTCTATCATTCCTTCAAAGCAGCAATCTTGAAATACATGGATTTTGTGATGCTAGCATGAGTGCATATGGAGCATGCATTTACACTGTTTCGCAAGGCGTCAATGGAGTAAAGACAAATCTTCTGTGTTCCAGATCTCGTGTAGCGCCACTGAAGACTATTACAATACCCGCTACTCGCTCAGCTTATGCATGAAGTCTCTTTAATGAACTTCAATTGCTCGTATTACAGTTGGTGTGATTCTACCGCTGTGTTAGCCTGGATCAAAAACCAGTCATCTAACTTTAATGTATTTGTTGCTTATCGACTGTCTGTTATTCAGGAACTCACATCTGGAATGTCTTGGCTGCACGTGCCAACTGATCTCAACCCTGCCGATATGCTTTCTCGAGGATCACTACCTGCTGAGCTTATCAATTTTCATCTTTGGAATCATGGGCCCCCATATTTGACGGAAAGTAAATATCAATGGCCAAGTACGCCTGCTCTTCCAGAGCCGGTTTTGGAGGCACGGAAAACAATCCTAATTACCAACATCACTTCGAAATATTTGATGGAAGAATCGAAATTCGTGAATTCCTTCCCCAAAATGCAGCGAATTTTTGCATATGTATGCAAATTTATTCATCGAAAAAGGTTTAAAATAACTGTGGAGGATATGCGCTTGGAAACCGAACTGCTTCTTCGCCTTACTCAGCAATCTCGTCTGTTTAATGAAATAAGAACCCTGGAATCCCGAAAGGACATCAAAGCTTCAAGCCCAATCGCCTCGCTTTCTCCATTTTTAGATGATTGCGGTTTGCTTCGAGTTGGAGGACGCCTTAAAAACTCCACGGTGGATTTTGAAGCACGACATCCCATAATACTGCCCAGAAATCATTCCATCACTTCTGCTTTGATACGGCACCTACACGAAAAGCATCTTCACGCAGGACCCCAGTCACTATAAGCCATCATTCGGCAAACTTACTGGCCAATTGGTGGTCGCAAGACCGTAGCTCACGTCATACAGAAGTGTGTCAGATGCTTTCGAGTGAAGCCTCGAACTCTAGAGCAAATAATGGCAAATCTTCCGGTGGACAGAGCTAGCGAATCTCGGGCATTTCTAGTTACCGTTATGCTTCTCCACTAAAGCGGTTCACATCGAGCTAGTGAAGGATCTCACAACGTCCGCGTTCCTGTCTGCTCTTCGCCGTTTTATTTGCACACGTGGAAAACCGATTCGTATTTGGTCAGATAATGCCACAAATTTTGTTGGAGCGCGGAACGAACTGGCAGAACTCAAGTCTTTATTCCTAAGCGACAATCATCAAGACGTCGTACATCAAGCTTGCCTCAACGATTGTATCGATTGGCGTTTCATTCCTCCTAGATCACCTCATTTTGGAGGATTGTGCGAGGCTTCAGTCAAGGCAGCAAAACATCATCTTCGGCGTGCCCTTGGATCCTCGCTTCTTGGATTTGATGAACTGCGCACCCTTGCGTGCAATATTAGCGCAATCATTAACTCAAGGCCATTGTTTCCTCTTTCAGAGAACCCGGCAGATCTCGATGTGCTCACGCCAGCTCATTTCTTGGTTGACGCCCCTATCACAACCTTCTTGGAGCCTGACTTGGTACATTTAAACGTCGATCGCCTGGAGCGTTGACAGAAGGTCACACAGCCGCAGCAAATTTTTTGGTCTCGATGGCGCCAATTTTATTTAAGCAGTCTTCAGGAGCGAGCTAAGTGGCGCACCCGGAATCCTGAGCATCATGTCAACGATGTCGTTCTTGTTAAGGACGAGAACTACCCTCCGCTGAAGTGGCCGCTAGCGAGAATCCTCGAACTCATCACAGGAGCTGATGGAGTGTCTCGCGTCGCCTTGATCTGGATGGCTACAGGTGTTAGCCGAAGAGCGCTTGCCAAACTGTGTCTTTTGCCTCTATGGGATGCGGTAAAAGGCTTAAAAGGCTCCTTCCACGGGGGGAGTATGTTCGGGCAAGGCCCGAGTGTAATTCCCTTATTTTTGCACTCTTAATCGTATTGTACTTTCCATACTCTTAAAGGTTTACTCTCTTGCTCTCTCTCAGCATCATGCTCTCACTTATCATCTATTATCTATGCCTCTTAACTCTCGTTTTCTCATCTATGCGTCCTCACGGCGTAGCTAAGCGGATGGTTAGCTAAAGTCAGTTACAAATTACCGCTTGATATAGTTGGCGCACAGACCTTTTTTGTCCCAACTATTATTTGGCACGAGACTTGCTCGCTTGCCTCCCCAAGTTTTGTTAACTCTCTAATTACAAACAATATATTGTTAAAGGCTCTGGCATTTTCGGCCACCCTCACTATTCAAAATCACATACAATAAATTATAACGTTTTTGATCAAACTTTTGAAAAATTCTTCATATATAGTCAATGAAAAAGCTCGTTGTCTCAACAGTGGGTGTTTGAATAAAATATTGGCAAAAATAGAAAAAAACGAGAAGGAACGTTGTGAGCCGCGGCAAAGGCGTATTACTTTATATCCGGTACTCAGTCAGAATATATGTGATCTTATGATTTATGTAATTTATTATATGCTGGAAAATTTCAAAAAAATTAGGTCGAACCCTATGCTAGATTTTTATATATTTAAAGTTATCTGTTTCCATTTTTGTTTGCATAAAATGTTTACATCAGCTTCTACATTTCTACATGTACATGACAAACTATACATACTAGACGTGAAAGTGTTTGCGAGAAAGAGAGGGAATGAGTAAGCGCTTGGCAGGAGTTGCGTAGCGACTGAAATTTAATTTGTTCCTTCTGGCTGGCTATAATAATGATCCGACCTGATCCAAATTCGGCAATCTGGTAGATACGGTTATTTTCCATGATTACAAATTGTGGATTCCACATATTTTCGTCCATTGTGGGGGCGGAAAGGGGCGTGTCAAATTTTTGAAATAAACTTGTATTGAATTGATATCACAGGAGCTTGGATAGAAAGTTTGGTTGCTCTCGCTCTTATAGTCTCTGAGATCTAGGCGCTCATTTGGACGAATAGGCAAAGCAGACTGTGTTGCGTGTGAGAGAAAGCAAGAGGAAACGATTACTTTCGAAATGGTTTTCTTCATTGTGGCTACATTAATAATCCGATCTAATTCAGATTCAACACTCTGATAGAAATGGTTATCCTCTATGATTCTGCGAATTTAGTGTTCTCGTATCTTCAACTGTGCATGCCATAGACTTTCGTCCTTTGTGGGAACAAAATGAGGCGTGGCGAAATTTTGAAATACACTTGGAGTAGTGTGATAACACAGAAGAGGATACAAAATTTGGTTGCTCTAGCTTTTATAGTCTCTGAGATCTAAGCGCTAATGAATAAGTACAGACGGACGGACAGAAAGACAGACAGGGCTATATCGACTCGGCTATTGATGCTGATCAAGAATATTTCTACTTTATGGGGCCAGAAACGCTTCGTTTTGGGTCTTACACACATCCGCCATCACCACAAATCTAAAATACCCCTACACTCTTCGAGTACCGGTTATAAAAAAACCTAAATTAATGAAAAGACCATAAACCTTCAGACCTACTGGAGGCATTGTAAAAGCACTTTCGCCGATGGACTGCAGCATGAAAAGCTGAAAAGGGTACGCTTTTTTTTATTGACAACAATTTTTAATAATCGGTTTCACCGATGAAGTCATTAGTTAAACATTTGCATTTATAAGTAAAGCATTGAGGGCTGCAAGAAGCTAATTGCTCAGAGCTAGGAGAGAGATAAGCTGTAAGCCCAGCAATACAGAAAAAAAGAGAATTTCAAAGAAAAAAAAGAAAATAGGAACATAATTTAAGGTAAGCAAATCAGTAACATGGTTTTTTTTAGAATTAGTAAACTTGGCAAATGTTCAGAATTGCTGTATTCGTTTTTATGCGTAATGTTTGCGTAAAGCATATCATCTGATATCCGATACCCGGCCCCTGTAGATCTCAGCCCTTGTAAAAGGGACTGTACATTTTAGAAAATGGTGGTAATTTATGACCAAGGAAGGGTGGGCGTGATCCTCCATAACGTCTGCGGACGACATCATGTATTTTCGTTTGAGTCACGTCAAGTTATGTGTAGTTAACATTTATTGGCCAACATTTTCGGATTCCCTCCAGTTTTGTTAAGTGTTAGATGGCTCAATGGTTTTGCACGTTTCTTTTAATGTAAAAAAACGCTTCGTAGGTCTCAGTATTGACAAAAAAAAAGAACACAACCCTTTTGCCAACGAGACAGTAGCTGGAATGATAGCGTGCTGGTCAATCGTTGTCCACTACAATACCAATTTCGGCGCTAACGAATAACGAATAAAATATATTGTTTAGGCTACATTATAGGATAGATATACATTTATATGTAAGTAAAACTTTAGAATTGAAAACGCGGCTTTCGTCCGGTTCAAAGCGAAAAATAATTCTTTCTTAGGCGATACGCCACGAATTAAATATATATATATTATATAAAATATTCAAATATAGTCTGAATATTAAAGACTTATGATTACAAACGGAACCTAGGTGCCCCGGCTGCGCTGCTGGCGCTGCTGAAGTTCGCTGCCGCCGTCTTCGAAGCATCGTCGCATCCGTCCTGGGTGTGTGGAATCTTATTACCCAGCGGACACGTTGCATCACCCAGTCGTCCACCAAGAACCGCTGCATCAGCGCCAGATGTGTGGAAACTTGTGTGGGAATTCCGCCGCTGACCACCGAAACTACGGTGTCAGCTACTTTGGACCAATTACCGGGTGTCAGTTGTTAGCTTGGACATCTGTACACACTGACTGGGTATTGGGTCTAAAAATAGAGCCGCGGTCTTTGCCGTAGACAATGAATCCACTCGTTTTCGAAACAATATTGTGATTATGTTTATTGTTGTGTTAAGTTTCAAATTGTTCAGTTGAGCTGTTTTCCCGCTGTGGCCCAAAAGAACTATTTCTTTTTAAAGAAGTATGGTTTTTTTAAGGAATAGTATCTTTTCTTTTAAGTTATGTAAAATTTGTTTTTTTTTCATGTTTTTCAGAGGTAGTGCTTCTATATCTTACATAACTTAAGTTTCTTATATCTGGTTGTATTGAATTTGTCAGTTTTGAAAAGCTGACAAATACAGCTATAAATCCGACCAAGTATCATTTTGAAGTTTCAGCTTACCATCTGGAAGATAAAAGGGTTTTAAATGCAAATTTAAAAAATATTTACGTCATATTTTCCTGATCTGATTTTTGGTTTCAGATAGGCACATTAATTAGAAGTCGATTAAGGTACGTTTAAGGTTACTAAGTTACAGCCGTTTAACCAAACCTTCGTATGCTGAATTGGCAGATATATGCTGTAGGATGATATACAACCCTTATTTTTTCTTAAAAAAAAAAATCAAAAAATCTATGTCTGTAACGGTAAAAAGGCATTTGGGATGGTACGGAAAGGAATTTAATGGAAAAATTCGGCTTATACCCTTTCTACATTGGGGCGCATCACTGGATTTTTCCGATAAAATGGAACAATGCGACAATAATGCCCATAAGAACCCTGTGGATAGAAGAAGACAAACATGCGGCCGCATGTTTTAACATTCGCCGCATCATTTGCAATTCTGACAGGTATATTTACAAAATACTGAAATCAAACAATAAAATCCATTTAAAGTTGAGCGGCCAAACCATTCCTGATTGTGAACACAACAACACAACAAAATGGTAACACAAATACTTGTAAGGGTCCACAAACTTCTTTTGGTATGCACTGATTACAACTTTAAGAGTGGGACTTGAAAATTAAAGTAAGCAGCACGTACTTTTTGTTCGGTGGAGCCAATAATAGCTTCACTTACATCGGACTCCTCCTTAAAAAGCTCCATAAACAATTGGGTGCTCGTAGTGAAACTCGCAAATGCACCGTTTTCCACATTTAAAAATGAATCGCTCATTTAGTGGGTATTTTCTTTTAATTTCAACAAAAAATGCGTGTGCTCTCTTCTTCTTATTAAATCGTTTTGTTTACATTTGTAGGCCGAACGGCTGATAAAACGCCTCGCATCATTTTTCCGCACTTCCGACAATGATGCGGTAGTGTGAAAAGGCTATTACGGAGGTTTGGTCATACGGTTGCAACATCGCCGTTTATCCAAATAATACCTTCAACGACGCCTAATTATATTTATAGCTAATTAATTATAATTATATTTATAGCTTTAAGAAAGTCCAATACAAGCAGACATGAGATACTTTAGTTGAAAAAAACATGAAAAAATACCAGATTTTACAAAACTAAAAGAAGGCTAAACCAAAAAAAAAAAACCTAATTCCTTTAACAATTTTAAGTCCTCTAGCGGTTAAATAGCCAATAACCTAAGCTTCATATTTCTCAGACGGTAAGGCTTAGCTACAAAAATATAAGGCCCAGTTCACAGCTACATTCATCACATAAGGGGAGTGTAAGGTATAGTGGCGGACACTTTGATTTTTGCATCTCCCTCTCTCAAAAATCATTATTTTTCAAAATTTCAAAAGCAGGCAGTTGCTGACATCTATTGAGCATATTTCTGTCAGAAGCGGTTGCTTAAATTTAAATGGAATGCAATTTTGCAGCTCTTCGCGCAAACCATTAATTTTTTGCATTTTTGAAAATAAGGTATGGTGGCAGATGAACTAAAACAATATATAGATCTGAAAATCATTTATTTAAACTATTGGAAATAATGAAAAATAACAGAACAACAAAGAACTTATATTGAAAATCTCGATCAGCATCTTCTTCTTCTTTTTCGAGCTTCACACTTTTGCCTGTGGATTGCTCCGATGTTGTTCTTTTTTTAGACGCTCTTTTTTCCTTTCTTGTCTAAAGACAAAAAACCGGTGCCCAAAATGCAAATCGCCGCCACTGAGTGTTAACTTATACACTTCTGTACACAAAAAGGCAAAGAAAATTGAAACTCGTGCTTAAAAATGATCCGCCACTATACCTTACAAAAAGTCCGCCATCATACCTTACAAGCTATTGGTGGAAATATAACGTTGTCATTGTCAAACTTCGTAAAAAAAAAAATTTTAAGTATCGAAAACTGTTGGCCAAGGCCTAAATATACGTTCCGAATACTTACCAGACTCAAGTTTTAAAAAATCTTCACTCTGCCACTGTTAAAACACATATCCAAAGAAACTTTATGTATTTTTTTTCACTACTTTTTTATCAAAAATCACTTAGAGTTCAAAGCACACGTCCCCTCATTAATACAACTGCATATAAAATGTCAGCACGATAAAAGGCATCGACCACAGTGATCAAAAGTTTTAGATGTGACGTAACATGCCAGATATGACAAGTCCGCCACCATACCTTACACGCCACGATACCTTACACTCCCCTACTCAAAAGCTTATACTCAATATAGGCAAAAAAAAGCAAGCTCTGAAAAAAACTAAAAGGAAACTTAAGAAATATTTAAATATTAAAATTTTGTAGCTTCTCTTCGGTGCACTTATACTTTCTTTTTTTCTTTTTTCATATTATCCTAGGGTTTTCCAGCGACTGTGTATCCTATGAGTATTTAATGCAGCAAAGGGAAAGTCCTAATATCCCATACACTCTTATGGCCGGAGGCTGTGCTGGAATAGCGTCATGGCTAGCCTGCTATCCAATCGATGTAATAAAAACGCATATGCAAGCAGATGCTCTAGGATAAAATGCTAAATCCTAAATGCTGAATACAGTGGATTCATCGATTGTACAAGAAAAGGCTTTGAAAAAGAGGGTACTGTCTTTTTCTTTCGAGGATTGAACTCTACTCTAATAAGAGCATTTCCAATGAACGCTGCTTGTTTTTTTGTGGTATCCTGGGTAATGGATCTTTTTAATAAAAGTGGAATGGATATGGTAATGAGCTCTGACAACCCACTTTATCTTGTAAACTTGGAAAATACGACCGAAACTAGTCTGGGGAACTCGTCCTCAAAAATTGAAGAATTAGTGAGGAACATTATAGCTGACAAATCTATCTTAGTCCAGTTAATTTCCACTCATCAGGAAATAAAGCTAAACCACTTTACAAAGAATATTTATAACGACTCTGATAATTTGAAAAGCCAAAATAAATCGAAATAAAAACCGTAATGAGCCCTATAGATGAAGTTTTATTTATACTCAATGAGTACAGTGAAAAACGAGGGTGAACGTTGTGAGCCGCGGCAAAGGCCGCGGCTCTACCTTATACCCGGTACTCAGTCAGTATATACATATGTACATAACTACATATATGAGCTTCCGATTTATGCAATTTCTTATATGTTCGCAAAAGGAACAAATTAAAAAAATGTCAAAAAAATAATATTTCAAAAAATGAAGTACATTTTTGGAATATTATACATCTTTCCGATTTTGTTTGCATATGATTTTTACATCTGCTTCTAAATTTCTACATGACATGTATAACTACATATGTATTCGAGACGTACACGTGTGTACGAAAGAGAGAGGGCATGAGTCAGCGCTTGGCAGGCGTTGCGTAGCCACTGAAATTTAATTTGTTTCTTCTGGCCATAATATTGATCCCACCTGATCCAGATTCGGCGATCTGGTAGATATGGTAATTTTCCA
This sequence comes from Drosophila algonquin, assembly GCA_035041765.1. NCBI lineage: Eukaryota > Metazoa > Arthropoda > Insecta > Diptera > Drosophilidae > Drosophila > Drosophila algonquin. Next base: position 4,795 of record JAWNKY010000611.1, on the reverse strand, counting down.
TGATTCTGCGTTTTTGGTTTTCTCGTATCTTCAAAATTGTGGATTCCACAGATTTTCGTCCTTTGTGGGGGCGGAAGGAGGCGTGGCAAAATTTTGAAACAAACTCGTGCTGGTTTGATATCACAGGAGCTTGGATAGAAAGTTTGGTTGCTCTAGCTCTTATAGTCTCTGAGAACTAGGCGTCAAAAAATACGAATGGGCAAAGCAGATGGGGTCGCGTGTGTGAGAGAGCGAGAGGGAATGATGACTTTCGAAATGGTTTTCTTCATTGTAGCTATAATAATGAACCGATCTGATCCAGATTCAACACTCTGATAGAAATGGTTTTTCTCTATGATTCTGCGTATTTAGTTTTCTTGTATCTTCAAAATTGTGTGTGCCACAGACTTTCGTCTTTTGTGGGGGCGGCGGAAACGGGCGGGTCGAAATTTTGAAATACACTTTGAGTAGTGTGATAACACAGGAGACCGAATACAAAACTTGGTTACTCTAGCTTTAATAGTCTATGAGATATAGGCGCAAATGAAGACGGACGGACGGACGGACGGACGGACAGACAGACATGGCTATATCGACTCGGCTATTGATGCTGATCAAGAATATATATACTTTATGGGATTGGAAACGCTTCCTTCTGGGCGTTACACACAACCGTTATCCCCACAAATCTAATATACCCTTTTACTCTTCGAGTACCGGGTATAATGAAATCCGGGTAGATTTATGTAAAATGTAGACAGAACGACGCATTTCCGACACCACAAAGTATCTCTATATTTCATTGCTATTATATAAAGTAGTATTAGGGCAGAGCCCCTCACAGCAAAAATGACGCCAAACTTTCCAGGCGACAGTAATTAGGAATCGACCTGGAGCCCTGATCTCCTTGTTATAATTTTCTTACCTGACCACCTAATAACTTTCTAATTATTTTTCTTATTTGACCATATTAAATTGTATTTTTAATCGCCACTAGGCCAAGCGATGATCGATGAATTATATCTAGTAAGAAGCCAAACACATACGTATTATTCTTAAGGGAACCGTGACCGCTGAGGGCGGGTCACGAGACTAGAGCCATGAGCATCACTGTCATAGATTAAGGATCTGCAGCAGACAAGGGAAAGAGCGAGGGGGAACATATTTTCTGCCCGTTAATGCTTGAAAAATCGCTGTTCATCGAGGATTTTGATTTGATGAAGATCTTAATGTTGTTTTTATGGTTATTTGGAACGCTTCACTTATTTTTAAAGTTCAAAAAAATCCCTCATTTACTTTTCATTAAGCGATTTTGAAAATTTTTTTTTTAAGATGTAAAAGATACCTTTTAAAATTTGTATAGAATGAGGAGGATGAGGAGTTGTCGTCGCTTTGGCCAGGGTATACTTTCCGTATCTGCTTTGGTAATAGTGATTGTTCCTTCCTGTTCTGGCCTCTCCTTGAGGTTTTTCCATGGCGCTTTTGAGTGGAATTGGCATTAGTGATTGTTGTGCTGGCTTGTACCGTCTTGTATTGGTTTCTCCCTGACTCTCTATCGTGGTTTGTATTTGTGGAATTGTCTGTGGCGATTGCTGCCGTGGGTTTATTTTTCTCGAGGTTCTGTTATGTGGGTTCCTGTTTTGAGTCTGTCTTGATGCTGTATTAGTCTATCTTGTACATTTCTGGGAGATATGTTCTCTCCATGAACTTTATCAATTATTTTCTTAGAATTTCCACTTTTTCTAGTTTCTCCAAATAGTTTCTTTGTAATTCTGCTTTCGTTGGTTGATTGATCCACCGCTTTGCCATTTTGACCACTTTTGAGGTACTATTATGCTACTACAACCTGCTGCTTATCTAATCAAATCTTTATTTTTATATCTCTTGTGTTATACGAAAAGCCGCATGCAAATTTAAATACATCAAATATTCGATAGAATATTTTCCTCCAAATTTTCACTCGGCACCACGCGACACTTCGCCAAGTGACCGTCAATTCTATACCAATACATAACTCCCAAATATACTCATAAGCTCTCTCCCATTTTACTCACAACGTAGAGATATTTCGCAAAAGCTACCATCAATTCTGCATCAGCATCTGCCTTAGTTAAAAAGTACCGATCGACAGCCGCGAGGTTCCGAGCGTGCACAAAACGAGGAAGAACATTCTGAGCCGCGGCAAATACCGCGGCTCTACTTTATACCCCGTACTTGGACAGTATATATGTGAGCTTACGTTTTCCGTAATTTATACAATATATTTTATATATCATATGTTCGCAAAAGGGTTAAATTGAATTTTTGCAAACAGAATTTCCAATAATAAGTCGATTACTTTGGGATACTTTTATATATTATATGTAACAGGTTTCAATTTTTGTTTAAATATGTTTTTTACATCTATCTTCTCTGCATTTCTACATCTAAATGTTTGGTTTAACAAATGTATATACGGCCGTGGAAGTGCGAAAGAGTGCGAGAGGGAAAGAGTAAGCATTTGAATGGCATTGGTTCCTTCTGGGCATAATAATGATCCGACCTGATCCAGATGCGAAAATCTGGAAGGTACGTTTAATTTCCATGATTGTAGACTGCACAGATTTTTGTTCTGTGTGGAGCGGCACGGGGCGTAGAAAAATTTTGGAATACACTTGTAATGAAGTGATATCACAAGAGCTTGGATAGAAAGTTTGGTTGCTCTTGCTCCTATAGTCTCTGAGGTCTAGGCGATGTACAAAGCAAAGCAGACGGGGTGGTGTGTGTAGAGAGAGAGAGGGAGCGAGAGGGAACGGTGACTATCGAAAAGTGAGTATATTAATATTTCGATCAGACCCAGACTCAACACTCTGATGGATATGGTCAATCTCTATGATTTTACCTTTTTTGGTTCAGTCGTATCTTCAAAATTGTACATGTGGTTAAAAGGGGCGGGCCGAAATTTTACAATACACCTTAACATTGTGTTTGAAGCTGCCGAGCTTTTTCGGCAACTCTGACTCCACATTTACAAAATAATTCTCCGCTGTTGGGTTTTAGGATTTGTGTTTATTTTCAATTTCTGCTCAACATTTACCGCTTTTTCTTTATTAATGTGACTCCACGAGGCTTTTCTAAGTTCCTCTAATTTTGAGGTCTTCCATTCATGTTTCTTCCGGTACCTGGGTTTTCTAGAGGGGAGGATTTATCGAGCGGTCCGAGAAGGAATGTTCTTTGAGGACTCGGCGGACTCCACAATATTGCCAATGTCTTTGGCTTTGCATGATGAACGCACGAAGGGGAGCGTGAAGAGGAGGGTCGGGTAAGTCCACCCGTCGAGTGATTCCTTCCCGACATCGATGAGCTTTAGAGCCATGACTAGGTTGCTAATATGCCACCTAGAATGTCGTCCGACAATACGCTAGACGACTTGGCCTCCGGGGACTCCAGTTTTAGCTCGACGTCCGATTTCATGCCCGTGGAGTCGGACTCGTAGAAAACTATGGTCACCTTCTTGTAACCGTAGTCCACCACCAGAGGTGGTGGTGATCCCAATGGCGTGTGGCGCGGTCAGTGGGGAGGGGCTGCCAGATCGCACCCAGAGACGATCGCATCGTGGGAGCGTCATTACGTGGTTGGTGGGTTACGTTTAGTGGTAGCGTTTGAAGTATCCGGACCACCAGTTGTGGCGCGTAGCCAGCGCATGCCGTCTGAGACGTAGATGGCCCGTCGTGGTCGGCAGGCTTGGGATGTGCTTTCCTGAGAATTCGTTGTACTGTCTGGACAAGTCAGGGACAAGATATGCGGACTGTGGATTCTGCTGATCTAATGGTTCAGCCCTGCAGGACACTGCTCTCCTCACACTTTCTCCTTTCTACACTTCAGTTAACTATGTGTCCCACGACCCTATTTCTCTTAAAGTCCCTGTTAGGGCGCCATTTAAAGGAAAAATCCAATGATGCGGCCCAGTGTAAAATGGGTATTACAAACTAACCATGACTAACCTAACTAGCGGCATTGGCTCATCATCTCCGATACTGTAATGTGTCCTTTAGCTAGTTGCGTCGGGGGCTTCAAGATATAGGAGGAACACCGATGCTTTAAAACCATATGCCTTAACAACGCCGAAGGGGCTTAGCAACGCAACCCACACCCTTATCAAGGTTCGTTGCTTGGAGAAAAAATAATTTATGTTGACAGGCGATGGGTCGAAAAACGAAAGTTGATTCCAAGAGCCTAGGTAGAATGGCGATCGTTCTCTTCCTTCTTGGGCAAATTAAGTGAGAGGACGTTAAGTCGCATTTAATTACCTATAGGTAGGTTCTTCTGACCCTTGGTAGGAACCAATGCCTTGTATAATACAATTTAGCTTATAGCAGTCGACCTAAAGGAATTTTGAAGCATTGAATTGGTGATCCACGTTTATGTAAAAAAAAGAACCGGAATAAATTCCGGTTAAATTAACTCTAAGAAAAAGCAGCGCAAACGATCCTGCCGAACTCCAGTGCATCGAAATAAAGGGGAATGTAAAAGCTGAGAAGAAAGTAAAATGAGGGGAAAAATTAAAACTATGAGAAGCCGATTAAGCAAGATAAGAAGAACAGCGAAGAGCGAGACAGTCGTCGCCGTGCAGATATTGTTTCTGAAACTAAGAATGTTCTCAGAGAAAAATAAGGGTTTCTATGAGGAAAAGTTAAGCAACTCCGGTATATATTGTGTTTATGCTAGGCAATAAAATGTGTCGGGTCAAGCAGCATAAACCAAAACTATAATGTAAATGCACATCTCGATGTCAACTATTTCCCACTGTAAAATACCGCATTTGCCTACGCATGGC